>VZTB01006896.1:270612-289963 GCA_013397245.1 Thryothorus ludovicianus | reverse complement strand
AAAAAAAAAAAAAGGCTGCAAAGTGCTTTTAATATGAATGTGTAATATGAATGTATTTACCCTCCTCTGGCTAGATGTTGCAATTTTGCTGAGCACAAGAACCTTGATTTTAAGAGTCAAATGTAACCCAGGCTCTGGATCTGACTCACTCACCTTTGTTCTTTTGTTTTGATTCCTGCAATGTGCCCTGAGTGCTTTGCCACACTCCACTCCCACACCTCTGTCCAGATTTGTCCATCACTCGACTAATTCACTTTCACACAATGTTTGTTTTCTGCAAGGACCACTAAAAATTGAATCCATGGCTTCAGATGTTTTAGCATATTTAACCACTGGTGCTGGGGGTTTTTTATGTGCTTACAAATACGTATTTTGTGTATCTCTTCAGAGCTGTGGCATAGTCAGGTAATGTAGACTGTCATCTGACAGTCACCTCTGGGCACTTTACAAGTGTAACTTGTCACAGGTGTGACAAATCCTGTCAGCTTACAAAAAAGATTATTTCACTGCCCACAATGCCTTCATTACACATGGTGCTTACATTAGTTTAAATATTAACCATGTCTCCCCTTCTGAGGTGTATTCCTGTTATTCTAGCTATTTTATTCCTTCTCTTTCTCCCTAGGATAGTTTCTAATAATTAATGAAAACTGTTCCTGGAAATATTTAGTTAGAATAACTTACACTGTCAATCTTGCTAAAAGCTTTCAGTCCCTTAAATGAAAATGCAGAGAACCTAAAAATTTGCCCATAAGTTTTTCCTGACACTAGGCACTGTAAAATTAACATATGAATAAGCAAAACATTAATTTTGTGACTGTCCTTGCTATGCTAATTTCTTTTGTAGGCATTTTAGGGATAAAGCAGCACTTTCAAACTCAACCGAAATGTAATTTATGTTACACAGTCATGCTTTGCCTCACTTTATCACCTTTCTTTCCTTTTTGAATTGTGTTAGATTAGTACACT
This sequence comes from Thryothorus ludovicianus, assembly GCA_013397245.1. Lineage (NCBI taxonomy): Eukaryota > Metazoa > Chordata > Aves > Passeriformes > Certhiidae > Thryothorus > Thryothorus ludovicianus. The sequence goes on along the minus strand of VZTB01006896.1, from coordinate 288,994 downwards.
ATGGTTTCAGTGACCTAATTTATTGTCCTCCTTTCAACTATATAAGCAGCCTCAGTGAAAACATTAAATGGAGAATCAGAGACAGCTCTATTCAGAGCACCAGGATGTTTATTTGGCAGCCTACTTCAAAGGCTGCAAAATATTGAGATGAAGCATTCTGTTCACAAACAAGATTTGATAGTTTTGGTTGGGTTTTTTCCTATAAACTTCAGAATCTTAATTGCTTTCCAATATATATTCACTCATAAATAATAGAAGAGATTTACAGTGACATTAGTGTGCACAGAAATATTTTCAGTACAGGTAGGTATTTAAATCTGCACCAAAATGAAGAGGACTTATTTCATGGTGCAGTCCAGGTATCATCCACTTATCCACATCAGTGACTACCGATTTGACACACTCAAGCTTCCTTTATGTGGAGAAAAGGAAAAGAAGAGAAAGACTGACAGACAGCTGATTCTCCGTTTCACAGTGGGTCGAGATGTGGTCACTGGATGCAACCTCCACCCAAAAGTGCAACATTTGTGTGTCCATTTGTTTACACATCACTTAAAAGCTCAGTATTCCTATTTTCTGTTGTGGACTTTGAGGGAATCTTCCTAGTGAGAAATACTTTGAGATGAGAAGAAATTTGTTTATTTTTATGACTTAAGAAAACTTGTTTCCTCTATTTTATAAATTGTAACCTGTTTTAATTTTAGAATACTTCCTTCATAAAAGAAGAAAGTATGCTCTAGACAGCATAAGAANATTGTAACCTGTTTTAATTTTAGACAGCATAAGAAAACATTTTAATATTAACATTGAGGGTCAAAATCTACTATTAATTTTTAGGTCTTCACTTGGGTCTAACTCTGGATCTCTAATACTTAAGTGTCTCCCATTATTAGCATTTGAAGTGACTGAAAGATATCACTGGGAATTCCTGACAAATGTCACAACATTATGACAGGTCTCACTCTTGGGTGTTTTTCTCCAGAGCTGTGTTTTTTTTTCAGCCTAGAACTCTGCAAATATCATAAAAAAGGTGAACATCCTAGCTCTTCTTTGTTTATATTAAACCCTTCATATTATGCATGGAAGTTATGTATGGAAGTGTGCAGTTTCCCAAAATTCTTCAATAGTTTCTGTTCAGTGGCAATGAGGGTGAGTCAGCTCAGAAATTTGTATTATATTAAATCATCATTTTAGTCTTAAAATATGTGACTGACAAGACATCCCTTCTTATTTTCCTTTCTTACACAGTGTACTTGCAGTGCCAGTTGCTGCCTTTACACAGCTTCCATGGCCTAGGGACAGAGGCTGAATCATCAAGAGAGACAGAACACTAAGTTCTGCAAGCCTGAAGTAAATGAGAAAGAAGGTAACCTACAATAAATCTATTTTAATTGCAGTAATTTTTAGATTTTTTTGGCTTTTTTTTGCATGGTTACCAGTGAACTCAGAAATGTTAGAAGATTATGTCAAACTGAAAGATTCTATATTGGCTGAAAGACTGACCTGTGTGCCTGTATTTTTTCTATCCCTGTCTTCGACAAAAAGCTCTAAGTATTGACAAAAAGCTAATACTAGCAGATATTTGACAAGAATCCATTTAAATGAAACACTCACAAAAGTGATTCAGAGCAAACTGGTTTTCCAAATCCAAATGCTGAAGTAACTAAGCAACTAACTAATTAACTGGATTACTTGGAGGAGGAGTTACATCAACCAACAATGCTGATTAAGTACTCCCCTGACAAAGGCAACCAGAGGTTATTGAAGCCAGAGAGAAATAATTTTTTTTAAAAAAAGACAATCAGAAACAAAAATAAAGAAACATACACTTGTATTCTCTGTTTCCTCTAGGTTCATAATCTAAACCACAGACAAAACAGCATAATTATGGGCTGTCACAGTCTTAGTTCCCCAAAATATTCCTGTTCATCAGGAAAATAAAGCAAGGAAGAGGATACAGAAAAAGATGCTGCAGTCTTAATAGAATCCAATGCCAAATTTGGCCAGGCAGCATTCCACATCTGATGACTAAATTGTTAATCCAAACCACAGATTAACATGATTTCAAAAATTATGCAGTGCTGCCACTGCTTAGGTAAGGAAGCTCTAGTATCAGCATGTATTAAAAAATTAAAACTTGACTACATTTATACCTGAAAAATAAACATCACCTATGAATACATTCAGGTGAAATAGAAATTCTCTTTAATGTTAAAACAACTATTATCAGGTTTTCTTTAGCTGCTTTTAGCCCATAACAAATACATGTAGAAACAAGTCATAGGAACATTTCAGGAATCAGCTTGGGTAAGGAATCATTCCTAGGAGGAAGGATTCTACAGAATAGTCCTGGCCATGCTTATATTCTTAACATAGACAAGATTTTACATTGAAATAGAAATTAAGTTCACTAAAGACCATGCAGATAAAAAAAACCACTCTTCTTCCCTAAATCTATGCTGAAAGCCAGTTGGGTAGTACTACACAAATGATGTGTGGTGAAGACTTTAATTGTTTGGGGTTTTTCTTATTGTACAAATAGCTTTTGATTTCAAGAACATTCAATCTATTAACTGAATGCATATAACCTAATTCCAAATTTTTTAAAAAAAAAAGTACCATCCTCCAATCTTACATTATAAAAAATAAAATTATATACTAACAAAAAATTTGTGACTCTTCACTCAAGCTGGATACTGTGAAAATTCACCAATTATGTTCTCCATCTCAGTTTTCACATCAAATAACTAAATTTAAAAAACATTAATGTCTTTTAACAATAAGATATCATGGTTTAAAAAAAATAAACAAAACAGAAATTATTTGCTAAAATTTATATGAAAGAAGTATATGATAACAGGCTCTAGCCTGAATTGTCTTTTTCCTCCCTCAAAGAGCATCTTACAGGGTTTTATCAGCAACAAAAATAAAACAAATTGAGTTCTTCCTAAGTATTCTTAAAGATGAGGGTTCTAATGGAAGGACTTTCTAATTGTGTTTACCATCACTTCTGAGCTCAGTTATGGAAACAGTGAGAAGAGTTAGGCCATAGTTTGGAAATGGCAGCCACAGATGCACTTGCCTGCATGGTAACATTTATCAGTCTCTCACTGGCTTTCCTTGGAGAATGCAGTGGAAATGCACTTGTGACAAAAGTACGTGTCCTCATTTTACCAGCAGAAATGAAAGTTATTACAAAAAAATAAAAAAAAGTGTTCTATATTAGGCATTATTCCTGTGTCTGGTATATCTTTTGAACTCATTTTCCTGACAGGAATGATTCTGACACCAAGAACAAAACACAAGTTTCTTGGCACTAGAAGCACATCGCTGCTCACTGCTGAGAAGAGGGAAGAAAAATTGGTTCTGTTTCCGTAAGTACTTAAATAAACCTAGCTTGATTACTCTTTCAATGTAGAATTTATTACATCTAGAACTAAAGTTCATGTTAACTGTGTAAGGTATCAAAAATGGCCAGAACAGAAGAGACCATTTTCACATTCAGCAAGGAGGTAAAGACTGATCTTTATGCCTTGTGCATTCCTGAGTAAATTTGGGTAGTAGAAATAATTTCTAAATATTCTCATAAAGCATATCTGGGAACGCACAATTCAATTTCATGAATAAAAGGTATTCAAGGCTAAATGATTCCAAAAGTACACAAAGTAATCCAACAGACTATATTAACCAAAGGAGTTAAGATCAAAAGTATCCCCATGGTCTCATTAAGAGTCTCTTAAACTCAGGGACTTTTTCTCCATACTTGACAGCCCATCCTTGGTCAAGATCTTCATGCATCCACGTAGACTGTACTTACCCATACAGCTCTCCATACCCAAACTTCCTCTGAACTCAACAGAACAGACGTGTATGCCAGGACAGCCTTATCATAAATCATCTATCTTTTTTGTACTGTTCATTAGAAGTCTTTCATCAGTCTTACCTTATCGAGTTCATCAGAAATAGCAATGCCTGCAAACAAAATAAATTAGGAAATAATTAGAAAATGCTTTCTATAGATGTCATTTACTATGGTAAGTAAAAATAAGGTTAAATCTGAAAACTATACATACTGTTCTCTGCAAGTTGCTGTACCATATAACGTATATTATTTTGTTCCATTAGTGAAATTGCCTGGAAACAATACATTCTTCATTTTCTTCAGCTGCAATACTATCAAAATTTTCAAAAAACTATAGAAATGAAAATGGTACATATGCAGTAAAGTGATGACAAACTTAAGCATACTTCTATCTTCTTTCTAAAATTAAATCAGCAATATCAGATTTATCAATGGACACTTTATTATGCAAATCTCACCCTGACCAGCATGCATAACACATTATCCTGCAATTACGAGGCAATATGGACATTTCTCTCTTTCTTCACAATACGAAGTGGAAATGATCCTATAAAACCAGGTGAGACTTCAGAGAATAAAATAAAAATTCTCAATAGAATGCAAAATATTTCGTAAATTCTCTGAACTAGAACTTGTGTATTTGCTCATCTTTTCAGCAAATGCCTGTCCAAGGCTTCCCTATGCTTGCTTCTATCCTGTCATGTTTCAATTATTTCTACTCTGTAGCACATTAAATATGCAGAGTTGGTCTCAGAATTTTTAACTTTTTACAAACATCAGTATATCACAAGGAATGCTCAAGTCATTATATATATAATGCTACCATGTTGAAAATCCTGTATTTTTCAGACAAGCATGTAGAGAATTAGAAGCTTCTGAGGACGGGTTACCAAAATAAAATTTCACAAATTTAGCAATCTTTGATCTTTGCAATCACAGAATTAAACCTGCAAATTCAATTTAGCTCTCTCTCTCTCTCTCTCTAATGTGGCATTAAGAGAAAATAAAAAGAATTCTGGGTAAGAAATTTAAGGGACTTGTTACAACAATCTTAGCACAGTGATTCTTCCAGAGGTGGTATTTACCATGTCAGTCACACAGACCTTTTTATGTCATGTCTTGAGCCTTATTAATATTAACAGCACTCTTATAGTCACTGATAACACAACTCCATTAGCAGAGAGTAGGATAAATAACCTCAAAAAATGGTGGATGTAAAAACATTTATTTCGTTCCAAGACACTACGGCACTACAGTTAGTGTGTGCCAACAATTTTCTTTGCAATTGCCAAATTCACAGAATGTCTTGGCTGACTTTGAGAGGAGGGGGATTTGCACCCTGTGTGCAGTAGACAGAAAATCCCAATAGCGACATCATTTTTTGGGCGCAGATGTCAGGTGGAACAATATGTACTCCAGTTTTCACAAAATAAGTCATCAAAAAATTAAAACCCTTGCATATTTACCATAACATTAAAAAAAAAACAACTGAAAAAAATCTTAATTTTAAGTTCTGAGTAAACAATTAGAGATAGTCACCATTATTGTACAGGTGTATTTAGGATTTCTGTTAATTTCTTAACCTTTAGCAGACTGAAGACTTTTCAGTAGTCAAATAGGTTACTCCCATTTACTTTATTTTCAATACACTGACAATTTAAAATAATTGAATTTCTATAAAGGAATGGTAAAAATGGTTGCTACCTCCAGTTCATGTAATTGCTAGTATCCAGACATCAGCATTTTTCAAAAAGAAAACCCTTTTGTCACTTCTTTGTTTAGGTGACAAAAAGTAATTTATTATGCTCTCTGCATATTCTATAATTGTTTTTATTTACCTTTCATATATTCTAAATAGGAAAATAGCATTATAAAATCACAGAATACTAGAGGCAAAGGGAAAGCCCATTCCACAAAACTACTAAATGGAAACAACATGGGAGTTTTAAACAAAACACTCATAGGTATAGCCAAAATGTCCCTACACTAAAAACTTTTAATCAGACAATTCAGTCACTTCTTCAAACTGTAACCTTTTCCATCAAAACTTAATCCTAATCACAAAAGAGTTCCTAACTGAAGAAAAACTGACACATCTAGTTTATTCAACCTTAAATCCTATGGCTTTGTTAGAATAATAGTTACTGTGAACAACTATTTCTGACTTCCCCCAGCTTAGAGCATTTAAAGCCTGACTGAGTGATGATGAATGTAGAGAATAGAAGTTTTAAAGGTGCATCATCATTGCCCTGCTGCAAGACATCAAGCAGCAGATAAGAAGGAGACTGTTAAAACTGCTCTCCTGCCTTTGTTGGGAGAGGTCTTCTGATACCAAGGGCAAATCCTCCAGAAATAAAAGGAGTATGCTTCATCTTCTCTGTTACAGCAGCTGTTTCTCACAGACATAGCTTTATATAATACTGTGACTGACAACCATAGAATAGATCAACCATTCTTACTAACCATTGCAACTAAAGGGGTGAGAAGTTTGCTTCCCACCATCAGCTAAGGTTCATGGACAAGGTTTAATGTGATAATTATTTAGGCAGCTAGTTGCCAATTTCATGTCTTAAAATAAGATCCTCCCTTTTACAAGCAATTACTGGTGCTGAAATTTGATCAGGCATCACAAGAATCCAGACCACTCAGTTGCCTGGTGAATTACGCAGACAAATTCAGGGCACTTGTTTCTACTTTAGGATGTAACAACCCTCTGTGCTGTGAGGGTGCTGAACAATGAAATAATTGGTATGAATATTTTTCCACAGTCCTTCAGAAATGCTCCACAGCTGCAACTACTGCCATCTCTGATCAGCAACAAATCTGGAGAGGGGCTGTTAATGCTAGCACAGCCTCTCTCAACTGGAACACTCATTCTGTCACTAGCTTGGTTTTTCAAGAGTACTGGAAGAACAATGTACTGCCTGATTGCAAGGAAGGTTTGGCATGCTATGATTAAATGAAATATATCTAACAAACAATGTAATAACAATGTAATTTATTAATAGTTATTATACTTTAATTACTATTATCACGTCTACTTCAAGCAGATTGACTAAAAAGTGTATCTCACACTGTATTAGCTATTTGCCTTACAGATATTTTTATATTTAAAATACTATATAAGTTGTTTGTCATGCCTCTGAAAATTAGCATGGATTATTAAAACCATTCTTTATATGGTTATCTTAGATTTCTGTTCCTAGTCTTCTATCCCTATGACAATCTGCAGCAGCACAATGGTAAGTATGGAGAAATAAAGATGTACATCAATACAGCATTACTGCATCTTCTTTGATGTAAAAGCCACCTCTCAAAAAACTTGCATTATATTTTAATAAAATAAAATCCTTCTGAGTCTAAAATGAGTGTCTTCCACAGTACAGGTTTTCTGCTTATGACATTCTGCTTCATTTTTAGCTTATCAAGAAATGAACTTTCTTTTTAAAGAGAATTGAACATTGTTAACAAGAATTCCATGAGTATTTAAAATACCTAGCTTCTGCATATGCACTTCTTAGCAGAAGAGTTCTAGTTATCCAGTACCTAATGTCTCCACTCAGTGATATTATTTCTCTTTGAAAAGAGATTTTTAGACTTTGATGTTCTCAATTCAACAGTATAAAATTAATTTTCAAAACAAAAGGCACCAAACAAGTTCAGGTCTTTTTCAAAAAGAGCAACTGACATAATCTACATGGACTTATGTAGGGTATTTGACACTGTCCCATACAACATCCTTGTGTCTAATCTGGAGAGGCATGGCTTTAATGGGTGGATCATTCAGAGGGTAATTGCTGGATGGCCACACTCCAAAGAAAAGTGGTCAACAGCTCAGTGTCAAAGTGGAAACCAGTGGTAAGTGGCATTCTTCAGGGAATGGGTGGTTTTTATTATCTTTATTAGTAACATGGACAGTGGGGCCAAGTGCCCCCTCAGCAGTTTGTTGATGACACCAAGCTGTGTGGTGCAGTTGACATGCTGGAGGGAAGGGATGCCATCCAGTGGGACCTTGGCAGGCCTGAGAGGTGGGGCAGCTGTGCCAACCTCATGGAAGTTCAATAAGGCCAAATGCAAGGTTCTGCAGCTGAGTCAGAGCACTCCCAAACAAGTACAAACTGGGCAGAGAATGGATTGAGAGCAGCCCTGGGTAGGAGGACTTCTGAGTGTTGGTAAACAAGAAACTCTGCAATGGGCACCTGAAAGGTGCACCCAGAAAGCCAATCACGCCTTGGGCTGCATCAAAAGCAGCATGACCAGCAGGTCAAAGGAGGTGATTCCCTGCCTCTACTCCACTCTTGTGAGCCCCTGCCTGAAGGATGTACAGCCCGGGAGCCCTCTCAAAAAGAAGGACATGGACCTGCTGGACCAATTCCAGAGGAGGGTCATGAAAGTGCTCAGAGGGCTGGAGCACTTCCCCTATGAAGACAGGCTGAGAGTTGGGGTTTTTCAGCCTGGAGAAGAGAAAGTTTTGGGTAGACCTTATAGCACCTTCCAGTAGGGGAAAGGGGCTACAAAAAGCTGTAGAGGGACTTTTACAAGGGCGTGTAGTGATAGGACAAGGTATAACAGCTTCAAACTAAAAGAGGCTATGTTTAGATTAGATATTAGGAAAAAATTCTTCACTGTGAGGGCTGGAAACACTGGAACAGGTTGCCCAGAGAAGTTGTGGATATCTCATCCCTGCAAGAGTTCCCAGATTATGTGGGGCCTGGAGTAACTTGATTTAGCGAAAGGTGTCCCAGCTCATGGAAAAAATAAGAACTAAATGAACTTTAAGGTCCCTTCCAACTCAAACCATTCTATGATTCTTTCAAATGGCAAGGCATAGAACGCCTTACTGCTGCATTACTCCTGATAAACTTTACATTAGCTTAAAATAAGGCAACATTTTCGTATACTATACACACTTGAAATTACAGATCCTGTGTTCTGGTAAGAATGAAAGTTTTGGAACTTCAGAGATATCTACTATTTTTGCTTTTATTTGTGGTCCTTAAATAATTACAGGAAGAAATAACACAAAATAAAAATTTGTTGAGGCACCTTTTAAGACTTGCATTTTTCTAAAGGCTCAGTGTACACCTGACAAGACTTATGTGCACCCAATCGTAAGAAAATAAAATGCTACTACTTTAATGTACACCAGACTACCATTATTTAACTCAATATTCAAGGAAATATTTATGCATTTTCCTAAACATCCAGAAGATGGCCACAGAGCTCCCAACAGCCACTTTTCCTACCTGCCAAACAAAGCTTTCTGGATTTGATACATGGGTTTTGACATTCAAAGTTTAGATATACTTAGACAACCTCAATGCAACTCTGACTAACTTGACAAAATTCATTCTCAGGATCAGCCTAGGCCAGGGAACTTCTGGATGGCTGGACTGTCAACCTCATAGTGCATATCACAGGTTCTGTAACAAACTCCAGGACAGAAATAGCATTCTTATTCTACCATTATTAATCCTGCAGCTTTGAGCACAAACACAGAAGCACTGTATCATCTATCAACTGTCCAGCAGTTCACTGCCCCAGTGTATTCTCCAACTCCAAATTCTCAGGGAAAGCTTATGTTCTTCTTACTGGTGTGACAGGCCATTTTAGATACACTTGCATTCCCCATGGCAAAACCTTGTGCCACACTGCAGCAGGCAGCACTGCCTGTTCTAGTTCCAGTACCTGGATGAACCATGTATGGAAAACAAGGAAAACTGAAACTATTTCACACCATTCACGGATTATAAAGAACATAAAATGGTTGCCCTGACTGCACCAAACAAAGCATTCCTCCCCCAGAAAAAGTACACAAAAACCTAAAAATCTCACTCATTTCTGTGCAGGAACTTTAAAATATGTTTGTCTTTGACTGTCATAATATACATTCTTATAATATTCCTTTACCTACAGAGAGTCATTTTACCACATTCAAGATTAGACATACTTCCTCCAGTAGTAATTCAAGAGATTTTCTATGAAGGCATGTTGAAATGAAACCTCAGAGTTTTTACCAATGAGAGGCATATGTCCCCACATTATCAAGCAACTTTAAACATTTTGTAGTGGTATCCATCTTGAACAAGGATAATATTCCTCCCAACACTTGGCCATATTAAAATAAGAGAAATTGTCATCTTCAAAGCACCACACATCAACACAGGAGCACAATATACATCCTACAGTTACTATCTAGAAAACATGGATTTAATCCCTCCTCCTCATATTGGCTTCAAAAAAGATAAAAAATAATTAATTCCTAGCAAAACAATCTCTCATTTAGACTTGCAGAATGTCTATATCCAAATTTCTGAGCAGCTCCAATGGAGAATACAGGTTTCAGGATTACATTTAGTGACCAAAGAACTATGCAAACATAGAGAAATAAAATGCAAAGTACCCAACAAATATTATGTCCCAGAAACTCTCCTAGGCCAAGGTCATCTTAGAAGAGAATAATCAAAACTGCAGAACTCTTTAGGGGAAGGTGCACACTGCAGTAGGTGGGTTAAGATGGGTAGTCCAAAGCATTCAGTAGCCAAGGTCAGTCATTTTCCCCACAGATGCCAATCCCCTTGTACTGAGAACTAGGAAGCTCTATATCCGAGATGGTAGTCACACAAATCCCAGTTCTGCAATAGCATTAGAGAAACTTCTAGCAAGCAAAACACCAAAGAAAAGGACAAGGTAACTCAAAAAGAGACTCTAGTCCAGAAACTTAGGGGAGATTGGATCAGAATGGCAAATACCTTCACAAAGGTGATTCAAACATCTGCAGGAAAAAGATACTCATAACTAAAGAAGCAGTGATCTCCTGAACATACACGCCCCAATTTATTATTGAATTGATATTTATGCTCATATTGTTCCTCTTTCAATCTCAGAAAATATTCTTTTCTCTTATTACTCATACACCATACTAAAAGCAAGTGGATTTTATGAGCAAAGGCAGTATCAGATAACAGCTGTAGTACTGAGACAAAATTATCTTCCTTAAAGGTTTGATTGAGCTTATCTAAAAATGTTGATCTCAAAATAAATCACAAGCTTTGATCTCACGCAAGAATAACACGATTTTAAAGTTCAGACTGAAGAGAAGAAGGGAAAAATCCTCTACATGATGACTAGTCTTGTGGTTCAGAGCTGAACATATTCAGGGCTAGATGATCAACTGATAACAGGGAAGTCACCTTTATAGTCCATTTCAGATCATCAACTATATAAAGCTGAAAAAAACCCCTAACATGTTATGTCCCAAAACAATGCCCTTCAAAAGGCAATTGACAGAAGTCTAGTTATGTGTCCTGAAGATGTGCATTTACATTTATATCATTGTGATCACCACCATCAGAATTGTCTGGCTTCAATAATTGTTAGTGGTATTCAATTGAAGTTCATTTTCCATAACTGGAATGTAAATCATTAATAGTTTCCTACAGTGTAGAAGCTTCTAAATGAAACCCCATTCTAATGTGTTTGTCAGAGAATACTAAATACATTCAAGTAGTTCATGATGTATATATAAAGTTTCTCACATCCCACATACTCGCAGGTTCATCCACAGAACTGAGGACATGAGCAGTTTGTTAACATACTGTGATTTTGTTTAGAACTTGTTCTACCCTTCTAGTTATGAGATTTTTACTCTTGTTGCTTATCTTCTTCCCTGTAAAACATAAACAGACCATACACTTTTACGTTTTACTATTTTATATTTTTCTTACAGAGGTAAGACCATGCTTGCCTTTCTTAACATAATTATTAACAACATCAACTGATCCTAATATTATGATAAAAAACTGTTTTGAGATACTCTGGAGGGACTTAGAGATCTTTCATTCTTGAAGGTATTGAAGAGCCTTGTCACCTGGCTCTAGGTCAGCCTGCTTGAGCAGCAGTGATGGAGCAGATGCCTTCTGGAGATCCCTTCCAACATTAACTATTCTGTGGTTCTACAATTCATTATGATTTCCAGCAGTAACTCTTACTAGATGGAAGACCACTGTGGTTTTCTTGTTTACTGATTATTTACTGATTACTCACCTCCAAAATTAAGAAACAAAAGAGGATTGTTCTCCTGTTGGTTATTCATAAATAATTATTTGTTTCTGGGATTCCCTGAAACCAACTTCGATCCATTATCAAATAGTTTTGGTTAACTTATCACCATTTTTTGACCATAGAATGGTAACTGAATTCAAAGCACGATAAATTTGATTCTTCCTCTCTGATCTGAAGTGCATACCTAGCCTAAACAAGTATTCAAACACTACTAACAAAAAGTCAGTTATCTTCGCAAAAAGGGTATTGGTGATTATGAAAGAGTACCTATCTCATAGCAGATGATATTTTTTAATCAAATGCAGTTACCAGCACCTTCAATACGCACATTTTCAATATGTACCTTAATCCTTAACTGTTCATATAAAAGATGCAAAGTTGTTCATCAAGTATGCAGTCTTTCCACCTAATTGCAGCATGATCTTACTGATTTAGTCCTCAATTTTCCCCTACTCAAAACTCTCATAATTCACTGGTTTACATATCTTGGTATCTATTTTTCCATCCTCAGAAAATGACGGAAGGACAAAGGCATATTCATTAGCAAAATCCATAGCTCTACAGATTTTAATTCTGTTTAAAGGCAAACAGTTTAGAAGGTGAAATACAAGAGCAGATATTTTGAAACAGGATGGAACTTTTCCTCCTTATGATCAGCACAGGAAGAAGAATGAGAGCAGTTAAGGTAGGAGGCCAGTAAAGGTAGGAGGCCAATAAAAGAAAATTAAACATGCACAAGGAATATGCAGTATATTGTTTCATAAACCAAAATCTTCCCCAAATAGATGACATGATAGTTCCAAATCCAGTTCAAAGACATACAGCTGATTGAAGAAGCAAACAAAATCCAGTTCCCCCATGTGGGTAAGCCTCTGAAAAATGGTACAAGCTTGCTTAAATCAGCACACTTGGGCTATAATTACAACAATAATCTTCTCCAGACTCTCAAAACTCCTAAGATACTTTTAACTCTGAGTGCAAAGACACTTGTTGGTTTCTCAGACCTATTAAAGCACAGAATTACTCACTCTTGATGAGGGCCGGGAAAGTCCAAATAAAAGCAAGTTCAGTTTTAATCACTAAGACTAAATATAGAAGAGACCATCTAAGTGTATGAGTCTCACCTTCCAAATTTTACAGACAGTTCTAATTTTGCATGAAGTGAACAAGTTTGTCTCAAAGCAGGTACCTAGACTGTACAGTAAATGCAGCAATAGAAACTGGAATTCAATTCACAGGCTATGTCAACTCCCTAACAGGCAAAAAAAGTCATGGAAACTCACTAGAAGATCCAAAACTTGTCTTTAAAATGTAATCAAACTCCAGGACTTGATGGAAAATTCATTTAACTTCAAAAATTTCATTTTATGTATCACTCTTTGCTGTTAAAAAACCGAAGGAAAAAAGAGAGAGTGCTTTAAAAAGACGTTAACAGTACATTTTGATAATTTGTGTACTCAGCTGTTGAGCCCAGTGTCTGTCCCACACCACTTCAAAATAAGATTAGTATCAAATGGAGCATTAAACTCATGGCATGCTTGTAGAAACAAAAGCACTAACTAGCCTGCCCGAAACAAGAAACAGGAAAGGTAAATGTGGAATCTTGTGATGGCTTTTTTTCAAATTCACCACATGGGATATTTGAGTACAGCACTGAGTGAGTTTCATGCACCTTATACTTTTTAAGTTCTAGACCTTCAATTCCTTGAAGCCCCCTAAGATATTTCCTATGTGCAATCTATATTCTATCTCTGTGAGAATAATAAAATTAATTTATTTTCAAAATTCTACCTTTGCTCTATTTACAAAATTTTCACATTTTTCATTTTGATTTTTTAATATCATGCTGACATGTAAGAAATAATAGCGAAGATTTTTTTATTTCTTGAAATGAAGTGAAAATCAGAAGTACAAAACCTGGAAACAAGGACGTACAGCTCAGAATTAATCTGATGCAAGTGTTTAAATTATAACAATAAGAAAAAATGGTTAAAGTGCAGAATAACTAGCAACTATAAAAGAACATAAAAAGTCGTAAAAAAAGATACTATAAATACATTAGAAAAGGAGAACAAAATAAAATACAGAACTATTACATCAAAGAGAGGGAAAGCAAATAAGAGATGATACGAGGAATTCCCAGTGTTTAATACTTTCCCTGCTTCAGTCTTTACCAAAAAAAATCAGCTGCAGACAGATGCCTAACAGTAGCAGTTTTAAGAGGAAAAACTGCAAGCCAGCCAAGGGAAGCTGAAAGATATGCTGGTGATTTAGATACATTCAAGTAAGCAGACTCTTGTGAAATTCACTCTAGAGCATTTAACAAACTGAAGAAAGCTCTAATCCATTAGCAACTATCTTTCAGGAACAGAGAGGACAGAAAAGGGCAAATACATATCTTTGAAACAGAAAAAGGGAAGATGTGGGAAACTACTATCTACCAAGCCTAAATCAGACAGCTGCAAGAATCATAGGCAAAACTGTTAAATAAATAATGTATCAACATCTAATGGAATAGAAAGGCGATAAGAACGAGCTGACATGACTTTATCAAGAATGAATCACATCAAATTACTGTAATTGCTTTCTCAACTGGGAAACTTGCCTAGTGGATAAGAGGAAGAAGCAGATGCAAAATACTCCAGCTATAAGATTCTGTTTACTATCCTAGATGATACTTCAGTAAAAAAAAATTAGAGAATTACAATCTACGTGAAAACACTGCAAGGTAGAAAAACATCTGGTGGGAAAAAACACACTTACTGAGTAGCTTTCAAGGGCTGGTTGTCAGATCTGAAATGGGATCATGAAGAGGGCTGACAATATTTCCATTAATGATCTGGATGAAGAAATAGAGAGCACATTCATGAAAGTGAACTTATCAGGCTGCAAGTGATTTAAAGCACTCTGGGGGATGAGATTCAAATTCTGTATTGTCTTGACAAACCACCAGAAAGCATCAAGTACTAGCAGGAAACAGTGAAGAATGTTTCATTTGTGAAATAACTATGAAAAACAGAGTCAAACAATGGTGACCAGGTACATTCACCCAGTCCAAGCATAGGACTCAGAAGAGCTGCAGAGTTAGAAAGCTGTGGGGCAAGGAGAGGTACAGAATGCTGCAAAATCTATTTTAGATATAAGGAAGTATAGGTATAGTTCTAGGTAAAAGTGGAAACTGCACAATATTCTGAAGGATAGACAAGGATGTAGGATTGAAGAGTGGATTTAGGCATTAATTATTGAACTCTCGCACCTGATTGGTTTGTATCTCCAGAGAGTGAATAAATAACCCTTTCTGAAAATCAAAATTATTATTTTTGTACCTATGCATAGTTTCCCTATAAGTCTCTAAAGAAGGAAAGCTTGAAATCTACACTCACATCCATCACTGTCAGGCAATATTGATGCTGCAAATCAGAAATGCTGACCAGAGTTGGTTTAGCTCCTTACAGGGAGATAGACAAACTTACTAGAAAAAATATTTCAAAAAAGCTCTGTAACTATACTGCTATAATACAAGTTTGGAATTTTCTCATAATATAATTGTGGTGATCAACCGAAAACATTTGGGGGAGAGTGATTTGGGAAAACTAAATTGAGTATTTGGCACAATTTGGAAAAATGCTGAATCTTAAAATTCCTTGCTAAACAAATCTTCCATTCCTCATTCAGCTCTATCTCTGACCTCACTATCTGTAAATTCTCCAGTGAATCAAGAACTGCCAGGGATAAAATTTAATGAGAGAAGAAATAAATATTTCTCACATAAGCATCTTCCAGATCATGCCACACCTAGATTTCATGTAGCATGGCAAAGAGTACTTTTCATCATTTCATACTTTAAAAATTGTTAGCAGTATTTGCTCCCACAAATCTATTTCAGAATTCTCTTCTACAGGAAAGAAAGCAAAAGGGAAAAAAAAATAAAAAGAGCAGCTATTCCTGATCATATCCAGTAAGCCTCAGAGCTGTTTTTTATATGAGTGTTTAAAGGATAATACATGGGGTTTATTATGAAATAACTTTATGTTTCTAAGTATTTATTTGAGATGCTTTAAAATATTTTAATTTCTTTTGAAAACTAGAAGGTCAAGGAAATCAAGGATACAAAATAGCTATCAAGGAGTTTAAGGTTTTACAAAGGTTAAACCCATTTAACTACCACACAAAGGAGCAATCTCCTTCCCACCACTTTCAACAAACCAGCCTCTTGTGTTGATCTCTTTATGATCTAATTCAGCTCACTAAACTGGTAGAAAACTAATTGTAAAAAAAAAAAAAAATGTGGTGCAGGGGTAGTAGTTTAAGTTTCCAGGAGAGCTCCTGAATTATTTCGGACAAACTGTAACCTTATCAACGGGAATGTAACTACTGATGTCAATGACCTTGCTCTTCACTAAATAGAAGACCACCTTCCTGACATATATTTCCAAATTACAGTTCAGGCTGCATGGTTACATTGAAAAACTAAAATCAATCGACTTACTGCGAGACAGATTCTCAAGGGCTTTTCCAAGCTTTTTGCTCTCTTGAAGAATATGATTTAGTTCATCAAAATCATGGTTCTCCGGTTTTGTCTTCCAATCCCATTTAGGATGCTCTATTGACCTTGGCACTAAATATACACAGATATATAGATGAAGTTTAGATTTGGTAGTTCAGACTCCTACAGTAGAAAAAAATCTGCACAGTGAGTTTATAAGCTCAAGTATCTGCTGGAAATATTTTCTTTGGTAAATGTGAAGTAAAAACATCTATGAACAAATGCATACCTGAATTATTCTGGCAACTGAATTAATCGGCAAACAGGATAATTAACATTAACAATTAAAAAACAATAAAATTAACTGAATAAAAAAGTTTATTTAAAATATTGCACACGATGGTATTTAATTTACAACAAAATAGAATTGTGTGGCCTAAGGATCAATATGAAAAATGTGAAAACAAAAATGAGTTACTCATACTTTTGGTTTTGCAAGCTATTTTATCAAGAAGAAAAAAAATATTTTAGATACAGTTTTTAAAACAACTTTTCTCTTTTTCAAAATTCATAAAGTGTAGATAACACAGTTCATAAAAAACAGTAAAACAAAGTCCTTATCAAACAAACTCAGACTTTGGCTCAGGCACAGACCTGAGCTCACACTCTACTGCTCATTATCTATTACCAAAGCCTTTAATTTTAAAATAACAGTATCTCAGCTGCTGCACTAAGTTCACCTACAACGAAGAAGAGTGTCTGAGATATGCAGGACACACAACGAACAGAGCTTCATTAAACAATGTGAACGTTTTGAACAACTTGTAGAAATGAAAACAAAAACAATGCTGCTTCTGGAACTGCAGTTTAACATGTTCTTTTTGCCAGTGTTCAGAAATAAGTGAGCTGCTGCTTTTGCCATGAAGTGCAACTGTCGAGCTGTCTCCAAACACAGCATTACCAAGCTGGTGTGAAGATTATGTCTAATCCACCTTTTCATCAAAAAGGACCAGTTGCATTTTTACCAACCATCATCTACCAGTTGCTGACCACTCAAAAATAACTTCAAAGAAAAGCCTAAAAATAGCCAATATATCCTGGCCAGCTTCAAAATTTTTCTTTACTATTTTGACAGCTGTCAATTAATCTATGCTTATAAACATCATTTCCACTACATGCTAAGAAGGCAACTAACAGACTCCTACAGATTGTGCTAAAAAGGTGGTTTCATGATAATTTGGAACTTAGAGAGTGTTTTTATGATGGTATGGAGAAATCATGCTCAGGCATAAAGTCTGGTAGCTATTACAAAATGTGTTAAATAACTAGGTACTGAAATTTGCCATAATGTTGACTTCCCTCTATGTGAATAAAGAATCTGCACCACTTTGGACCAAATTCAACTTTCCCTTGTGGAATTAAGTCAATAATCACCTTTTCCAGATAAAGAAATGGGACAAAGTTATGTTGAATTCTACCTCCTGCAGACATAAACCAACTCATCTTCGAAACAGACATCTACAGATAGTCTGACAACCCAGAGTATATCCTGATACGTAACACCCACTCAGGAACCTGGCTACTAGGGAAGTTAATATATTAGACTGCAATTACAGACATTCTCACAAGACAGAAGACAAAAGAGACATTGAAAAAGACCTACAGAGATAAGAATAGAAGGAAAGGGACACAAGAATCTTCAATAAGGAGAAGGGAAGAGAGGAGCAAGCTGGAGCGTCTGAGTCTTGTTCTGCTCTGTGTTCAGAAAAGGTAAGTAATGCATTTCCTTGTCAGGACAATGGAAATAATGAGATACAGTGGTTCTCAGTAAATACATACAGGCTTTAAGGTATTAGAGTATGAGTAGTCTCTACTCAGATGAGCAGCTTGTAATTTTTGATACTTATAAATTTCTAACACTATTTTATAATCTCCTGGTTTAAGAACTTCTAAGTCAATTAAAAGTTACA
>VZTB01006896.1:246298-270478 GCA_013397245.1 Thryothorus ludovicianus | reverse complement strand
AACACTATATTCTACAGCATCACTCACTAGTAGTATGATAGACTTTTCTTTATATGTTAATGCTGAATTTCCAACACCAAAAAAAATCTCACAGTACCATCAGAATAGAAACAGGCAACAATTTAATACAGTAAAACCATATAAAAAGATGACCAAGCCTTGGAGCTTCCAGGTCGCAGAAAATTTCCACAAGCTAGAATTTTATACAATGTCAGTTTGAAACAAAACATATTTTTCAAAATGAAAAAGTACTTTTGAGAAACCATATGCTTTTGAAGCAAAATTTGTCATGGGACAGAAGCTGGATGAAACAAATGTAAGTTCTACTTGACAGCTGTGGAGTTCCAGGATCAGCAACTTCCAAGTATACAGACCAACTCACACCAGGAAAAAAGGAGGTCTCAAGACTCCTGTTCTTGAAAAGCAAGGACACTTTCTCAAGACAGTGCCCTAGATGCTAATTCCAGAGATTTGTCTCACAAACACAGGAAGCTGGGACTGCAGCTCACTAGATGGATAGTGGGAAATGAGTCAAAGCCATGGTGGAAATTTGCTTTGCATGCTGATGTACAATCACCTGTGTTATACTAAACCATTTTGTACTTTAGTGAAAAGGTAACAAAATAGATATGCTGTCATAAATTATTTCTGTGTTTCAATACAATTTGTTTCAACAATGACTTGGCTCATTCTGAGGAATCATAACAGATGGGGACGTTAAACAGAATTAGAATTGACTGCAATTTTTATTACTTCTATAGAAGACACAGTTCTTCCTACTTACCTAGTCTTTCAAAGAATGAATGGATACTAAAACATCTATTTACTAGCCCCATGTGGCACGTATTTGTTCTTTCAAATTCATTTTCTTCAGGCTTAAAGATTTTTTCAAATCATAAACTTGTATCTTCTCAGCTGTAGGATCAACAAGCACTGGTAATTTTCAATTAATGGCTTTGTTGGAAGTATTCAGAACTGTATAAACACCATAGGACCCTTCTCAGGAGTCTTTTTATGTATGTGATCCTCCTCTGTATGCATGAAGTCCAGCATTAATTGTTCATGTGCATGTGTCACTATACACTTAGCATCCTTTCAAATCCTTTCATTATACTCTGACCTTCATCTTTCTTTATTACACTCACTCATTCCACAAAATCATAGCAGTACTTTCAAATCTCTTATCACAGTACCCACCTCAACCTCATCTCTATTATTTGAGAGATTAATATACTATGTAACACTTCCTCTTGAAATCATTTGTCTACAATTCAGAAGACTTATTACAACTATGTAGTAGCATTTGTGTTGAAAGATGTTGAGTTTCCCTTTATGGAGCTGAGATTTCACCATCTCATCTCAGGAGACTGGACAGACACCCTTGCCAATATTTCAGATTTTCTGGTGGTGTGTCCTGGCCATAAATGCACATTAGATTCATTCACAATTGTGTTATGAATTCTGCCACAAATCAGTACACCTTTTTTTTTCTACTGGATGATGGTACAAGACCAGTACTGGTTTTATCTACCCATACAAGTCATTTTAATGCACGATCTGCAAGACAGAATCAGACCAGTTGCTCATTAAATACAACACTTCATTAATGCATTGTATGACCATCTTACATCTCAAAGAACAAAAATATGTATAAGTTAAAAGTACTCATGAATTTAAATCTTATAATAGTATTCAGATTGGAGTTCTTTGATAATAAATCCAAACTGGTTTACATAGTATCTGGATATTAAAAGGCTAAAAGAATGATGGCTTGAAAGTCCTAGACTGACCAAGAGCAACCAGAAGCACTCCACATTGTACTTGCACATAGGATGTGGTAAGAGAGGTGACTAAAGCAGCATGAAAGGATGATCTGTGATCTGATTCATAAGGAGGTGGTGAAGAGATCAAGCTACTTTGCCTAAAATTAGCTAGCTGGGAATCAAGAAGTCTGTTTTACGGACTAGTTTTAAACTTCCAAATTTGTTTTTCTTCACATACAGAATGTGATCATTTAAACATTTCATTTACATACACACAAACACCTCTAGCTCCAAGCTTTTTCCTTCCCAGACAACAGCAGCAGCTTCTGCTTAACTCTGGCTTTGCACACACCAACCAAGTGGTCAGATGGCTTAAATATTAACACTTGTACGTGTGCTTTGGGTGCACCTGACATAACAAGCAGGAGGGAGTGGAGGTTTTTTTCCAGTAAAAGAGTTGAAATCATAAGGAAGAGACATTTGTGCAGGACTAACATGCACACTGCAGTCAACATCACTCTGTAAAAGGAAAAAAAATGTTTCCTAATTAAATAAATCCAATACCCTCATGTTCCTAAAGATTCCTATGAAATGACAGCTCTGAATAAATGTACAAGTTCAGGATCATTTGAACCAGACAGTCACAAGAAAAAAACTCTGAAACATAATAGAGCTGACAGACTCTATTAAATTTTGAGTTTGTTTTGGCAGTTTTGTGGGGTGATTTTTAGATTCTTGGGTGTGGGGACTTGTTCTTTTCAATACAAACATGAGAGTAAACCTTTAGGTCTCAGCGGGTCCAAAACTTCCTGTTTCTCAGATGAGTCCTTACTACCTCTTTGGAGATGCTTTGGGGAAAAAGAAAGTACAAGACATAGAAGCTGAAGACACAAAACAAATGGAATATGGTGTGTACATTTGGACAGAATTCCTTCTAAACATGCTTGCTGATCTGTGTAGTTAAAGAGGTACATGGTGCCCACTGATTTTGGCATAAACCAGAAAGAAAGAAATGTCAAAAGAACATTTAGAATATTAATCTATATATACAGATTATACCTATATATAGATTAATGTAAGAATATTAATTTATTTGGCCGAAAATAAGAGAAGCAAGATACAGCAAAAAGGCACATGTCTGAAACCAACCTCTGTGATAGAAACCAAAACAAAATGAAGTTCAAATACAAAAACTGTTTTCAAAAAGTTGTAGACACAACTAATTGCAGGTGTAAGTAATGAAAAAAATAGGATTAATTAAGGTTTAAATAAATCAATGTTATGGAAAAAAAAAATGGAAGTGCATAAACAGCAAAGTATGGAAGCAGAGGACAATTAGGCTGGAAAGGGCCTCTGGAAGCTTTCTAGGCTAAGAAGGCCAGGTGCCCTAGACTGGTCCATTGAGGGCAGGTTGCTTACACTGTTCAGTTCAGTTTTAAATACACCCCATGATGGCAATTCCACAGCCTCTCTGGATAACCTGTTCCAATATTTGACTACCCTTGAAGTATAATTTTTGTTTCTTTTTGTCCTTTCACGAAACACTCTTGAGAAGACAAATCTGACTATGCCTTCTCATCCCTCCTCCAGCATACTACTTGATGGTAACAATGAACTCTCCCCTGAACTTTCATTTCCTCAGCACGACCAAACCAATTTCTTTCGGCTTTTTCTTGTCCATCACATGCTCCAACCCTGTCATCACCTTGGTGGACCTCCACAGGACTTACTCCAGTACACCACTGTGTCTCATGATGTACTCCAGATGCCATCTCAAATACAAACACTGCTGACTCTACTCTTGCTACTGCAGCCTGGTAAGCAGGTCACCTTCAGCACTGCATGAGCACACAGCCACAGCTGGCTCGTATTCCAAGTCCTTGTCTATCAGCATCCCACATCTTTTTCTGCAAAGCTACTTTCCAGACACACATATCCCAGTTTACACTATTGCTCAGAGTTATTCTGTCCAAGATGTATGATTTTGAATTTGCCTGAGTTGAACTTCAAGAGGTTCCTCTCAGCCCATTCCTCAGCCATATCCCTCTGAATAGCAGTCCTATAACCAACCACTTCCCACAATTTGGTCTCACTTAGAAACCTAAAAAAATTCTATCTCACCATCCAAGGCATTAGGAAATTCTTTTAAACGGCATCAATCTCAGTACCAGTCCCTTGAGCATGCCTTTAAAGATACACTTTCCCGTTGGACTTTGCACTGCTTGTCACAATCCCTTGAATCCACCAGCTGAGTCAACTTTCCATACATCATCTTGACCACTTATAGAGTCCATATCTTAACAACAGATTTATAGGGACAGCACAGGAAGCTAAAGGTTTTGCTAAAGTTGTGGTATGAAACACCCATCGCTGTTTCTTTGGTTACAAGGCCAGTTATTTCACCTAAGAGGGCAACTGTTGATCTGATCAGTTCATAATGGATTTCATAAATCCATACTTGATGTTCCAAATCACATTTTCCTCCTTTTGACTAGGAACACCTTCCAGGAAAGTTTGCTCAATAATCCTTGCAGAAGGTGAGGTTAGGTTGATCAGATTGCCCTTCCTAAAAATCAATGAGATATTTGCATTTTTCTAATCATCAGGAACACCTCAGAATCATTACGACCTTGCAACGATGACAGAATGGCCTTGCAATGATATTAGTCTCCTCTTTGAGCACACTTGGAATCAATCCCATGTAGTGCCACGTATTTATGAACGCCCAGTTGCACTAAACATGCCCTAATTCTTGCTCTTTTGTAGGCAAAGCTGCACTCCCTACACGCTGCCTCTAGACTTTGGTAGCTCGAGAGTAAGTCTTACCAAGTGAAGAGTATTATTAAATGTTCCGCAGACCACAAGGACAGATCCTTGTCCCCAGTTGTCTTTTGTTTCCTTGTTTGACGTAAGACCTGATAGTTTAGAATGCCCAGCCTCCTCTTTGTCCCTCTAATGGGACAACCTAAGGACCAACAAGCACAAAACTTGCAGTAGGCACACATTTGAGAGGAATGGCATGATGTCACCCTCTTATCTGGGATAAAGACAGAGAACTCGAGATCTTTAGGAGATGGCATGAAAGGATATTTGATGCATACCACAGAGTCTGAAAAGCAAGCATAGGGCAGAAGGAAGGAACACAGTATGATGGCAGAAACAGCTCACAATACCTTTTGACCACTGTTTCTAACAGTGGATCTCCGTAAATTTGCTCCAGCAAATCTGCTAGATTAGACACAGACTGAGTGACTATGAGCATTTGTTTTAATGTGTTTATTTATTCTTGAAAATAAATTAAAATCCACATGCTTCTTTTGAACAGACAAAAAAAAAAACATGTGCCCATTGAGAGGTACAGTGGAATTGACGATCAAATTTGACTGATTTTAAAGCAGGGAATGTGCTTCACAAAAAAGAAATATGCTCCATTTCTAGAAAAAAATAATCCTGAAAAAAACCTATTCAGTGGGATACAGCTACCTGTAACAGCTATTTTTACTTATTGCAGTTACTTATTCTCAGTAAAGAATGCTTCATTACCCATACAAGATTATTATTCACTCAAAAGCACAGTATTTCTATTGCATAAATTTATCATGATTTACTTTATCTATTGCTCTGTAGTATTTTGACTTAGTGAGGTCCTTTGAAGTCTAGACTTTCCTATCTTGCTTTTAGAGAAAAGACAACAAATCTTCTAATGCAGCATACTGTATCTCTGTTCTCATCTGGTACACCTAGTCACACTCAGAGTTATAAAGTCTTGGCTATTATAAAAATATCAAAAAGCTACAAGAGTCAACAGCAGAAAATATCATTTTTCAATTTATTTTGGAGAAAAACCTTGTACAAACAATTCCCTGGGTGTGTAACTATATTTACATATGTACGCATATTGTAGATATATTTATTTGTGAAAAAAACCCCAACATTAAGAATCAAGCTTAAAAATTAGATTTCTTCAATAGCCAGTACACAGGAAGCATATTTCATTAAGGCTTGCTGTCTTCATTTTCACTATTTTTTTACAGAAGTTGACAATATTCTCTATTCTACTCCGCCTTTTCTTTCAGTGTACATTTAGATTCCTTCAGTAACTCTCAGAACAGTACACCTGTTCTGCTGTCACTACACCCATATCTTGAACTGTATCTGTTCATAATCCATAGTTTTGAATTGCTGACACACAGAAAAAAATCTATTAGGTCCAACATCAATAGAACAGATTTTACATGTGCAAAATGGCAACGCAAACTAAAACATCAAACTATAATCAGTATCTGACCACAAAACAGTGCATGACACCCAGATATTAGTCATGTTTTTTTATCAATCTATCCAGAACTCTTTTCTACCTTTTGATGACAACATAGGGCATTATAAAATATTAATAATTCAAGTGAGATTAAGGCAAGAATCAAACTTTTCTAACATACGTATATATACAGGCATTTTATCTGCTCACAGATGAAATTTCAAACCTTATTCAAATGAAAAACATACTACAGGTTGGAAAGTATGCATAAATTATTAATGTAGTGAAGTTTTCTTACATGACTTGGACTCCGGTGATGGTGGAGAAATGTTGGACACAGCAAGGTCACTCTTTGACTTTTTAGGCTTTTTTGCATTTACCTGCCAAGGCTTATCATAATTTCTAAAATCTCTTCTTGTTCCTTTATTTTCTGTTAAAAGAATCAAATTAGATAATCATAACATTTGCAAGGTCATTTTTCAAAGACTTAACAAATAATTAATCAAAAAACCTACAAGATATATCAATCCAAATTAAAGGCAGCCCTTTTTTTCTCCTATTTCTGAATTCTTTTCTATTTATTATATTTATTCCTATTTTTAAATATCAAAACTTAGAAATTAATGGGGTTTTTTTAAAGTTTTTCTTTTGTTACGAAAAAGTTCTTAATGTCCATGTTATGTACATGTTTTACTGCCTATGTTAAAACTGTGATTTGATATAAATGGTTGATTTGTCAGTAAATGAACACTTTGGCTATCAGCAACTATTTAAGCTCTGTAGTCTGAAACAGATCATTATCCAATTTTTCAATACAAAACTAATATTGTAATAGTAGCTTGTACCAGAATATGGAAACCAAGACTTCTACTTCACAATCAGAGCAGATTCTATTTCAGGATATTATTTTAATGCTTCTGAAGATTTACAATCATAAATTATTCACACTGGAGTTTACGAAGTAGCATAGCATCTCCTCATTAAGGGTTAGGATGATAGGTATATAAAAATATGTATTATTAATTAAAATACCTCAATAGAGGTTAATGTCAGGCACAAATACACCATGGAAGGGAAAAGGAAAACAAAGAAAGAGGACAGCAAGGGAACCTCTCTCACTGAGACTGGGTCTGTTTCCATTTGTAACTCTGACCCATACTCACATGATATATACATAGGCTGAGCTGACAGACTGCAATGTATATTAAATTCAGTATCTGATGAACAAACAGGATTTATTCTGCATGCTCAACACCATAAAGCAGTACCTGTTCAGTAGGTACATGTGCATCCAGGAAATCATGTACATAAGTTTGGGGAGATTATACTGGAGACCACCCGTTTCCAGCACACAGAACATACCTGATGTTTCACTCTCTGCCCAGAGGGCAGCAGAGCCAGACAATGTTCTCTGAAGCTGACCACGGTTTCCCTGCTTGGACTGAAGATGGTCAATTAGAAATGGGATTGGCTGGTCAGGGGTCTCCGTTATCAGTTTGGTCATCAACTCCTTTAGAAAATTAAACCAAAACAAAAAATTAGTGAGATATTGCACCTAAATTAATCCTGTATTTACCTAAAGAAAATGAGCATTTATAAAGGAAAGGTTTGTATTCAAATTTGAAGAAAACAGTTGGAACATCCACCTCCTCCAACTACTGCTAAATTTGTCCTATGAAGTGCTCATATCTGAAATGTTCTCAGCCTATACAATCTCTTATCCACTGGAACACAGGTTTAAAAAGCCAAGCCTTGCTACCTGTTCAAATTTACCCCAAACAGTAATACTGTCCAGTTAACCACTCAGAACCAGCACCTCTTCAGAGCTTCAAGTAGTTCTTCTCTCACCAACACAACCAAGTTTCTCCTCATTGGAAACTGGAGTGTCAAGAAAGTTTGTGAATTTTTTATCTCATCCAGACATAGAACAATTGCCTGGTTTGAATATGCATTCATATCTAGGAATGCCAAGGTCTAATCAAATAGCTAGACAGTTTTTAAAGCAAGTCCTCAAAAATACTACAGTACAGAAATAAACAAGTATTTTAATTACACTGTTGCAGACGCAGATACAAAGCCAATGTCAACAGGAAAGCATCCTCTACACCAGGCATTGGTACTATCCAGCTGCTGTTCTGCACCTTGGCTGTGCAGGGCTGCAGGGAAAGAAACACTCTCCATTATTGCTGCTGGGGTTCTTTCTAGCTTCCTAGGCATAAAACACACTAGGAATCCAGAAAGAAGCTGTGGCTCTGCTCTGAGCATGTGCTCTGAGAGGAAATGAATGACTCAGGGCAGGTGAGGTGACCCTGAAACCCATATAGTTCCACAGGAGATCTGTGGCTGCTGCTGCAAAATGAAAAAGCTCCATAAATAAAAATAGAGAAGAAATAAAAAAATAAAGGAATGTACAACAAAAAGAGAACAAAATAAAAAACAAACAAACAAAAAAAGCCCCCAAAAACCAGCTAAGTTATTCAGAGCATATATTCTCTCTACACCTATTTCCAAGTATAAACCTTAACACAACTTAAACACACTTAAGTTCATCCCCACTTCATCTTTTCCACATGCTTTCATTTAATAAAAAGTTTTTCAAATGTCAGTAGTTACTTAGCATTACCGTCAGTTAAGTGTGTTGGGAAAAGATACTTCAGAGGAAGTGTATCAAATAGCAGCAAACATGAATAACTGCACGCAGGATTACTAAGGCTCTTTGTCCACAAAAAGGAGAAAATATGCCCAATCTCATGTCCTGTGAAGACACAATCTTTTGTGATGTTATTTTTGATATTTATCCACAGTGAAATGAAAAACTATGAGTGTCTTTGGTTTTGAACTGGAACTCCACAGGGACAAATTAAGCTACTTATTAATCTTAGAATTGTTGAAGCTATGGAGTGTAACTTCATCTAGACTTCCTCTTACCAAGGTAGGAGAAACCCTCCGATATACATCATACAAGAAAAATTCAGAAATTGGAGTAATTCATATTTTAGTTGCTTGGCAACACTAACAGCAAACCTTTATTCTTTTCCCTGCCAAAATGCAGGATCAGTGACAATGGAAAGATGTAATCTAGTGCTTGTAATGGACCACAATAGCTGTAGTAATTCCACTGCAGAGGAGTCTATTACAATCTGTTACAGCTGACTTGTAATTGAAATAATTTCTCAAAATCATGGTTTGAAAATTATTTTTGTCTTAGATACACTGCAATATTAACATAGTATTAAAAAAGGTAATACAGAAAAATGAGAAATTTTAGAATACCTACATATTAATGCAAGACAAATACTACTTGATTGTTGCTATAACTGACTTGCTTGTAGCAGGAAGAAATGGTCTTTAAGTAAAAGAAATGCATCTAATAAATTAAAACTGATTACAGGATTCCTTACCTCTTCTGAGATGTAGCAAAAAACTTACAGACCAAGGTGATGTGAAATTATATCCTATTGAAAAGGACCACTTTTTGTACTTAATGTTACATTGATAATAACACCTTAGTGATATAGAGATCTTTGCTGGTCCAGGGAATAATCAGTTCTATTCTGAGACAGCAGTTAGAAAATTTTAAAGAACTGTAGATAGAGGCTACTTTTATCTGGAAAAATGAATGGGTTGTACCAATCCTGTACAAATAAAGTAAAAAAAAAAAAAAGGGAAAAAAAATCTACAACATTATGGAAATCCTAATAAACTGAATAGTGTGAAGTTCAAAAAAACCCTATTAATTTGTGTAATAAGCCTCAAACTAATTTGCCTCAAGCACTCTCAGAAAGTCATTAAAAGCAAAAGCAACTTAAAATGAACACAAAGACAACTCAGGTTACAAAATCTGCCATTTAAGGAAGACAAATCTCTTTACTATAAGCATTCCACTGCAAAAGAGGAGAAAAGAAACTCAGGAATCTGCTTCTCAAACTGCTTCAAGCAAGGTTTGGAAGTGATCTCCGATCTACCACTTTCCATGGAGTTTCTGAACTCTGGACAAGGTACAAAGAACACTTCCACTCCAATAACAATAGCTTCAGACATACACTCTGTGTATCTCTCTTCTATGTCCTTGTGCCTCACACAGTCAGACATCCCAGAAATAGGACCCCAGCTCCATGACCCTCACTGCCATTGCCCTTCTACCAGTTTCTGCCACCCAGCTCATCAAAGGACACAACTGCATCTGCTCAGCTCTCAACCTGTGCTCTTCAACCTCACGTTTCCTTCGAGACTTTTGTCATCCCCAGCAAACTGGCAATTACATGGAAATATGCCAGCTGCCTGCATTCGGTTGCTTGGCTATGCCATGAGGTGGAAGGGTTAGAGTGGCAAGAAAAACAAAAAGCCAAACCCAAGCCATTAAAAAAAACCAAAAAACACAAATCTTCCACATGAACATTAACTGTACATAGTGAGCACTCCCCTAAGTTTTTAAGTAAAAACACATACTTCTCTGGAGGTGAAAAGACATTATATATTAAGAATGTCAACGAAAGTCTATTCTCATTCTAGCACTATTTTCTAGCAAAACTAATTTAACTTTTGATCAAATGATTGAAAGCTTATTTGATGATCTCATCTGTTGCTCGGGTGACATCTTAACAGACAGTAGGAATAACATACTACATGGCACTCTAAATATACTTTCACACGTTTGAAATGTCTTTAAAAAAAAAGATGACAAAAGTGAATGTATTAAATAAGAAAAACCAAAGCGTACAAGGTACAAAAATAAAATTCCTTTTTGGTTAGCAGCAGTCTGATCTGACTCACAATGTGCTAAGTAGGCAAGGTTTCACAAGAAAAAGAAAAGGGAAAAGACCAACTAGTCTCACTGAAGACGCCTCTGCATTAACAGCAGAACAAAAATGGCACAAGATCACTGAAACTGAGATTCATTTTTTCATGGACAAATCATCAGGTAAGTTTCAACCCTTCATAAAAACAGAAATGCAAGACACCTAAAGATAAGTCTCTTTAAAATATGAATTATACTTTTCATATTTCTAGCTCAAATTTCTAAATTTTCTACAATTCAAATAAGGCAAGTCTGTAGTTCTGTGCACAAAGTGCCTTATAACAACAAATAAAAAGACATGGCAGACTGGGTCTCCATGCTGCCAAATGAACTGATCACTACCCTGAATCTCCCTCCTCCTGTCTTCTTTCCACTGCTATTTCACTCTATGTCCTTTTGTCTTTTCTATCAGTGGACTCCACACAGCCTCTTCCTCCAGCTGTGTAGCAAGTGAAGAAGCTGTTCAGAAGCCAGTAATTATGAATTCCCTGTACACCCTTGAGACACACGGGAGCACAGAAAAGGGGCCAAAGGAAACTTCCATGGTTGCTACAGATTAGAGCTCTCAGATGAATACACCAGTTTCTGCTTCTTCCCAGTTATATTGTCCCAAATTAGCTCTGCCTTGACTGAAGGCAGAACGAGAAAGAACCACAAGGTGATGTAAGCTCTTTCAGTTAACTGCTTCTAGGATTTTACCTTGCACTGTGCAAACCAGTTCTTCTATCTTCATATCTTGTAAAGGTGTCTTCACATGCTCCTACATTCACTGTTTTATTGAACTATGTTACTTAGACTGTTTATAAAAGTAACTTGTAAAAGTTCATTTGTGGATATTTCCAAGAGAAATTCACGCACGCATAATGAGGCTGCAAAGATCTTGAAAAAAACACCAGGTCTAAAGTAGTGGTTTAATATATGAATTATTTATAAAGAATATATAGAATTTATAAACAATAATTTATAAAGAATTCTTTATATCTTTCACTATTGTGCCATCCTGAGGTCCTCTATAAGTTATTCAATCAAGGCTCAAATTTTAATTTCCTTGTAACTGTCCATGCATTTAATACAAATTAAACAGTCTTCACAGTCTATTAATCATAGGCCCAATTACAAGAAAATCCTAATTAGCCCTGTCTAAATGTACCTATCAGGTTATTAAGTTAATTAAGAGACATTCTATCTTGCCCTGTAATTGGTAACAATAACTACACAACAATCATGCTTTAACTGTACAGACTTTTATAAATTATGGCACAGCGTGCACAGATTCTGGCTTATTATGATTTAAATTATAAATTTAAATACAATTAAATGCAGCAAGTCTTCACAGCAATGTCAGTAGTGACTTTTTGAATAAAGAACTCATGAGGGGCTAGATGTCTCCCAGGAGTCCAGTCAGAGCATGTCCACTTAGGATAAGAAGAATGGCTCTCCTGGATCCATTGGATCTCATTGGAGTGCATATATTGTAGTCAATATATGCATTGACTACAGTGAAGTTTGGACACTCAGACAGACATCTAAATTTAGACTTGCTAACCTCTTCATACAGGCTCTAAGTGAACAAAGAAAATATAAAATTGAGGGAAAACACGTGGAAGGATAGTAGGTTTAAGAGACTTTCTAAAGACTGACACTTTATTAGAATTTTATTCTGATTATTGCAGTAACAAAGCACAGAAACAAAAAAAATTTTTTTAAGTATATTTTAACATTTTTCTCTCTGCCTGAATTAAGAGTCTGCAATTCTTAAATGAGAGCAGAAATGACTGCTTAAATAACTGCTTCTACCAAAAAAGATTATTTTCTATAGAAATAAATGAAAAGTACCAGCACCCTTCTTTTGGAAAATAGTCAGGCTTTAAATATTCTTGAGCAATTTTTAATTAACAGTAGTAAAATAACATTATAAACTAGGAATGAAATGGACTTCAATATATTTTACATTCATGAAATGATCATCATATCTCCCTATAAAATAAATTATTCAATCCTACACAAATTTCCACATAAAAAAGATCCACATGCCTGCACCATACTATTGCTTCCAACTAACCATGGCAGAATAACAGTTGAGAACAAATAGTAGTCCTATTCAGCTTGCTCATGAAAATATTCAGACTTTTACCTGGAATCAACTAAAAACTTTTCAGTCAACACATTCTTTTTTCAAAACTTCTCTGAAGCCATTTCAGACAGCTGTGCAGTTAAATTTACTATCACAAGACTGTAGCATGGGAACACAACCCACAGAGGAATTAGTTTGGACATACGAGTTAAATGAAAGTACAAAGCTGATATGATGGCTCTGATGCTTTGGTGCAAACAGAATTCCCCTAAAGGTGACATTTTGGGGAAATCTAAAGTATGGGACTAGCGGCACAGGTAACATTTCATAAAACGAGAATAACAGGAGGAAGTCTGAAAACAAACATCATTGAATAGCTGTCTTTCTTAAGTGTTGATCTACTAAATATCTGTACCAATTCAATAAGAAAAGTCCAATTTTGGGGACTATGTTACTAACCATTATTTTAGAAGGACTCTGGAGAGCAGAATGGAAACAGCAGACTCAATCCACTATAAATACTTTGCAGATCATATTATCAGTTTCCTGACTTGGATGAACTAGATCTATCTGAAATAATTCCAACTCACATGTAATACTTGATAAAATATGCATCATTAATCTTACGAATGGATAGGGTCTGGTGGACAATTTCAAAGTTTCACTGAGTAAGTTCATGACACTTTATTAAACTCCACCACACACATTATAACATGCAATATCTATCTGAGCCTCTTCCTGCATCTTTTCACTTATTTATCCTTTGAGGTTTTCTCCTCTCCTAATCTTAGTATTTCAAATATCATTGTCCCAAATCTATTTTATCACACCTGAATTCACAAAACAGCTTCAAACACCTTCAATCTGTGACTTTATTGAAATATTTCCTTTCTCCCATTAAAGCAATCCAAGAATGCTGTCAAGACAGAAGTCACTGCTACTAGCTTACCCTAAAACATTAAATAATTCTTAATAGAGGAAGAAAAGGTTAGACATGCTCTGAGATGCCAGTAACGGCAACTGTTACCACATTTTCTCCCATAGTTTAGTTTTCAAATCACGAAGATTTCCTATGATAGTTTATGCTTCTTTCTGCAATCCTGTATCTTCACATGAAAAATTCACACTTGTGGAATTATGCCTACCATATCATTATCTGAACTCAGCAAGGATTTATCAAATGAGGGCAGTTCATGTTATTGCAGAAACACTGTAAGGTTTCCCTGAAGAATAATTCAGAAGCCTTCCTCAGTTTCCATCCACTCTATCAACCACTGAAATCCTGCCTTCAAGGCATGCACTTCACAGTTCAGCCAAAGAAAATGAAAACTGCTCGTTTTCTGAAAGGTCTGTAGGATTTACATCAAAAGAAATACTCACAGATAAAGACTAGGAAAGACTATTACAACCTGGACTTAAATTACAGCCATAAAACAACACTGACTGCACATCACTGCCTTACCTAAAAGCTAACTCAATAGGCTGGAGCTGATCTTTCTCTGATCAGTTGAAGTAATCTTATTTCAATTTCAAGGTCTAAGTTGAAATCACTTGTTCCACCATGTGCAATGACTTATTACTGCAACTCTTAAAAAAAAAATCTCATCATATTTCCAGTTTAAGCTTCACTGACTTAGCTTCAACCTGTCTGACATGATTTTTTTTTTTGAGGAAGGGTAACTAAAAAAAACTAGAAACTAAAGTAGCAGGTATTTTTGTGGCTAGCCTCTGGTAGGCCAACCCCAACCAGTGGCTAAGGACACACCAGCCACTTATTCATCCCCACCCTCAGTGGGATGGGGAAAAAAATTCAAATAGCAAAACCAAGAAAAATTCATGGGTGAAGATAAAGACAGCTTAATAACCACAGGAAAGAGAAAAGAAAAAAAACCCCAAAATCAAAGAACAAGTGACACCAAGGCAATCACTCACCATCTCCCATTGCCTTGCCAGTTTGCAAGCAACAGCTATTTCAGAAAATTTACTGCCCGGGTTTAATCGCTGAGCATGACATTATATGGTAAGGAATATCTCTTTGCTCAGGTTAGGTCAGCTGTTCCTATTGTGTCCCCTCCAGCCCATCCCCACCCCAGGCCACCCTCCTGGTGGGCAGAGAGAAGAACAGAGAAAGCCTTGAGCCTGTGCAATCACTGCTAAGCAACAGCTAAAAGACTGGTGCACCAACACTGCTTCAGTAACAAATCTGAAATACACCAACAGACAGGCTTGCTGTGAAGAAAATCCAGTCCTTGTCAGACCCAGTACAGTACCACTACAGAAAGAGTTATAAAGGGTTTATGAGTGATCAGGAGGAGGCCATATATGAAAAAAACAATTAGTATATTAAGGTGTTGAATAGCCCTTAGGCTATTCTTTATATTCTTTATGCCTGAGAAATAAATAATTACAAAGTCATGGGCACGCTTAAAACACCTTGATGAATTAGATCACTGCTGCAGAATTACAAACACTTCCTTCCTTCTTTCTGGAAGCCTACTAAAGAAAAAAAAAAAAGGTAAATGAATGTTTTGAAGATTGATGGAAATCCTTTCAATTGCATCCCATAGCAAACTTTGATAATACATATTTTTAAAATGTGTGCAGCACTTCCCATCCAGGTGCTTTTCTTTCTCCTCCCAAACGCTCCCCCAGTAACTTCATATTACTACACCTTTAGATTACTCAAGTTATACAGAAAGATGAATGTGAGATGATGTTTTACAACATTCTACTGCCCAGTGTGTATAGCCAAAGTTATTAAATATTCTGTGTAACTTCTATGCATTAAAATTATTATAAAAATTACTTTCACTTTTTTTTTTTATCTTGACCAAGAATTTTTAAACTATTCAAATGGAACTTCAAATAATAATCAGCAATTACAAAGACACAAAATGGAGAACGTGAGTTACCAGAGTCCAGGGTGGGGAAGTTCTAACACAGATTTAATAACCTTGACTTTAACTGCCTATATAAATTAACCCTAAGTTTGCTCAAGTAATGTTCACTAAACAAATGTCAAAGAAGTTAACACATGCTCCCTGACAGCTAGAATTTACTTAAATCCTGTGATTTGGAAATGTTCCTTTAGTACAATAACTAAACAACTATGAGCAATATGCATTATAATTACAAGTTTTATTCATACTCTTTGAATAGATTAATATCTATTCAGATACACATCTTAATTTCCTGTTATTTACCTGTGAGAGATTGACTTGGTCTCATAAGACTTCATACCAATGTTGTAATCAGCTTTTTAAATAGATCTAAATGTTTAATATGCAACAATACAACAGAGATTTCTGAACTGGAAAGGTCAGAATTTATTGCCATGGAAAAATCTGGAAATTAATTTTTGCCACAGCAAAATACAAAGAGGTTTTTTAAGTCTGTAGAATTTATATACTGCAATTGTGCCTGGAACTCCTTAAATAATACTAACAAGTGCTTTTTATATAGCTTTTTAAGAAGACAAAGAGGTTATTTCACAGTCACTTGATTGACTTAAAAATACTTGTATCCTATTTTCCCTCAGACAGAAAGGGTCACACTGATGGCCTGTCACAGGTAACACAAGATGTGCAGTATCTTGCCAGGATAACACCACTGCAGACTCTCTGCGAGCTCTCAGACGCTTTTGAGAACACTTAGTCATGTTCCGTTTGGTTCAACACTGCTCAAGCTCAGTGCTTCACTAACTGCAACTGGAAAATCATTTTACTGTTACAAGTAACACTTTTATATTAAGTTGTTTCAACCTGCGTCCACTTTAGTATAGACGAAGCTGCTGCTTTATTAACACACTTGGACTTTGCTATTTAAAAAAAAAAAAGCAAAACGCACAATGAAATTGGAATGAAAAAATTGGTCTTTTTAAATGCAAGAACACAAGAATCTTTTGCCATGAAGAAGTCATCAGTCCACAGATTTAACAAAATTTGATTATAAATACATTAATTAATACTGTTCTAGTAAATATCTAAATAACCACGTTAACTAATAAAAATGAAATATTGACTAATTTGTTTTTATACTCTAGAAATCTTCCTCCATTTTGTGTACTATCATCTATTAAATGTTATGGGCAACTATTTCATTTCTAAAAGATATTGAATCTATCTTCAGCCCCAACCAGGAGGACACCTTAATAATTCCAGTTCAATTGGAAGCAAAACCCACCTCTGATAGCTCCCACGTGGACTTTCATCACCTATCAGTTAAGTCAAAATTACCTTTATGATTTTCCTCATCAGCAACCAAGATGACAAGGAAAATGCTTCAATTACTTCTTTTTCCTCCTTACATTTTTTGCAAAGGTCAGATATCTAACATTCCCTGCCTTCATGGATTATCTCTTTATTTCAAATTTAAATAGATAATTCTGCTACTTTTGGTGAAGAAACTTCGGGGAATGATGATCCAAAAACAGTCAGACCAAAAAACATTTTAAAAATTGAAGATTAGAAACACATAGGGAAAAAGACATGCACGTGTCCATTCTGACCTAAACAGTGCAGTAGGCTTGAAGTATACAGGTTTAGAACACAATAGGAACTGTGAAGAATCAGGTAAGAGAGACACAGTGGCAAAATTACACGGGGAAGGAAATGTTAGCTCCGAGTGCAGAGTTTTTCTACACGTCTCCAGCCACTTCCCAGGCCTCCCAAACTGCTTCCCACAGGCACTACCAGGTTCATTGCTCTGCCTCAGCCCTGAGAAGTTACAGCCACTGCCTGTCTCCAGCTAAAAATGCCTGCAAATTTGGGCAAGCACTCGCAGAAATCAGGGTCAGGGTTTCAGAACACACCTGGCCAGGCTGAGGTCTGAGCCCAGCAGATGACAGACACCACCTACAGAAGATGAACACCACACTGCCCAGCTGGCTGCTCCCATGATGGAAAACCTGTGCTTGCAGAGCAGGCACCAAGATCACCCTGCTGAAAACGCATGGTCCAAATCCTCTCCACAGATTTACTGGCTGTGTGCTGCCTTGGAGTAAGACTCAAAATTCATCAGGCAGGGGTCTTTTGCAATATAGCCAGGCAACTTCTGTCACAATAGGGCACCTTTTCCTCGCTACAGCCAGAAGATGAAAATAATAGAGATTTGCAGCAGACAATTGATTTAACTACACATAGGAAGGATAGTATTTTTCATTCTGCTTGAACATCTTGAAATGTACCCTGAAAAAAGACATTATCATATTCCCCAGAAGGTATGGAAAGACATAAAATGTCTTATTGGCATAATTCAACAGTCATATTCAGAACAGCACAGATACCTAAATAATATTTAGCTTTGTTCGTTTAAGAAATACTGTGCTTTATTTTAATCCTGCAGTAAGTAATGTCAAAAATTCAATCTAAACATGCATATCAAGACAGTCCTGCATTAACTTATTCCCACAAGCAAAGATCAATTCCCTGTGCCTAGACACAGCTGCAATATCTTGTGTGGAACAGTTATGAGTGCTCTTTCTTCACCCAGGTTTGGCTATTACAGTAGCCAAAGAAAAAAAAATAAAACAAAAAACCCAAAAAACCGCAGCCTTAACAAGTGCACAAGTGGATTTAGATGTCAAAAATCAAAGAGAGAGATCTGATCACCATCACTCTCACTCTACTTCCCTGCTTTCCACAATTGTATTGCCTGTTGCAAAGGATCATGAGGAAGAATGCATCCCCACACAAGTTCTTCACAGAAAGAGTCACTGGAAAACTTCCTTCAGACAGGACACTTCCTCCCTAGAGGAAGGATGTTCTACAATCATGCCCAGATTCATGAAATGAATTCTTCAGCAAAAGGCAACTGATGAGAACAAGTGAATATACAGCTGAACTGTAGGAGGAAAAATACCAAACTTTGTTGACCACATACATTAGATATACCATGGTATAGTATATGTATCATGCATTACATCCAGGCTCATGTTTAACAGAAGAGAGGTCTAATGACATTATTTGTTTCATTAGAACTAATTTGCATACCCAAATCCTTTAAAAAAAACTCACCTAAGGAAGTAATGTGAAAGAAACTCAGTAGCTCTAAAGAGCAGTTGAAAATGGACAACTGTGTCAACACCAAGCTGTAAAAAAAAGGCTCAGAAATGAGAGGATGTCAGACACCACTAATTGACCTCTGAGGCCAAGTGCATTGGTTGCACAGGCTTAAGGCTGACACTTCTATCATGCTCACAAATAAAGTAGGTCTGAGATAATGGGGACAGCTAAATAAATACTAGCTTACATACGCTGGATACACTTCCCACTCTGTAAGTTATAGATTAGCTAAGCTACAAATATGATGGCAATATTAAAGTCATTTTTTATATAGTGTAAAGTATAATTACGAAATAAGAAAAAAAATTATCACTCTGTGTACCAAAAATACAAGCTAATGAATATATTTTTCCTGAAAGAAAAAGTAGCAGAAAAAATTATTTGAAAGACATAAAAAAATATGAGTACTAATAATTATATCCCATGCATTAATTTACAAAAGTCATTTTCTAGCCCAAATAAGGTAACTTTAACATATACACAACTGGTATGTTTCTTGAAAGTGTCATTTGCACTTCGACTATCTCCTCCATATACACTGTCACTATGGATTTAGTCACCATGTCCTCACTAGTCTACCAGGGACATGACCTGCAACACCCAGAAGCTGTCCTCTGGCTCAGGTTTTCAAACAAAGGACTAAAAGGTCTATAGCTCACAAGAAAGCTAGAGCCTTAGGTGGATATTTAAAGAGGTACTGCAGTACTAACAATTGGAGACTTTCTATAGGTAGCAACAGTAATTCTTAAGGACAGGTAATTGAATTATACCTAGAACAGGAGTTAGGCCCATCATTTCTTATCAGACACTTCTACAATCAAGACTAATGGCTCAGGCAACTAAAAATCACTTTATTTCTAGAAGCTGAAATCTGGGTGATTTTAGATGATAAGGTTTTGGAGCTGTAAAGCTATTTTTAATAAGAGGCAAAGCATTATTAATCTGATTTTCTGATCTTTTTTTATTTAGAAAACAATGCCTGTGAGTCACTGGTGTACATTTTTGTTTGTTTCTGAGACTGCAAAGTAACTTCCCAACCCTGACAGTGATTGCCCAATTAAAGCTTCCTGATGATTTGACTGCTCTTTATTTAACATTATACTGAATCTGCCTGCTTATGAGTGAAGATCTTCCTCTTGTAAATCAGGGTCTCACCGACTGCAGCAGAGCTCCCTGTGGGAATACAGCAAGCTCACATGGACTGTGCTGAAGCCTAGAGACTTGTCAGTGCTCTGAACTGCCACAACACTAAGCAGTGAAGAAGGAGGGAGAAATCAATTTTTTCTTGATTGTATGGCACCAGTTAATGGGATTAATACCACAATCAGGCACTGAGGCAGCACAAAGAAGAGAAAGCAGAAAACCATAATGAGCTCAGGGCCTTGCTGTGAAAACTCCTAAACCACATGAAGACCATAGGAGCCAGAAGGGTTTGTAGGCTCTATGCAGACAAATAAGACAAAGGAAGGGGAAACACAAGCACAAAATAATACATGATAATGCAGCAGGATATCATCAGCAGAAGTAGAAACTGTGGCCAGATAACTATCATTTTAGGATAGAGATTTACTATAGTATAGGAGATATTTTATCTCCTATCCTTACACTTTTTTTTTCAGTGTTTAAGTAAATGTTAAGTGGATCTTCATTCTGGCCAACTTCATTTTTTTAATATTTTTTCTATTATCACAGAGAAACACAGAATAACATAAATTCTCTTGAGTTTCTTTTTCTCCCCTGCTGCCTTTTTCTTTCAGGTATTCCTCCTTCAGGGAATAAGAAATCAAGATTAAATCTCTTACTCCAGTAATTTAGTCTTCTTTTAGTTTTTATCTCTCTGCATTGTTCTTTATTGGTAAGTCTACATCCAGCCTTTGTCTCCAAATAGCTTCACTGTCTTACACTTTATATTAGACTACAGGTGTTACTATCTAATGGCATTATTCTGAACCACTACACACTTAGGAGGAGCTCTGAAACACTTTTTAATTTTTTAACTGGGGTTTCTGCATCATGCAGAAGTATGTCCTCAGCACAATTACGGGTGGGGTTCATATGGCACACCAGAGGAATTTCTGCATCTGCAAACCTTGGTCTTCTCCTTGGCTTGCATTTCCCTGGACATCTCTGCCCTCACGAGGTAGGAAGGACAAGACTCTTCAGAATCCTTAGGAGGATGAACATCCAGGTCACATTGGGTGCATTGAGCCTGTCATACCCAGCTGCAATGAACACGTGCAATTAACACCATGTGTCTGAACAGGAACACACAACACCTGCCACATTTATATGGGATCTCTGTCCAGCACACATGGGATTCTCATGCCTGTCCNTCTTTTCCTCAAAATGAAATAATATCCTTAATTACACAAAAGCCCCCAATTGCATCTCTGCATCATAAACCTTTTCTCTAACTGGCCTAAGCATAATTGCTTCCACAGGTTCTCTTCAAAGGTCACCTATAACTGAAACTACCCTTTCTTTTCAGTTCTGTGAACCACCTCTCATGCGTCCAGAAGAGACTGCTTCCGCTTATTTAGGCTTCTAGGATGAATTCTGTTATCAACAACACAGAGTAGCTTTTCTGCACTACTGCACCAAAAGGAACGCGCAACTTTGGACCACTCAGACTTCCTTTCTTTGCTCTAGATACCTGACCAGAGGAATATTTCAGTCATTCATTTACCTCTTCACTCACACAAATGTCAGCAGAGGCACAATGCCTGTCAAACTGGAGTGTAGCTCCTTCTTAATGAAGGAGTTCATGGCGCAGAGCAAGTGTTAATAGCAGTGCTAAGGACACCTTTAACTCTCTGGAAATCCTTGCCTAAGAAACACACCCAAGATCAAGTACTAGAGGTGTGAGTCAAACACTGTAAAACATAATACTCTCTACATAATAAGTTATATTTTCTTGTGTTTTCTCTGTCTTTCTCACTGTTTGGTTATACTCTCAGCAACCACCAGCACTAGGACCATTCTTTAAAAAAACAAAGTACAGATTCCAGGTAAGCATTTGACGGTAGGGACTAAGATTATAAAAATAAAATAGTAAAGAAAGAACACACTGGCAATGTAGCATTAATCTTTTTCATCACACCCCCTCCCATCTCCTATCCTTTCTCACTCTCAGTGTATTTGTATGGTCTGTTTCCTCCTAATTTGTTCAGCCATCCTCCCTAATTATTAAATTCCCTCTTCTGCTCCTTTACAGAATCAACTGAGCTCCATGACATTCCCTCAGCCAATAGTGAACCACATCTTTAAAAGATCCAGATGAAGCCAACAAGCACACAAGCTTTGCAGTTCTTTTATGCCCACCTAGTAGCTTGCTACTGGAGAAAAGCAGTTGTCCTTCCCTCCCTCCCTTTACTCTCAGTCCACCTACATTTTCTCTCCCAAGTCAATGCCACAATTCTCATCAGACTACGTGGTGACCCACTGAGCTCAGCCTACTGAACAATTTTAACTCCTTTGTATCCTTAATTTTCTCCTATTTTGTATTCCCAAACTGGGTTAATTGTAACATGACACAATCTCCAGTTCTGGAACAAGGACAGCAGGAATGTGTAGCCAGAAATGAAGATGATCATGCAGCAACTGGCTATTAAATCAGCCTCATAGCCCATAGTCTTGAATACTAAACCACCAGAGTGTCTGGAGTAAAACAAACTATGACAGGAGGAAAGATTCAATTAAAAAGGCTCCAACACAGTTGAAAGACCCAAACTCTCATGATTCCTGCCCCAGAAAGCAGCTCCTACAAAAGCCAACAAAAGAGCTATTGTGTAGTAAGTATATTGTACCCGACACTATAGAAAAATAAGGTTTATGAATAGAGTGATTTCATTTATTGAATATCACAGGGAGCTGGAAAATGAGGAAGAAGAAAGGCTGTTTCACATAAATACACTATTAAAAGTTCCACTCTCTGTATGAACAGAAATTTTGTGTGAGATGGCTAGTGTAAAATAGCCTTCTATTTATCATGCATAATGCACATGCATTCTTCATTTTGTACATGCATTTCTCATAACTGTAACACATTTCCTCATAGTGTTATATATGCTATATATATGCCAAAATCTGAGGTATTTCACTGGAAACTCCATGTTTAAGGCAAAGAAAATACTTGAATTTTATGTGAATAAGGGAAGAAAACTGGCTAAATCAACAGAAGAGCAAAACCAGAGAGGCATTGTAACTACAGTCAAGCGATTCTGCCTGAACATTTATAGATGGAACTAAAAATAAGTATTCAGTGAAACTGAGTAGGCAAAGGAGAATTGACACAGCACAGCACACAGGACCTGACATAAAAGTTAAGGCCATCAGAAATGTGTCTGTTGCAAGTTTTTTAAAAGGATATTACCCTCTATAGTAAGAGCAGATTTGGATGTTGGATTGTCTTGGCAAAGGCGTAAGTGTGCATTTCAAGTGATCATGCTCTTTACCTGTGTCCTGGGATAAAAATCTGTAATCCTTGTTTCTCCTATCAGCTCTGTGCTGCTTTTCATCACCTTTAGTAATGTGTGAGACAGCCCACTGCCTCCATCAGGAGGCCAAGAGTTTCCTAACAATTGTATTTGAAAATATCCCTGCTTTCACTGTTTTTTAACCATGTCTTATGGCAGAGAAGACTGAATATAGAATCCATCCTTCTGTCATACTTCACAGCTTGTATGACATTTCTTAGGAGAAAAAACATGCATCTGTGCAAGGGGGATAATACCCAATACAGGAAATAACACCTCATTTTTGTCTGAGTAATTACAGACACTAAAGTGTTCGGGTAGTGTTTGTTTCAAAAGTTGGTGAATATAAAAATGTTTCCAGCCACCTCTTGTAGTCCAGAGGTAAAAAAGTATCTCTGTCCCTCCAGACTCATAGAGAAGCACATATCCTTTCCCAGGAAAATAAAATATTACAAGATTTTAAAAAGTATTAAAAATCAATGTACAAAAAAAAAAATCACAAATTATCATTAGACAATTGAAAATGAGAAATTAGCTCCCACTTCTTTATTTGCATAAATAAGACAAATGGTGCAAAAAAGACAAAAGATGCAAGCAAGAATAAAAAACATTGGGGGGAAAAAAAGGAAAGAACATTGATTAGACAACCAAAAATAATAGGCAAACTGTAAAGGAACATGATGTTAAAATATTCAAATATTATGCTTCTAGCTTCCATTTAATAAGTAACACTTTTAAAATAAGGAACAC
>VZTB01006896.1:179189-241935 GCA_013397245.1 Thryothorus ludovicianus | reverse complement strand
AAAAAAAGATGGCTGTCATGTGATGGTTAATTAGCATCCAAACCAGAAGTGGTATAAGAAAATGTTAGCTGATGCTGGATGAAAGAGATCACCTTTTGGAACATGTCAGAACTTGTAGACGCATTAAAAATCGAGGTGTTAGTGACTGGATCTGACTGTGAACACATTGTATTCTTGAAACACCCCAAAGCACATCTAACAGGAATACTGATATAGAGTACAAGATTCACCCCGTGCATGGTCTTTGATCAATTCCCATCAACTTCAAATACCTGTCTTCCATTTTCTAAGGACTACAAGATCAAGCACAGGTTGCAGATCTTCAATATACTGTTAAGAACAAAAAGTACATTAAAAATTAAATATGTAAGTAGATTTTAAATGGCCAATCAGGAAGTAGAGGAGCTAAGAATTATCATCTTCTTCCTCCTAGTGTAACGGATGAAAATAACTGTAAGCAGTGCAGGAATACTACACCCCTAGATCTTAAAACCAGTCGCTAGTACACAGGTGTAAGTAGATTTCACACCAAAAAGTCTCCCTGGTATACAGGAGTGCACTAAGAACCTGTAGACAGCCTGCACAGCTATGCAAAGAGCCTTTCAAAGATTCTATCACAATGAAATTCCGACGTTAAAATGATTAGTGAAATATGTGGTGATACATGAAATGTTGAAGCAAATACAACTTCTTAATCTTTCTCTCCACTAGTGATAACTAAAACATCCTACAAGAATCCAAATAGAGACAAGCATCTTATACTACAGAGAAACTAGGTTAAAACAGTGACTCAGAACAGAGATGTCAAGCAGTTCACTTGAATTTTAACATGTAAACCAATAGGTTAAGGAAATTTAGAAGAAAATGAGGGCTGTTAAAGGCCTAACTCTTGAACAACCCCAAAGCACTGAATTCCCATTGAAATAAACAAGAGTCATTTATGCAGGTAGACCCAGCAACACAGCTGATTGAACTGAATTTTATTCAGGAACTGAACCACACAAATGTTTCCATTTCTATTAATTCCTTAACTAGAAAAATCACCTGCTGTTCCTGAGTATCCACTTACTGTTCCATCAAATCGGGCTTTATTTATTGTAAAAAAAAAAACCAAACACCTCTAGCACAGAACCAGCACGGTCTATTTCAACAGACTATGCACACAAAAATATAAAACCAGACCATTTATGAACAATTTCCTAACAAAATTTGAGCCTTTCCTATGGGGAGGTGGCAAAATATACACTGAAGACGAGGCATCCATTGCGCCAGAATAAAAGATTTCATACAAAGTAAGCTTGATTGAGAACAAGTTAAATACTGAAAAAGGGAGACTTGTGCCTTGTGATAATACTGCCAGAGCGCTGTGCATAATATATGTGCATTTAGATGCTTAAAACTGCATGAGAAACAGGATGATAAAACGGTAATAATCACGATTACTCTAGTACCCTTTCAAATTCTAAGTATTCACAGCTTATGTACTGAAATAGTAAAATATG
Organism: Thryothorus ludovicianus; assembly: GCA_013397245.1. Taxonomy (NCBI): domain Eukaryota; kingdom Metazoa; phylum Chordata; class Aves; order Passeriformes; family Certhiidae; genus Thryothorus; species Thryothorus ludovicianus. The sequence goes on along the minus strand of VZTB01006896.1, from coordinate 240,433 downwards.
CAAATCTGTGCATCTACAAATCCCTGCAAGCGCATCGTTGTAGGAAAACGGAAAATCTACAGCAAAAGCACGGTGTGTGACTGCAGATAAAAATTTCAGAAAACACCATCGGCACGGACTTTTGGCAGGACAGTCCTGTTTCCGAGCGCGCGGTGCAGAGGGTGTGTTTCCCGGTGGGAGGCACCCACCTGTCCCTCGCCGCCGGCCGCTCACCGAGGGGCAGCGCCTCGGGGCTGGCCCGCGGGCCGTGCGGCGCCCGGCGCCGGCTGCTCGGTGCCCAGCGCTGCCGCCCTGGAGCCCGGGGCTTCGGAAGCGCCGCCTCCCCTCGCGGCGCACGGCGGGTGCGCGGNGGCAGCGCCGCGGGGGCGGCCCCGGGGACTCGGGCCGCGGGCGGGAGGGCGGAGGGGCACCTGTTTGGCGACCGCGCGGGATCGTGCGAAGCAGAGGGTGGCGCGTCCGTGGCGGGGCGAAGAAGCGGGGCACATCCTCGGGATAGCCGCGAAGGGAGGGCTGCGCGGAGCTCCGGCGCTCGCAGGGGCGTGGAGGAGGGACGCGAGAGCACACGCGTGGTGCGGGGCGCCAGGACAGGGCGAGAGGTGCCGGCACTGCCGAAGCAGCGCCTCAAACTCATCCTCGCCCCTGCGTTCACCTGGGCTGCGCGGGGGACCGCGGCCATCGTGGGGACACCCCCGCCCCCACCGCTGCCCGCCGCGGAGGAGCCGGCCGGCAAGAGCGCACCTTACCTCGAAGAGGGGACCGATCTTATTCTTCTCCAGGTAGGCTTGGATTCTGGTCTGCTGGTGAGACGCCATGAAGAGCTCCGGGGGCGGGGGCTTGAGCTCGTCTCCCCCGGCGGCGGCTGCAGTCCCTCCGGCTGCCGGCGGCTCACTCCCCCGCCGCACAAGGGCTGCCACAGCGGGAGAGGGCGGAGGCGCAGCCAAAGTCCCCGGGACGGAGCTAACTCAGGTAACTGGGGGCGGGGGAGGGAGCCGGTGCCACTCGCCCGCGTAGCCGGGCGCGGGGCTGGCTGCCCTCAGGGAGCGGCGGGCGGGCGCTGCCTGGAGCGGAGCATGGTGCAGCGGGGAGAGGAGCTGCAAAGGCGGCCGCCGAGCCCGCGCCGCTCCGCGCTGCGTGTGTCTGTCAGTCCGTCTCTGTGTTTCTGTGCCAGGCAGCGCCTTGGTGACGGGAGCGGCCGCGGTTCGAGCTGCCGCCCTCGCCACAGCGCCGCTGCCGAGGCCGATCGCCGCGGGCTCCTGTCAGCTCCGCGGCCGCCGGCGCCCGTTGACGCCCGGGCTCGGCGCACAAAAGGCGGGAGCGGGGGAAGGGGGAGGAGAGCGGGCGGGAGGCGGGGGCTGCTCTGCCTCCGCCGCTCCCCTGCCCGCCCGGGGACGGGCTTGCCCCCGGCGGAGCCGCGGCCCCCCCTCCACGCCGGCGTTTGCGGGGCTCCCTCCTGGCCCCGGTGCCCCGGGCGGGGGTGAGCGCCGCGGGCCGCCCGGAGTGAGGCACCCGAGCGGCTCGCGAAAACTTCGGCTGGGGGAAGGTCGCGGAGGAGTGAAAGGAGCCGCGTTGCCAGCAGGAAAGGGGGATGCAAGGGCTACAAGCAGCGCTTTTCCTTGATTTCTGTTTAAATTGTCTTTAAATCTGAAAATGCTACCTTTCGTATGATGCTAATGCAATTCCCAATTAGGTACAATGAGCATCGTAATGGAATCATTGGAGTAGCTATGCAGGTGCAGGCAGGTGCATCCTGGTCGCAGGTTGTGTTGAGTTCCAGCAAGCAGCCAATGGCGCTCGGCCAAAACACGATGGAGCAAATAAGAAATATTCAGCTGGCTTCAGAGAGTAGTGAGTTAATGGGTACATCAAAGAATGAGTATTTCTTCTGTCTTCAAGTAATTAGTGTCCCACCATTTCTGGAAGCAGGATCACAAGCAGCTTTTTTTTTCTCTATTTAGAGAAGAAAAACAAAAACATGCTTCTTGGGGTTTGACACTTCTGTTCTTCTTCAATAACTGAATCTTCTGCACTAACATAAACCTGCTCAGTTAAAAAAACCAAAACAACAACATATATTTTTTTTTTAATAAGGATTTTTTTAGAGGCATAAAACAGCTTTGAAGACTATTGGGAACATTCAGCACATCTGCTGAATCAGGCTGCCTGTTCCCAATCAAGCAGTGTTCTGCAAATGCAAGAGCACAAGCATCTCCTGATTCAGAAACCACTAAAGAAAAGGATGAATTTTGTCAGGAGTCAAAAGATCCTGAGTTCTGCTCCCATTGACTGTTGTTTGACTTCAAAGTTCTCCGTACTGACCTAAACCTCAAGCTTCTACCTAGAAGGAGGTCAGGTGTAAGTGTATCATAAAGAGCTTGCAGTGCATCCTGTAGTGTAAGCAATAGCCTGTGGAATTCTTTCATGTTTTACTGGAATGTACTCATCCCAGTCTTACTGAGGCAGTGTTTGTTTCCATAGTAGTCACTTAAAAATGGCACATTTTTTTTATTTGGATTCTTAGTGGGTAGTCTTCTAAAATTCATATCAGCTCAGAGCATATCTTCTTCAGCAAAGTACTGCCTGGTGCCACTTAAATAATATGGTGTAAGCTGGTTTAATCAGCCTAATGAGGATCATACAATCGTAAGGGTAATTGCCAATGATGCAGGTTCTCTACAGTGGCTCTAATTATTCCCATCAGATGAGGATGTTTGTAAAATTTCATAAATCTCACCAGAACCCAGACTGCTCCAATAAATAAAGTCTCACACTTTGTAAAATGATGCCCCCTCCCATGAAGCAAAAATGAGAACATATGTTTTTATAGCCTTACACAGCCTGGCTTCTCAAAGTAGCAGCATTTTCAGACCTGCTGGGATGTGGCCATATCAGGACCTACAAACTGTACCTGCTCTGTAGTAAAGGAAGAGGACTGAAGAAGAGGAACAAGACTGTCAGCAATATGAATAGAAAAGAGAAATTATTAAAGGAGGTTTTAAAGATGACATAACTCTCTATGGTTGCATATTGTACAATTAGATAGATGCCTAGATCTCACTGTTAAAACCTGAAGAGTTTTGTGGATTTCTGTGTTTTGATTTGTTTTTTCTTTCCTCCCACTGAATCACAGAATGGTTGAGGTTGGAAGGGACTGGTCCAAGCCCCCTGCCACAGCAGATTCACTTACAGCACTATGCATTGCCCAGCGCTATGTCCAGGTGACTTTTGAATATCTACCAAAGATGCTGGATTTTTTTGGTGTCTGTTGTCATTCTTGCTTCCTTTTTTCCCTAGACCATTTTTCCTTCTCTTAATTATCACCCAGACATATAATCTAGATTTTCCAGTTGGCTTGGGAGACACAGTAGCAGTCCTGCTGTGGCTGGGAAAGCTTCCAAGGCCAAATGCAGAATTAGCTTTCTAAACAGACATGTCTTGTAACCCCCACAGTTCCTATGAGACTTAAGTGCCAGGTTATCCTTTGATATGGATTAGGTACTTTAGGGAGACATGAACACAGACAGTTCCTTACCAAGAGCTTTGTGCTGCTGTTACCTAGTTGAAGGCCTTCAGCAGTTCCCTGACAGTAAAGCCTTCTGAGTGCTAAAATATGGGAGTTCAGGTGTCTCCTGCAGAGAGCATAGGCTGAGTGACATGATATAATAGGAAAAGGAACTTCACTGATAGCACTCTATTCTCTTTTTTTCCAAGAAAGCTCAGAAACTGTTGCTAGATTTAAGACAAGCCACACTAAGACAGCAATCAATAAATACATGTGATTTGCAAATGAGCATAGAAAGCTGGAAATGTCCCTGCTGTCCTCTTAGTTGTTAGGAGGAAAACATTTTCAAAATTTAATGAAGGTATTCTAAGTTTTTAAAACTGGTATTAATACAGTCTTTTAAAATTAAAAGATTTTCATCTTAATACCAAAGGAGAAAAATCTCTTGGATTAAAATACTGGTTTAAGCATGTCTCAATTTTTATTACTTTCAGCAACCTTTTTCTATGATAACTGAACACTAAATTACTTTACAACCTAAGTAATAAAATATAGTCTGTATTGCACTTTGCTATGGTCCTGGTTTCATTTCATGGATATTTTTCTTTCAGGAGCAGTATACACCATGCACATCTACATAACACTCAGCAGCGAACAGCAAGAACAGAAATCACTGAAAGAATTTGGACATGGGCATCAAAAAAATGAAGTGTCCCAATTTAAAAATATATTCACCTCACAAAACAAGATTCCCAAAAAACAAGGAGAAAGAGTCAAAAGAACAGAGATGATTTTAAGATGCTCGTGACCACACTCTATTCAGTTCTTATCCTGTGTCTGTGCCTGTAATATCTGAGCTCCCTGCTCCTTACCATCATATTTTGGTGGGTTTCTCACCCTTCATTCTTTTCTGAATGAACAGTGTACATTTTTTGATAGGTTGTTTCTGGTTTGACTTAGTTCAAGGACTTCACTATAGAGTAGGGACCCATTAAATAATTCCATAGTATTCTACATCATTTCAGTCCTGCCATCCATTTTTTCAGGAATAAGTTTGCTGCAGTTCCAATGCTGAGCAGTGAATTTTCAAAGTTACAGCCAGTTGCAGTACCCATTCATCATTGCCAGAGTTAAGTTACCCAGGCTTCACATGCAAAAGTGTTCTTCAGGACTCAGAGCTGCCGCTGCCTAGCAGAAAAGGAAACTGATGACTTGGCTGGCTACAAAGGTACTCTGTGGGTCACAAAAACCAAGTGCCAAATCAACAATTTTTTTCCCTTCTGGCTAAAATTTGATCCATATGCTCTGTACAAAGTTATTTTTTGAGATGGCATCTGGAGTACAAAAGAGACATTACAATCTAAGAGAAATATAGTGGCAACATATGAGTTTATTACAAACCTTTAAATGGCTTTCTATTTCCCATTAAGTACTTTATGTTTCAGCTATCAAAAATGGTCAGAAATTCCTTAACAAACCTTTCAGAAACAGTTGTAGAGAGGGGAAAAAGTAGCAGGCACATCAAAAGAGGTAGTATTCATCAAAACCTGGTGATGTTTTCCTTAGAAAGCTTTCTGTTTTGTCAGTGTTTCCTTTCAGGTAATAACTCTATGACAAAGAATTCTTCTTCCATTACTGTGATTGTTTCTATTGGGTTTGATATTCTATGCAAAGTCATTATCTGCTTCATGAAGAGCTAAGAGCCATTAGTCAACAGCTGACCAAATGCAGTCCTTAAAGTATCCTTGTACTTCAAAAAAAAATGCAATTAAAGTTGCATCCAGGAGAATAAAATCCCTGAGTTCCTGCACTTTATAAATGAGGCTTTATTTTTTATTGTTAAAATGTTTTATTGCCTTGGAAAATTACAAACCCCTGTTGTAAAATTTTCTAAAAAAGCACACATGCACATACACACTGGCTAAATATTGCAGTGCTCCAAGCTGTTTAAAATAATGAAGGTCTAGCAGTTCCTGACCTAGAAAGCTGTCATCTTGCTTTTTATTTAGTATTCCCCTAAAATGGATCTGCTCAGATAGCATGTTCTCAAAAGAAATTGAAGCATCTTGCTGTATTTATGCTGAAATATCCAATTTACCTTTTATTCCACATCAAGTTAACTGACAGAATTGGGAATAACATCACTGGAGGGCTGATTTTGTACACTTAATTTTATCTGGTGGGGTTTTTTAAATGTACTCAGTAAATTATAATATATCCATGAGCTTGAGTTTAAGCAACCTCAAATATCCTTTGTATGGTTTTCTATTCTCACCAAGATAGGAGCCATACAACTTCAAAATCTGAACTTGACCCAGACTATAAAGAGCAAGGATTTCTTTGCATCTTTAGTCTCACAGAAAATTCAACATATGTTTTGGATATTTTTGCCTTTTTACATTGTGATCTTCATCACAAACAGCCTCTTGTGGTAAAAGATTTCCTATTCTCTGCTGGGCAGGAGCTCTTGGAACTTGAAAGTTTGCATTATCCTCAGGCTCTCAATAAGGACAAGAACAAATCACTGGAAAATCCAAGATTCATAAATCCCCACTGTGCTTAAGAAGGATGAGTGTCTACCTCTTTGACTCCCCTTATTCTCAGATGTATTCTGTAATTTGTTTTTATGTATCATGTTCACTTTCCTGCTTTCAATGATTTGTTCAGGAATGCTCTCATCCTATTCAGAAAAAAAAATTCCATCTCTACCTGAAGAATTTAGCTCATGTCATATTAGCAATCCAACCATTAATAGAAATCACTATTCTTTCAAGACTTTAGTGCAGTTTACATCCATTTTTAGTGCCTTTATAGTTGTGTTGTTTCTGTTTGGCTATATGTCAATATAATACATAAGCAGAAGTAGCAGTACTTATGAGAATATTGGTAATAGAGTTGGCTGTATATATTAAATACATTTCAATGACAAATATGCTCTGAGAATTTACTCTCACTTGCAGTATGAAAGACTGCAAACAGGCTTTATTCAGAAGCCAGCTGCAAAGCAGAACTCTTAGTACCCTCCTGGAGATGGATTGGCCAGGTTCATGTTCAACTTCACTGACACCCAGGGACTAAAGTAATTAAATAAAAGACTTGCAACACGAACTGCCAGTTACATTCTTCTTCCTTTCTGAGGGATAAAACTATTAATATAATTACTTGATAGTGACTAAGAACATGAAACTTCAACCCTTCAAAAACTGTTCCTTTCCCCTCCTTCTGTATCACTGCCAGAGCACAGACCATTTTTCTGTGCAGCATTGGCATTCTGGTAGTGGGGATGGCAGCAGATACTGAACAAAAACCTTTTGGCATATCCTACTGTCCCAACAGTCTGGTCTAGTTCTTCTAGCCCTCAACTAGTAACTAATACTATGCAGACCAGCCACTAGAGGGGAATAAAGAATCATACTGTTCTAGCATAGGTTACTGCATTGCAAACTGCTTTGCAGGGACACCTCAGCCATGGCCATGGACAAGTGCTGTATCTGACTCAGCTGGCAATGCTGCTTCATGCTGCAGCCATTACATTTGCATTCAGACAGCAAGTTTACTTAAGGGTCTTTAGACCTTTAATATGTTTGTACACTCACTGCATAATTATTATAAATGTTTGTACTGCTAACTGTATCCTAATTACTTGCAGTGGCAAAGTTATGAACCACCAAGCATTTCAGCATGTTTTATTAGCCAAAAACATACATCCAAGTTAGGTTTTTTCAGGTGCTAAAGATAAACATATTCAAAGTGTTTTGCTAGATGATGACGTTTTCAAGGGCAGGGAGGTATGGCCGTCAGAGGAGATCAGTCACAGCCAACTAGCTTAGGAGGGCTGTCAAGCCTTAGATGCCTGTAAGACCCTCATTTGGGAAGCTACTGAAAGCAGGTAATGGTGCTAAAGCTGCTGAAGAGTGAATGAACAGTGCAGAAGCCAATCTAGATAGCAGAAGTTTCGGACAGCTGATTTTCAGGTAGTTGAATTAGCTTTTGTTTACACAGCTTCGACTTCTCTGCTCTTTACAATGCAAGTTAAGACTAGTCAATAATTCTTACTGCCCACAAGGAATCCCCAAAACATACGGGAGGCTCTTTTGCAGGCTGGTTTTTATTACCAGAACAGACCTAAGAATGAGCAGGATTATGTAAATGAGCATACCAGTAATGTCATCTTCCAACACTTCAAAACAAAACAAAAGAAGTTCTAATCCAAAATCAGCCAGAGATACCTTGAAATAAATTTTAAACTTTTAAATTTCACAGTTTCAAGGCCTCTGAACTCCCTTTCCCTCCTGCCTGCTCTCCTGACACAGAACTGCGATCTCTAGTAACTCTTTATTTTAATAATGAAGGCAAAGATTCTGCTTTAGCCATTTGATTGCAGGAAGTAGAGTCATAAAAAAAACCCAACACAAAAGGAGTGGTGGTAAAAAATATATGAGTTTGCAATGCCGCTATATCTTATTTTCCAGGCTTAATAGAGCTGGATTTGAAGACAATATCCAGGGACAAGAGCTTAAAAATGGAAAATTTACTAACCTAAAGATTCTTATCTTCACACAAAAATCCAGGCAAAGAGGTATGTATTGCTTTTTAGTAAGAGGGAGGCTAGCAATGTTCCCATTTAATTTCCTGTAGTAGGAAGCTTAGCAACTATTCAGTAATAATATCTCCTTAGGTGATTGCTGCTTATACTTGGAGGGATGTGAAATTAGAGGAAGTCCTTGAAATATTAATGCCAGTGCCCAATACAGTCCTTGAAGAGGAAGACAAGGACATTGGACTGAATGTGCCATTGAATGCTTGCCCTTGGCAGTGTTTCAGCCATCACACACACATCTGATTCTCTCTAAAGTGGAAAAATTCTTGGCTTGGGACCCATCCCCTTGGGTTGTTTCTCATGGAAAATACTGGACACAGGGTTACTTCATCATGACTGATTTGCCTAATTGGAAAGAGAGAATGATATTTCTGCTGTGAAAGTAATTGGTGTTCAACATTTTTGCATCTAACTGCCTTCAGAAAGTTTCATCTGATTTTCTTAAAGCAGTGTGTGCACAAGGTCTTCACAGGCTGATGCCTTGATAATGAGATGTATTTTCCACCTGATACATCAACTCTTAGCCATACAGTTGTCTCTCACTAGCAAGTATGAACTTGAGACATTTAAATAATATAAAATAAGAACATACATCAGACAATTAGCAAAAATGTAATTGAATTTGTCTCCTGTCTGAAAATAGAAGAGGTTGGCTTGTTATTAGTAACATGATGTCCCTAATAGCATTTTAAAATGTATTTTTAATCTAGGATTAATTTTCCAGCACTTGATCGAGCAATTTAAATTTCATAAGCTTCATTGTCCTAAACAATTTGGATATAAAACATTATCTGCAGCAAAATTTAAAGGCTCATTTGGAGACTACCTATGTTACTAAGATTTTTTTTATGAAAATATGTAGACAGTTACTTTGCTGGAAACATTTTTCATGCAAATAGAGGGATGTATTGTCTATTTCACAGAAATATTTTAGCTTGATTCACATTCTTATCAGGAAACTTAAATTCCAGACTGTATATAAAAAATAATAAATCGGTCGGTACCAACTTTCCCTCATAAAAAAAAAAGCATGGAAATATAGACTGCATATAGAGATACTAATTCAATGTTTATAAACAATACTGCAATTAACTATTAACTGTATTTTATAAGAGTGGGTCAAGATCTTAATTTTTTGGTAATCACTGGCAGATGTGTTTTAAATCTTCTTACTAGAGTGTGTACATGAATTGTTTATGAGTGTTTACACAGTTCTGTTATGGTTGGATTTGTGAAGTCAGTCTTGAATGTTTTGTTTGAAATATTCATGCCAATTGACCCATATAGAATTAATGTGGGATTTTCATAATGTGCTATAGACATTTAGCATAGTGGCTTTCTTTACAGCAAGAACTATTTTCTAATTATTAGGTAGGCATTTGTACATGACTTACAAATCTGTAGTTTAGAGACTTCAATACATTGTCAAAGATAAGCATAAGAAATTTGTCACAATTTTTCTGGCTTTTTTACCCCCCACTAAGGGGGGTAACTGTGTGAGTACATAACCACCATAAACAGGGTGAGAAAAGTGCTAGAATCACGCACTGTGCCACATTTATTTGCTGCAGAATGCGGAAAGGGTTGTAGACCAGGTATCATGGTTTGTTAGTAAAAGATATCTGCCAAGCTTGCTGTACTATGCTGTGATGACAGTTTAGTCAAAATGACAAAGTAAACAACACATTTATCTATTTGTACCTGGGAATGGAGGAATATATTCCAAGAGATTTAGAATCACACCTGCAAGACAGACACTATGGATCAGTATCAAGTCCACAGTAAAGAAAATGGGTAAAAATGATAGAAAACCTGAAGCTTTGAAAGAAATTTTTAAAATTATGTTTCTGCCAGATTTGTTGGTGCAGCCTTTTTTTTTAAGTAGCAATATGCTGCACTTGAGGGGAGAAAAAAAGCATGAATGAGCAGTCTTTTCAAAACAGAGAAAATGTAAGAAAGATAGCACTATTGTCAGTATCGTCAGCATATTGTGAGCATGTACACAAGCTGCTGTTACTGAGCTTTGGAAAAGTGGTATTTGGAGCATTTCAAAAGGTTTGGAGAATCAGTTCAGATAGTTATCTGGACTGATACAGAGATGGAGGTGGTGGTGAGCATTCTGCTAAATAATTTATCCACAAGTCCATTCAGGAATGCAGTACCCATCTAACTCATGTTTTTCCTATTTCTTTTCCCTTTGTTCACTTCCTGTTTAGAATTTATGACTACTATCAAGAGTTACTCAGAACAGATGAGTACATTTTCTATCAAAGTAGATAAGTGCATTATCTACTTTTTTTTTAATTAGTAAGGATGCTGTTCAAATTCTTTAAGAATGTGGGGGTAAAAATGAAAAAAAATTATTAATTTTTGAAACCTAAGCACATCACAAAAAATAATCCAGATACTCACTGACAATGCATTTTCCTACAGTAAAATCAGCATCTCTCTTTTTTCCCACTTCCACTGAGTTTTCTGTCTAGTCACTAAAGGCTTCTTACATACCCAATCTCTTCTACCTTTTTCTTTGTCATATATGAAGCATTCCTGCCCCTGAAAAAATTCTATATCCCAGGATCTACCCTAGCTATTCTCAATTCAGACACTAAACTGGGTTCCAAGGATATGAATCTTAGTTTTAGTTACTTTAGGTTTTGTTATGTCCTTCTCATCTGCTTTATGCTGAAACATTTGTAGTAAAAATACTTCTGCTTATCTTAAGAAGTCTCTTTAAAGATACTTGTGTTCTGTTTGGGACTTTCTGCAGATGTGATGTTTCAATTAAATTATAAAGAAGTTAATGAGCTTCAGTACAACTTTGTTCCAATGACATTAGGAGATATTTCCTCAGGAAATTATTAATTTAGTCTTCAGTCTTCATTACAGGTAAAGTTTTGTTTCAGGGAATCACCATTTCTGCCTTTCTGCTCAAGGTCCTTAAAAACAATTATTTGTCCCATAGCAGCTCTTTGGAAAGAATTAATGTATTGCAAGTGTCCTCCTCCATCATAAAGCTCTGTTCACTTCTGCACTAGTATTGAAGTTGCACTGATGTTAAAGTCTTTCAATCATTCTTTTCTCCACTGTTCTTTACTAGAAGGTTTCAATCTCAGTTACTGCACTTATTCCCTCTTTGTGTCCTCATTTACCTGTTCTATAGTCTGCAATGACGAAAAGTTTATATTCTGCATCATTTATTGGAATATTAATATTTGGGATATTTCTCCAAATCATTTATTTGCTAGCATCCCAACAAAATGTTTACTTTTTTTTAGCTTACAAATGAATGTCCAGTTGTTTCATTATGCATGACCATAATGACATTATGCAGAAATATATTTTTTTTTATAGAGTTAGAATTGACTGGTCCAAATTGATGAGTTGTTTTCTACTGCAGTGTATTTTAATAGGGATTCCAATATTATATACACCAGCACAAGTTAACAAATTACAATCCATTTCACGACAAAACCAAATATGTTAACAAAATTTTGTTTTTAGTTTAAAAGTAAATTAGCAACAATAATAAATATTAACCTTCTAGGTAATGTTTCTTGCTACCTGAATAAACTGCTGTTTCAAATATGAATCCCCTTCCCATTAAAACCCCCATTTTATACAAGTATGTTCCAATCAAATGCTGGATAGCATATGGACATCTTCTCCAGATTTTCTTTCAATATATAAAAAAAAAAAAACAAACAAAAAACCCCCCACAGCTTTACATTTCAAAATTAACTGTTTCCAATTTCTGAAAGACATTGAAATAATTTCTACCTCCTGTGTGGATAATACCTAAAGAGAAAAGGAGAGAAACTGCCACCTGGGAACTACCTTTAAAATATTTTTAATCTATTTTAAAGTCTTTATAAATTAGTTTTAAATGTTCAAAGAAAGCAGTGCATTGAAAAGGAAGGAAATGGAAAGAAGACATTTTCCTTTACAAGTACAAAACATAGTGTAATTTCATTTCAGTTCACATTTGAGAAGCTTGAAAAACAACATATCAAAAATGCAAATGTATACAATATGTTTAAAGACAAATATAATGCAATTGGTGTGTGTAGTAGCTAAATCAGGAAATTGACTGTAATTGTAGTTTATTTTATGAGAACATAATATAATTACAAGACTGTTGAAAGAGAAGCTTATATACATCAAAATTAGTGGATTAAGACATAACGTTCTTATATGAAATTCTGCCCCCGGACTCTGAGGCAAAGGATAAAGTGGCAGAGTGTGGTAATGGAGTTAAGAGCCCCACAGAGGATTAAAGAAAGCCATACTGCCAGCAGTGCTCAGCAGGGGTGCAAGGAAGGAATCAGAGTATCATTTCAAAATGAACTGACACGAGAACATGGGATGAAGAAACTGCTGGAGCCCTAAAACACGCCCTTGCTTTCCTTAGGCTGTAAATTGGCTTTGCCCTGTGCCCACGCAGAAAGTCAGGGGTGTGAGAACACATGCAGCCTTCAGTGTCCAGCCTGGATGGGAGCATAAAGTTCCCAATAGACAAAACAAAAAGATTTCCCCACTGATTCAGAGATAAAAAAACCCACTGTTTTCTTAGAGCTCAACCATTGCAGAGAATAAGATTTGCCAATAGCACTGAGGGCAGGAGAAGCAATGCTTGTAGATTGCTTGGACATAAAAGTGACCTGTAAAGGGATTCATTCAGAAGTCCTACAGAGCTTCCATTAAATGTGTGGAGTAAGTGAAATAAAAATTATAGGATGACTAAAAGATTTATGTGGAATCCAACAGTGGCAATGAGCTGAAGGATAAGATCAGCTGTGTTTTCTCATATGAGCTACTGGAAAATAAGATCAGAGAGTATTTTGGATATAGACCAAGGTGCACACCATGCACAGCGAAAAGATTACGAGCCAAAGGAACATAAAGAAGTGCTTACAATAAAATCAGATATAAAATATGTGCTAAATGCTTGCTGCAAGAAGAGCTAGTATGCTTTTAATAAGTGGAGTGGAACTGAGGTTTGGGAAGATATAAATTGCAGTGGTTGATCTATACTAATGACAAAAGTAATGTGAATTTGGATAAAATAAAAATGAGAAATTAGGACATATAGATAAAAAATTCTCTAGTGGCAGACTAGGAATCAAATAGGTTTCATATATATTCTGTGCAATGAATTGCGATTAAAATTTGCAGTCTGATATTAATATGCCTCCCAAAAGGTTCTTAAAATGCTACCCAATGCTTTGGCAAAGTGACAGCCACAGTATAATCACATTTAAGACATGTGAAACCTTTCAAAAGTGCAATCCAGCTGAAAAAAAAAAATTGCTACTTGTTGCAAAGACGTTTCTGTAGTGCTGTATTTTCTATCAGCACTTTGCATATGTTCACCTGAACTTCACTCCTAGATAATGCTGGAGAGCTTTTCTGTTTTTCAGAAATTTCAAATTTCTGGGGTCAGGATTCTAGAAAGAACAATTACCTTGTTCTGTGTTAGGCCATGAGACTGCCAGGCCTGACTTTTCTGTATAAAAGTGTTACTTTCTACCAGCATTTGAAAAAGGCATTACCTTTTCCAGTCAGGAATTTCTAGCACGTGCAAGTAGAGATCTTGCAATAAGTTTTGATGTGTTAAGGGGTAGTAAAGGTCTTTGGTATACATTTCTCCTTATAAAACAAAAATGTACAGCTTAATGCATTACAAAGGCTGTTGTGAACTTTCCACTCACTCCACTATTTTATCCCTTTTTATAAGTTAATATAGAGTAAACAATGACTAAAACTACTACAACTATGTAGACTTGGCAAAGATACAGATTGCTTGAATTGGATTTGTCTTACCCAGTTCTGCAATGGAGCACATATTTATATTTGCAATAGAAATATGCAAAACCCCTTAAAGTCTCAATTAAAGAAGACCTAAAATCTAAGAGTTTTTAGTCATCACTTAACAATAACTCTTCTTGTCTGTGCGTGAGGGCATTTATGTGTTCATTCCACAGAATATGGCAGAAGGTAGCCAGGAGGTAGGAAACTGATTTTCACAGGTGTAACTGTCACTGGAAAAAAAATTAAAAAGTCTTTCTCTGCCCTATGTTTCCCTCTTTTCTTTCCTCTGTCTGGCAGTCAGCCTGTCTTTCAGATTCACAATGAACAGCTATTGTCATCGTTTTCTACTACAAATGAGTACTTTATTTTGCAACTTTTAGCTATTGAGATGGTACTATGCATATGTTCATGTTTAATTATTTAATGTAATTTGCAAGTCCTTGTGGCTATCCTTTGTATGTGGTCATTGTAATTTTACGTGGTGGCAGAAATGAAAAGTAGTTATTCTTGTTTTGTTATCTCATCAGCTCATACAGACTAATTTAGATCAGCCTGTACCAGGTTTGGATGCTCTTCCAAAATCCTTTAAGGGGCTTCAGAAGATTGAACTAGTAGTAATTTGCAGCTTGAGAATTAATCTGATGTGATTTAATGCCAAATGATCTAGAAGCTACTAGATTGCTGCACAACATCTTTGTGAGATAAAGAGTGGATTCCAGCTCCTGACCAAATTCAACTTCCTTCCCCAGAAGGGTTTTATCTAAGTAATATTATTACCACTCATGCACATAATAAAAATTTACATTCACACATGTATCAAGAATTTCTGTGGACAAAGGTGCTATCTGAGGTGAATAAAGGTAGGAAGTTCAGTATGCCAGAGAATACAATATAAATCTAATAGTAAAACAATAACTAGCTTATGGAATTTAGTAGAAGATTACTGATACATATCAGAACTGGAAAGGTGAATCATAAGACAAATTTAAAAAAAATATTTTCTTTCGAGTGGGATTAAAACTTCTAGCACAATATGTACTAAATTCAGTGTCTCCTTTGGGAAGTTATTTCAACAGATGGACATGGACAAAATTTGTAACTACTTATTACCTTCAACTTCATTTGTTATTTGTGGATTTCCTCTAGTGTGCATATATGTTAATTTAAAAATCCTTAAAATCTTTTAAGACAAGTGTTCTCTATGTAAGGAAAACATATTATTAAAAGATATATAAACGTACATATATGACATTTCAACAGAACTAATGCTTTTAGTGGCAGTTAGATTTTGCTGTGGGAGTATGTTATATAGCAAAGCCAAACAAATTCCGCATCTGGAGAACAAGTGATGCTTTGAAAAAAAACCCTGACATCACATAATATGTAAAACATCCTAAACATATTTACAAATGAGAAGAAAAATGCAGTAATTAAAAAGTGATGACAACTTGAACAAAATTTTTTGGTCAGGAAAAGATCCATTGCATAATTCAGAATGTTAGAAACTCCTAGATAAAGACACACAAGGCAAAATACGAAGGCACAGAAATTGCCTACCACAATTCAGTGGGAATCCACATTACATGCAAGGCATAGTATTTCTAGTATCTAATAGGGGAGTCAAGGCCAGCAGGATCACACAGGCAATTAGGTTAGCCTTGTAATATAAGCCATAGAAATTGCAAAATTAAATAGAAGTTATATCCAGATGTTTACATTTAGATGCCCAGAGACAACCAAGTCCTTGTTCCTTGGAAGTATTTATATATCTGCTTAACTTTACAGAACTTATAGCTTCGTGAGCACAGAGTCATCAGGAGCTGAGTGATCTGCATCTCAGGAAATGTGAGACCAGGCCACAGAGACAAACGGGACAGGCAGAAATGAAAAAAAGCCAAGGTGAATGTAAAAGAAAAGATCATATTTAAATATGTGCATATGCACATACGTTTATGTGTGTGTGTCTGCATATGTACGTGTCTATATATATGGCTGTATTTATGATGCCTGAGGAATGAAAAAGAAGAGATAAAAAAAGTACAAGATTCATGTCTGATTATAAGTGCCTTGAAAAAATAACACTAAAGGACAGTTAATTTGAAAAGTCTCCATATTTCACTGGCTAGGCCAACTATTATTATTATTTACAACAGAATGTGAGTAGGAAATTTCCAAATCCTTTTGTTTTCAATTACAACTTTCACATAAGGTAAACCTTCCATACTTTCCTCCCCTCCCCAGTCTACATTTGGCTGTATTTAGATCTTATATACGACACAATTTATGCAAAATCCTGGTAGGTAAGACAGCGAGAATCTTCCCAAAAGTCATAGCAGACAGTAATTTTTACTCCTGAAATGCACACAGTTGTTTTAGGATGATATAAAATTTTGGAGCAGACAGAAATGGTTTCATGGATTTCAATAATGCCATTCTTATATATTGCAGACAGAAGTGTGTATCTTCATGCTTAACTTCTATTTTGCATAACTTTAATACAAACTGAAACAAAACAAAATGACTACACTCAAGTTTAGAAAACCACTTTTGTGGTAATGGCTGTTACTGAAGTAACTTTATGTTTGTTCTAAATGACCAGATACTGTCAGTTCCAAAACAGAACTTTGAACATTCAAAGTAGAGCTTTTCTTTTCTATTGATGCCAGTAGATGTGCAAACCCCTAAATGATACAACATTAACATTGACTGTATTTCCTTATCGGGTTGTGGGTCAGGGCAAGCTCAGGTTCATACTAGAATGTCTTAACAACTTTGAAAATCAGGGCTAAAACGGGTTTTGAGACATCCTTTAAGCCATTCTATGGTCTAAAGGCAAACTCAGCCGTATTTGTAACATAGGAAATATATTCCTTATGATTTGCATTGTGAAGGACTGCACAAAAAAACAAACAAAAACCAAACAAAAAAACAAACAAAGAAAAAAGATTCGTTTCTGGTTGAAAGAAAGATTTAACAGAAAAGTGTATTTAGACTAAAACAACTTTTTTTTAAAAAAAAGTACATTTTTGTTTAGACTGTTTGGACAGATAAGAATGCTTATTCTTGGCTCTCTAAGTTTCATTGAATCATAGTGCTGTCACTGGTTGCTACACTGTTTGGATGAAAACACATATACTTTATCATCAGTATCTCAGTCACCTATTGAAAAATTAATAATAGAATACAAAGACCCTTCCAACAAGGGAGGAAGCAGTCTTCCAGTCCTCATGAGGAGGTTATATTTTATCCAGATTTCCATCTCCGTATTCCCTTGAGGAATCCTGTTAACTATTTTTATTGGTAGCAAAGAAAACAAAGTTCTCATGTACTTTTTATATTTATGTGCCTACCTTATCTTCTTTTAAAGCTCTGATTTGAGATTCTGTTCTCCATCTCTCATCCAGGCCTAAAACTTGGAAGATTTGTTACAGCTGGGTTTTTTTGGGCTTTTTTTTTTATGTTCTTGGATTGAAACTTTTTATTATAGTAAAGATATTCTGACTTCTTAGTCAAAAAGTCATACTCTATTCATTGTTCAAGTAACTACTGTAGGGAACTATTGATGGTCCTTGACTATTGTTAATAGTCTGGAATGCCCTGTTCCTCCTACTTTTCCTCTTAGTTATGCTTTTTCTAAGTGTATTTACTACAGAAAATTAAATCTCAGCTCTCATGTAGATGTCAGGAATATTTGGGAAGGCTTTAAAATGTGGAATTAGTTTCAAAATGGCATTCACCTTTCTACTTTATTTGTCATCTAATAGTTTTATCCAGAAACTATTATNTTTTTGCCTTTCATCTGACAGTTAAATGAAATTGCTAAATTGCTGACACATTCACCACCTATTTGAAGTCAATAGTAATAATTGGATAAGTGGCATGTATTCACATTCTTGGCATGGAAAGAACCATAAATATGTGTCTCCATTACCTCTGAGATCCATAAAAGGGCAAAGAGCCCAACTGCTTATGGGAAGGTCAAGTTAAAGACTAGATCTTTGTTGAGCACCCTGGCTTCATCCCCTCTGCCAAGCATTGGCACAGCCCTTACCTTGCATCTCTTCACACCTGCACGGAGGCTGCTCATGTGGCACCAGGGAAGCAGCATAGCCAGAGGTGGTCACAGCTGCCAGCTGAAATGTAGAACTGCTGCCTGCTCCTGCCCCTCTTCCTCCTCCTGCTCAGGAGTCCATGCCATTTGAAGTCTGTCTGTCTTTCCTGAGTCTCTACCATTGCAGAGGATGAGCCATTGCTATGTAAACTTTCTGCAACAACTGGTCTTTGAAACGCAAGTATCCAACCACTGAGCAGTTTAACACCATTTTAGCCAGGCTTCCCATCACAAAGACCAACTTTGAATCCAGAGGAGCAGTGCCACTTGTTGAATACTCCTGGTGCAACACTCCTAGCAAGAGTTTTCAGAGGCAGATGTATTTGAGACTGTGCCTTATGATATCTAGCACCTGCAGGAAGTCTGTGGAGTCTACAACCCACAGCTTGTACTGATCAGCTGGCCACCAGTGTGGGATCAGCATGACTGGAAGGAACATGCTGGTGGCTGAGGGCTTCATCTAGTGGCAATTGAGTAAGCAGCCAGAGTATTTTAGGTCAGAGGGGACATGAAAGCCATGCTGCCTTCAAAGTTAGGTCAAATTGCTTATAGCTTTCCAGCTGAGTGTTGAAAATCTCCAGGATTTTATGGCCTGTTTGGGGCAGAATGTGCCAGGGGTTAAGGTGATGCATGTTTTTTCCTGTAACACTAATCACACTGCATTTCCATTATTTTATCTTGTCACCATTGTATCTTGTGCTTCAACTCTGAACTTACCTGAAGAATTTGGTTCTTCTGCAAACCCCTCCTCACATGGAAAAGTGCCAATCCTTCAATGTCACCTTGTCTGCCATGTGCTCCAGCCCTGTCTTCCTTTGCTATGCTCTCTACAGTTTATAGACATGTCTTGACTCTCATCACTTAACTATGATACAAAGCAAGGCAAAGTTTGAAAATGCTAAAATATTTAACAACAAAATCCCAAGTAAAGCAAAACACACCACAAAAGTACTTCAAATGTTTTAAAGTTAGGCAGAAACAACTTTTATCCTAGTTTGATTCTGTCTCATTGTTGAACTCAAATGTATAATGTGGCAGCTTTCTTCCTGAAAGTCTTTGGACTCAGTTTGACAATATATAGAAAAAAATGTTAGGACTAATATTTTTCACAATGAACTGTTCTTTATAGAGCTGTCATTTACAGAAATCAGCACAATAACAACCTAATGAGGCTTGTTCTAGAAAAATCTTATTTTGGAGGAGAAGATGCATTTCTGTCATTGCTTGACAGAAAACTTTGAGTTCATTCTTCTGTTACACTTCTTCATATTGTAAACTGTTTAATTACATTATTACTTATACCAATGGAATTTGGAGGTCTCTCAGTAAGACAATATGCCTTATATTTTCATGTTCAGTTTTTCACCAAGATGGAACTTACTGCCATAGGGATATTGATGAAATCAGTGGAAAATCTCTTTATCAGTACTCCTCAAAATTTGATCATAATGAGCACATGCTGCTGTTTTGTCAGACTTCTGTAGTGTATGGAGTTGCTCCATAAAAGAGTATCACCCATAAAAAACATGCATAAGCATTTTTTTTCTATTACTCTGTGTATTTTCTAGAAAATGAAGAGTTTTTTAAAATAAATATATAAACCTTCTCTTCAATGTGACAAATACAGCAAAATACTAAAGTATCAAAGAAAATCCTACCTTCTGTCTGGCAAAAAAGCCTTTACAGTAAGAGCATTCAAAGTGTTGTTACTTTATACATAGCAGAACACAGATGCAAGGTGTGATATTGACAGTGACTCATTTTACCAGAAAAGCCTGGCAGACATAGTTGTACTTGGTTTTATGTTCATAGCCATCGTGCTGCAAATAGCCTTTCCTCAAGAAGCTATGGGCCTAAATATGAAAGCTTGTGATAAAATACTCTGGATTCTTTAAAACACAGCCCTGCAGAGACTCACAAACTGGGCTGATATGGTCTGTTTTCAGAAATAAAAGCATTCAGGGGCCTAAATCTTATTCCTTTTCACTCAAGGCTTAAGCAGCTTTTGATTGAGTTTTCCATTTAGATATGCAAAGCCATGCAAAGTACTCCTGCATCCAGTAAGAGGCCATGGACCACGCTGAAATCCAGATTCAGTTCTGTGTTATAAATTCAGTACAAAAGAAACACCTTGACATTCTGGATAAGTGCCATGACTAGTATTTCAACAAAATGTAATAAAACTGGAGTTACTTGAGAAATTAATGAGTCAGAGCCAAGCACACCTACTCTTTCAGCTAACTACCCCTTTCTCTGCTTCTTCAATAGAGCCAAGTGGGAATAGCTTTGCTAACACGTACTGCACCAAAGGCAAATCCATAGAAGGATGGTGTATTTGCCTCTGGAACCACTGGAATAGCAAACTCCCTAATCTACTGAGGCTCTTTCCTTTCCAGAGGCAATAGCAGCAATCTAATTCAGACACTTGCAGCTGTCTCTGAAGACCAAAGCTCTGGTATTCATTGGCCAACGTTCAGCTCTAGGAGTCACTCCTGAATAGAGTCTGAAAAACTGAATCGATTGATGGAGTTTCCATCTTACAGCTTTATTTAAATGCTTAGCAAGTCTTCTCAAATGACAATTTACAATGATTTTTCAACCTGTTCACAGCTTCTAAGATACCAGCCTTGAGTTTTTTTTTCTGAGGTAGGTAGCAAGAAACTTTAACTAATGCAACTTACTTGAATATAGATCCCTGCAAATTCTTCAGGGAATAACAAGATATGACAGCTCAACTGCTTCCATTTGTATTAGTATCTTTTGCAACTACTGAAATAAAAAAAAAAAGTAAGAAGTAGATTTTTCATGTGTTTATTTTCATTTAAGCTTGAGGTTTGAGTCAGGAAACTTCATTCAGGGAGTAGAACCTGTAGAAGCAGACATGTCTGAGAATTTTGAAAATACTATGCAACAATGAAAAGGTATCTTTATGGCTTTTTCTTAGGGTGACCTTTGATATTTTAAATGCTTCACTAAAAATTTAGGAATGAACTTCAAATGAACAATGCCAGTCCTATGTACAGTTTTCATCATTACAATCCCAGATACTTTCAGTAGTCAATAGTCTTTGTCTTATAAGGAGATTCTCAATATCTCCTTTATCACAGAAAACAAAAAAGTTGTTGGATTTTATTTCCAGCAGGAAAGTTATTTGAGGTTACATAAATTGTACTAGAGAAAAAACAGAAAGTAAACATAAACAAAGCAGACCCCCCTCTGCCTGGAATTAAAGTTTAATTTAGTACACAAAACTTCCTATTCTTCACATTTCTTTATCCATCATTTGCTTTTGCATTTGTAATCCAACCATACTGAAATTTCTACCTAAGTTTTGTCTGGGTTTCCAGAATCACAAAGTTACAGTTTATAAAATTTACTTAGCCCAAATCATAGCAAGACTACAAAGCTATTATCTGAGCAAATTTGTTGAGAAAAAACTCATCCTGAATTCAATCTAAGCCCTATCCAAATCAATTTTTTCCTGATTATACAATGCTCTGTGTACTGTCTCAGGTTCCAAGCCCCACAAAATATAAGAACTGAACTTGGAAATGTTTTATACTGCCATTCTGATAATTCTTGTAGTTTCATTTGTCAAATTGAGAGCTTTCTCTCATCTTCTCGTTCAAATGAAGGCTCATTTAGAGGCACTGAAGCCAAAAGATGTTTTGCCATTAGACCTGAGTTTTGAGCATGGACTCTGTCTAAAGACCTTACTCATCTTACCAGCTTACTTGCCTCTCCCTCCTCCTCCTCCTCAGCTGCTCTCTTCTTCCTTGCCAGGTCCAAACTAATTTAATTTGGAGGTACTTGAAGAAAGAAGATTCTGTATGCTTAGAGAATGAGACCATGCTAAATTATTAGTATACTGACGTAAAACTTTACTTCTCTTACTCACTGTGTAGACAGAATACAGAAATATTGCTGAACATTTTTTTCTTTTTTTGTATCTGACCCATTTGTTAGAACATTTAGGGCAAAGCAGAACTAATTATCACCAGTAGAATTGTAGACTCAGCAAATTGCATAGCTTCTCCATTGACAGCTTCAGAATAAATACTAACCTAGTAGCCTGAAGAGTATTGACAAGTTCCTGACTTGGCAGGTCTGGTCCATGAAAGCACTAATTATAGGAATAATCTATAGCTATGTGGGGAAATAATTGGGGCTCAGCTGTTCCTAGAAGCCTCTGCCAAAAGAACTGAGTGATTCATTAGTGCAGCCCCTCTCTCAGTTGGTGCTTCTGAAAAGTTATTGATTCTCCAGCAAGTCCAAAGGACACGGAATTTCCTCTTCCACATTCATGGAACCGTATATAGTGATTTACTCGTAGTAAAACCAACACACACATGTGGGCTGTAATCCCTGGAGGATGACCTGGTTGTACTGCCTCAATCTCAAGGTTGTGTGTGAGCTCTGATCTGACATTTCTATTCTGACAAAGCTAGCTCCTGCTAATGAAATATGCAAGAGAATGTCTACTTTGTGTTTTATAGAAGTTAAATAGATTACTAGATTGTGGTTGAGACTTGCATAGTTTTGGGCATGCCCCAAAGCCAGCAAGCAGGCAGCCAGGGGCAGTTGACTACAGAATTTTACTTTTGCATATATCAGGAATTCACATGTTGGTTGGCATGAAGAGCATCAAAAACTTGGACAGAGATGCTTGGACGCTGAATTTGAATTCTTTTATGTAGGGGAAAGAGAAAACCTTAAATGTCAAAGGAAAATGTCAAAGGAAAAGTATTATTTATGTTTTACAGATGTTGAAGCAAACAGATTGCATGGATTAGGGATTTACCCTAAGTAGATTCCTAAGTGCATGTTAGGTCTGAAAAGGCTTCTTAATTCCCTGATACTATACTCCTTTCCTAACTTAGTTACAACCTTGCAATAGGATAAGGAAAATAGATGTGGTATTTCCAGGTGGATCTAAGAATGATGTAGTACCTAAAGGATGGAAAAACATAAATATGACAACTGTCTAGCAATACTTCAGATTATTATGGTGCATTTCATTATCCTCAAGGAAAACTAGTTGGGAATTTGTTCTATCTCTAATGTTTCAACAAATAACTGGCATATTTGAGTTCTAATCTTCCATATTGTGCACAATTTTGAAAAATGTTTGGGTAGTTGATGCGTCTGGGAAGCTGTGGTAGAGCAAATGCAGCATGAATAATAAGGTTCACAGTGAGTGGGAGCTGGTCAGCAAGCCTGTCATTAGGTGTTTAGCCTAGACATTCATGAATTCAAGGACATTTTTTAAAAGAAAGAGAAGAGGAAGTTATGAATGTAAACCAGAATCCTTGAAAAACGGATGATTTTGCCAGTAAGAATTTAAATTTAACTTGCCTTACACTGGGATTGGCAGCTAAGGGGAGAGGTCTCTCAGCAATGACTTGAGCCAAATTAGACAAATACACAGTGAATGGAGTTAAATCCTGGAATTTCATGTGAGTATGAAAAATGTCCATACATAATAAATGTAAGTGAAAGATCAATAAGTGAAAGATCAAGCTTGTTTATAAGAATTTGTCTTTCATTTCTATTCTGAAGGTAGTTAATGATACCTCATTCATCTTACTTTTTTATTAGATGAGATTCTTAAAGCTACTCCTTTAGAAACAGAGCAGATAGCCTGGTGGGATTTTTAAAAGCTGATGCCTAATTACCATGGAAAAATTTTGGATTTGTCTTCAGAAATTTTAACAAGTGTTTGTGTTTATGATTAGGTAACCAAATAAAAATGCCTCATAAAAAGGATTTAAGACTTTTCAGAAGAATTTAGGTGTTCACTGTGAGATTATTGGAGTTTGCTACTGGATAGGAGCATTAGCTTTGTTCTCAGAGTGAGGAATATATCTGGACACTTAGCATTTGTTGACACCAGTGCCTAAATGAAGAAAAGACAGGTTGCACATCAGAATCCAAGTACAAAGTTTTGATCCATTTCTTAACACCAGTTGGAGATATCTATATCTATCTATATCTATATCTATAGTTATCTGATAACCCAGCCCCAAGTCATCTCTGAAAAATATGACACAATTTCTGATTTTACTTTTAGATTACTACATTTTCTGTACCTATACCATAATGTCAATGCTGCTCAAAATGGCTTGTGAGTCTAATATCTCCAGATGCCTCCCTTCTGACTGAAAAAAAAATCCTGAGTGACTGTAGCTCTGCACCAGGTATGCCTAGGGGGCTGGTAGGTAAATAGATTGAGGTCTGATTCTCATCTAAGTGCTTCTAGTCTGATCCCAAGTATATACATTTTTATAACATCTAACACAAATGAGGGTATAAAAATCTTCTTAGGGCTGGCAAGTTTATAGTCCAAACTGAACAACATACACTCCTGTGGACGTGCTTATCCCAGGACTACACCCCAGTGGCCTGGCTGTGCTCTAGAAAAGGAGCAATTCTTTATCTCTCCTGCTGTAACTATACAGGATATATATACAGATATACAACACTGGACTAACAAGATTGCCAGGCAGAGCCACCTCAACACCTCTCTTGGTCTGTCCTACCACAGCTCCATGCCATTCTGCAATAGCTGAAACACTACATAACTCTCACTGCAGAATGCAGAGAGCAAATTCTTTTTCAGCAGACATACTGTTAAAATCTAGGTTGAAAAAAAGTCTCATTTCCCATAGAAGCATAATTAAACAGTCCTGTATGGGAGGCAAACAGCAAATTTCACAGGAAGAGCAAAAGGGAAGCACATTTCTTCCATTTCACCCCATCACATTCAAAGCAGACCTGCTTTCATGTATCACAACTTTAAAAAACCTGTCAGAGCTTTGTACTTCCACACTGCACTGACAGCAGTGCTCCATGACACGCTTCAAGCCAATTCTGAATGAAACAGAAAATAGTTGTGGTTCAGCACATTTGAAAAGCTCTCAGCATCTGTGATTTTCTTTCCTTTGAACATGAGCACAGTCCATTTTCCATGCTGGTTTATTCTTTGTCGTTCCCACTGAGCCTGTTTTAAGGAAGGTTCACAGGGATTATTAGCATTTTGAAACATGGAAATAGAACTCAGTAGAAGAACAGGAGGAGTTCCTCACTTTATATCAAATTTTCCACTTTGGAGAAAATTTTGAACTGCTTTGAAATTTACTGAAATCCTGATTATCATGAGGGATATATCACCAATTCTTTTGATCTAACGTAGCCTAAGGCAAATATAAGTGTTGAGAATACCTAGGGAGAAAGGAGTGATTTCCACTGTTTATTCTGCCCTTCTCATTCAAAAAGACAATCTTGATAGTTGTCCTGCTTGTATTCTAGATATTGTACAGAATATCTGTCTCCTGTTCTTCTGGCAGTCAGATATATAAAAGACCATCAGGAAGGCTCACATTCTACTTTCCTGACACTGCACTGAGTTTTTTTGTTAGAAGATCATTCAGATCATAGAACTTAGAACACTGATGTGCACAGGGTGCATTTTTACCACAATCTCATCAGAAAGCATTTCAGTCACACCTCCATCTTCAGAGCCCTCTCTTTGCCTGACTGCTCACCACTAGGAAAAGTGCTCGTGCAGGGAGCTCCAGACATGCTGTGGCCACCAAGAGAGGTGTTAAAGACACAATGAGCCCATATGATCAGCATGACTGGAATATTAACTTCTACTGTTCCTCTGAAAGGCATCTCACCTGGCTGAATAAGTAAGTTTATTAAATGAAAAAAAAAAAAGAGGAAAAATTTCTTAAAATCTCTTTTAATATATTGTTTTGTTACTAAAGAAAGTAGAGATATTGATTGTTTCTCACATTAGATATAAAAATAGGAGTTATGATTAGGTAAGGGATTTGTGTTTATCTAAAGATAAGGCATAAGACTAAATGAGATTCTCCTTCTCCTCATGACTGCTGTGTGGTGAATACCCAGATAATGTAATTTAGTCCTATACTAGTTTCAAATATTAATGTCTTCTGTCAAAGTCATGGGAATTAGTCCAGAAATTAAAGCCTACTGTCTGTTCTGTCTGTATCAGACCCACAAATGTCCTTTAAAATTGGCACACGATCGTAATTATTTCTGTTTCCCAAGCTACTAATTTTCCAGGGTGTGCTGTCAAAATTCCAAACACCTACTCAACTTCTTAATGTATAAAAGCTTTATGTATTTTCCTATTTTGGAAAAGCATCTAATATATCGCTAAGCATTCAATCAAGCTTCACTTTGCCTTGACTTGGAATTCAGCTGCCACTCAACATATTTTGAAATGTATTACAATATGAGCAAGTGGTGCTGATTAGCATCAGACATTATTTCCGTCTTAATCTGGGTGATACTTTGTCATTAAGTTTTGTGATGATGCACTGGCTGTAGATAATATAGTGCTAATGTTCATTTGCTTGCAGTCATGTCCTGTATTGGTTTGATTAGACCTACTCTATGGCTGGTTGATGACAAAACCTCATTGATTACATGTGGTCTGCTTCTCATTTCCAGTCAAGCTTTCTGTCTTGAGACATGAATAGTTTCATTAATTAGGTGAACTAAACACGTTGACAGCCATTCAAGCTAGTCTGGGTCTGGCATAATAGGGCTGGTATTATGGATTCATTCTCTGCAGTCAATGAAAATTTGGTTATTCATTTAAATGAAAGCAGAATCAAAAGCTATTGGTGTTCATTTCATTTGATTATGCTCCCAGAATATATCCAGTACAATTTCCTCCTACTTGTAGAGGCTGTTATACTTCACAAGGAAAGACACTGGTTATTTATTCCAGATGTTAAAATCCCTCCTGCCCTGATAAAGAGCCCTAATTAATGACTAGCTAAAACCTAGAGCTTAAAAAAAAATCTAGATATAAGTTAAAATTCTAACAATTTATATTGAGTTTTCTATAAATGATTCAGTTGTTTATAAAACATCAACTTCGTTAAATACTTGGAAAAACTAAAGCCAGATCTTCAGGACATTCCACTGCTGTGTTTACACTGCTCAGCACTTGCCTTATCTTACACTCTTCCTAAGTATCCAGTGTCTTTTTCCCCCTTCTCCAATCCTGATTACATTCTAGAGATCCATTTTCAAATATTTTTGCCAAATTAGGGATATAGACATTTTTGTACGCTACCTTTAGTCCCAAGAGTAAAATCAATGGAAGGAGCCTCCCATCTACCTTGTGACTGGAAATGGGCATTTCCCCTTCCCCTCTCACCTCCCCAATAATCTAACTCATTGGTCTGCTTCAAGACAACACAAGCCAGGAGTATGTTACACATGGACAATATCCCAGAAGAAATCTCCTGTACCAGCACTGGATATTCCTCCTGGGAAGCAGCAAGAGCAGGTCCATTCCCTGAAGGAGGACAGGCTGGGACTTGTGGGTGAACACAGTGCAGTGGCCTCCCCCTGAAAGGGCCAGGAAAAAGAAAGGCTCTGCTGACAGTCCAGGGATGATCAGACAGGGCAAAATACTGAAGCAGGTTCAAGGTCCAACCAGGAAGTCTTGTCACAAACAGTAGAAGATGGGACTAGGGATAAAGCTACCCATAGTCCAGGTTTCAAGGTTCACCTGGGATACAAGACTGCCCAAGGCCTGGTCTGAAATGCTGCCCAGAACACATGGCCAGTGAGTGCAGGGATGAGGCTGTTTTGGGCAATTAGGGCATTTTAGTGTCCTCAGAACCCTGGCAGCTCCACAGAGCAAAATGAATATGGAAATAAGGAAGGGGGAGGGGGCAGGGAATCAAGTATCTGGGAAAGTAATTTCAGAGAATTAAGATTCTAAAGCAAGAATGAAGTAACTGTTAGCAATTCCACTTCATTAGTATAAGCCAAGTATAAGCTTCATCTATCCTGTTTCTGCATGACATAATGAGCTATTAAAAAACCTCCAAAGCAATCAAATACATACTAAAAGTAAGTTTATGAGTAGCACTTAAAAGGAAATGTCTTAGCAAAAGATACTTTTAAAAGGAAGTGTCTAAATGCAAAGCTTAGCAGACACATATTTTGATGGGAGGCAAAGATATGTTATCTTTTTTGAATCATGGACTCACACTGCTCATTTGACATGTAAGTGTATCAAGTGCCTTTGCAGACTTTTTGACTTTCAAATCATGATAGCAACACTTTCTCATGAAAGATGCAAAATTACTGGACACCCAAGTTCTACCACGCTGTATTTGATTATCTTTCTCAGCAGTTGTTTCAAACAACTATTTATTCCCATTGTATACACTGATCAAGAAAAGAATTCTTTGGACTTTATTTCTGAGGTATTCATGGCAGCAAGACCACAGAAATGAGGAGCACTGAAAAAAGAAACCTGGCTTGTAATAGTAGAAAAGCAGACCATATTTAAAATGTGTGGTCACTTCTGCTGCTGAATACTTCAACATACCATGCTGCCTTCCTTCACAGAATTAGAGAGAACTACATAGACAGAAGGAAAAAAATATCTATCTTTGAAGTCTAGTTATCCAGAATACTTACATCCTCTGCTTGCGTAAGATGGAAAACAAAAGATTTTACAAAGTAATTGTAGTTTTGGTCCTTTCTCCACTGTTCCTTTCAGTCCTCACCATCTGTTGATCACAACTACCATGCAGAAATCAGAACTCAAAACTGCTCTGCAAGGTATAATAGTTCATCAGCTTTCAGTCCTACAAAAGAAACAGTGCAAGTGCAACTCATCAACCCCTTGGCATCTCAAAAGATCCCTCTAAAGGATCAGTCATTTATTGGTTTTTTTTTAGAACAAGGAGTAAAACACTCCACACTGCTTGTCAGATTACCCTTGCATACAGCAGCAAGCAGAAAGTCCTCAGACAAAGAAGTGCAGAAATGGTGGATATTTCAGAGCTTCGTGGAACAGAAAGCAATTTTCACGCCTGTGTCTCTTCCAGCCTTCACAAAGTACAGCTGCCCAAAGCCAGGGGCTACTGCTCATGCAGGGTTCAGTTTTCCAGTGGTAATAAAGATATACTTCAATTACCAGCAGCCAGCCTAGGCTGGGCCTGGGTTTGCAGAGGAGATTCTTATTATAAACTTTTATTTCTAGAAGTTCAATTTCTGCTCTCCTCCAGTGGAATTCCTAGGCAAGCACGCTGAAAGGGCTAAAGACCCTCTACCCCTTCCCTCCCAACTTCTTACTTACAAATAAAGAGGTTTGCAGTGGCCGTATTTTGAATGGTTTTATTGCTCTCTGACATTGTGTAATACATTGTTACCATTCCAGTCTTTACTATGTAACTAAAAAAATAAACCATAAATCTAAAAGTACACAATATTAGTTTTACTTATAATCAATATAGTAATTGATTCAAAGTATACTACAGAGGCACTTTACAAAATAAAGGAAAAAGTAATTTAAATCCATATTCCAAGGATCTTTAATTTCAAAGGTTACTTCCAACAAACTCAGCTACCCACAGAACTGTTAGTTTAATTGTTTTCAAACAAAAGCTGACTAAAACATTCTGTGTATGGCTGTACTTACACATAATATTTCAAAGCAGTAATGGTCTCTTGTGCTTAATGAGATGTTACAAAATATATTCTTAATTTGAAAAATGTGTGCAATACTCAATGCAGAAATTAAGTTCATTTTTAAAGTGTAACACAAGCATAACCAAATACATACACTATATACAGGGTGTAAAGAAGTTAATAAAGCTGCTTTTTAAAATCTAACATATGGTACTGCAGATAGGACACGCATAAACACACCGAAGATGTTGTGGATATTCCCATGGAAGTCCAAATCTAACTACTTGTAGAAATGTCCCAACTACTTTGAACACCCCATTGGACTTTCAAACTGAAGTAGAAGTTATTTCTAAAGTAGATTTTGAGTATGGAAATATATATTTTTAGAGAAGAACAAAAGGAAAAAAAAAGTTTGATTAGCCTCTGGACAGTCTGAAATTTCTCACTGGTGTTAACACCTGCATGACTGTGCGTGCTGTATATTCATTTATACATACATAACAAGAAAACAAACCCACATCTTCTAGCAGGAGAAGGGAAACGTTCATAATAATAAACTTTCTTTAGGAAAAGTTGATATATACAGTATATAAAAAAACCCTAGATAATTGTCAGCATACAAAAATATGAGTTCAATATCTTTTTATACTTCAAAACCTAATGATGAAAAATCCAGGTATCCTGAGTCAGGTATGTACTGCACATCTAATTTACCAATGCCAGAGTACTGCTGGAGTACAACTAGAAAAGCACTACCTGCATTTATCAAGTACAGAGATAAAATACATAAGGCAATGCATTAGCTCTTTTCATACTGTTAAACAAAAATGGCACAAAATATGCATAAAATGCTGGAGGACAGATCCATGATGGAGCTGTAAAGTAAAGAGTATGGAACAATGTGTAGATAATAAGCTACAGTTACTGATTTTCTCATTTAAATGAAAATAAATGAAAGACACTTTCCTTTTTTTGAGCATCATGCTTAACCATGATGTGTATACTCACATTCAGGCAATTGTCCTAAATACATACACATATATATATACACACACACACTACATCTTACAAGGAATTAATAAAACACATTTGCTTGTGAATTTCTCTGGCTAAAAACAGATCAATGAAAGATGTTCATTTTTTTTTCCATTAAAGGATTCTAACAAATGAAATTAAGTATGACTACTATAAATCCTTGTTGACTGAAGTTAAATTGTTTTGGCTCTAAACCAGTAGAAGAGCAGTTCTGACCACTACTGACTGCATTAAAATAAACAAATACAAACCAATCCAAAAACCTGATGCATTTGCTAAAACCCAGTGAAATCTACCCAAAAAGCCACTAAATATTCCAACTGTCTCAGGGGATACGATATTGACTGGTTGCTTCAGCTGACAGCAGGAACATTTATTTTAAAAAGAATCTCTAAACACGAAGTTTGACATTGAAAAACTGGACTATATACATTTTTATATTTATTTATTTACATTTGCAATCTATAAGGAAAATAGGTATTAAAAAATAACTAATTTGGGGAACTAGACTGAATCAACAGCCATTTCATAGACTAAAGACTGTTTAACATCCTATTATTCATAGATCATGGTTACAAAGATAGGCTAAACATCCTCAGCTCTACTTAAAATCTATGTTTTCTCCAAGCATGGATGCTATGGCAACTCATGGAAACACTGCTGTTCCTTGGCCAGTAACCCTCCCTTCCCAGGCTAGCACTGAATCATGGTAGTATTTGGTAATGTATGCCTCTAGATCTTTGAATTTATTCCCAGAAGAATTACACTTGCCTTGGGTGAAAAAGTCAAAATTACAAGGAGAATGCTTTCCCTAAACACATTGTTGTAAAAAAAAGGCTACATAACCCATTTCTGTCAAAGCAAAGATTTAAGAAGCTATAGGTGATACAATTCTTATAAATCATCATTCTTGGTCATCTCTTCTTGTCACCTGTGAGTTTAAAAATTTGTAAGAGGATAAACATACTGTGATGAGAATGGATTTTTTTTTTGCTCTGCCAATGTACCTTATATCAGAAATAAATACGTCTTATACATATACCAAACAACGTAAACAGCTTTAATAATGAACATGTAAATTTATGTTTTAATAATGGACTTACTAAAGTCCATTTAATGACATTAGAAGTCAATAGAATGGTGTTAGAATGTGCAGTGTGCTCTGAAAGCAGAAGGACAAGAAAAGCAATCTGAATACTACGCAATGTTTCGTACAGGCCATTGAAGAACATTTTGAGAAATCAGGCTCCCACTTTTTGACAGTAACTAGGCCACTTATGCTCCATTTCCTCTGAAAATAGCTTGGACTTGATCTATAAGTTGGAGTCAATGATCCCAGAGATCTTTTCCAACCTCACTGATTCTGTGATTCTGTGTGTTACTGTGGAATCATATTTTTATGTGTTATCTTGTGGGCCTTAAGTTTCTCAGCTCCCTTGATACCAGGCTAAATAGACACTGTACTTTGCAGTATAGGTCACCAATAAAGCTCGTGGCTGAACAGGTTTCTGAAAACTGTCTCTAGAGGAGGTAAAAAAGAATAAAGGACCAAAAGTTAGACACCAAAATAAGAGGTCAGGATTTCTGATGCACACTCATGAAACAACAGATAAAGAATTTTGTCCAGTGACTGGCTTATGCCTTACAAATGTCTCTTATAAAAATGATTTCAACAACAGAATGAAACAGGGAATTATCATATAATACAGGGAGACTATTTTGGAGTATTTGCACCCCTACCATTTCAATGCTATGTAAGAAAAGAGATAATTAGTTACAATAATGCATGTACATACAGCAGATTTTGTCCTCTTGGGTATTTTATTGTATACAGGCTCAGTAGCTCCATGCAGTCGACAGCTGACTTCCCTCACAGTAAATCAAACCTCATGTGGGGAAACCTCACAGGGAGATGTGAGCTCAGAGCTGGGCTGACACTGGCACACCCTTGGCTTGAGGTGCTTATGGCTTCTCTGCACTTCTGGTGTCTGAACAAGCAGAAACTGAAATTACTGCTGCTTTTGCCTGGAGCAGGAATTATCATAGCCAATACTGCTGCTCTGAATGAAACACATCTGAAATTATGAGACCCTGACTAGAACAACAATTACAAAAAACATAACTCTTTCTTATGGGTAGGCATTAGGTCATGCTAGTCTCGAAAAGTCTTGAAAAGGAAAATAAATTTTTGTTTTTGCTTTTGTGTATTAGGTTTTTTTAATCAAAAAGATCATAATTCAATAGTTTCCAGTAACTATGAAAGAGAGTACACTTCAAAGGTGAAGTTGTTACTGGAGTGTTCATTACTGCATGCTTTTGTCATAGTTTAAGGCAAATATTCTTTATGTAAGGTAGGACCAGTAATTGATATGACTACATGAATATACACATGTTGAAATGTACATATATGCACAGACATATATATCTGTGGATACATAAAAATATTTATTTTCTTAGCAAAGTTAAGGGCTGTGTAAAAACATTTAGAATACTGAAAAAGGTAGGAGCTCTAATTCCTCCTTTGGAGAAAAGTAACAAGTTCCCTAAATATCCTCTTTAAAACCCACTCTCTTCAAGAGTACAGATCCTTTTGAATTCTCACTTATTTCATTTTAGATTGATAGTTTAATAAATATTTAGATCATATGAAAAAAATATGTTGTGAGGTTTGATTGCTACAGCATAACTACAGGCCGCTGTTTTACAAAAAATAAATTTTATTCAGACAGTATGTGTCTTGCTCTAATGGAATACATAGCTGCTGCTACAAGTAGAACTATCTTAGAGAACAGTTTTTGTTTTAATGTGTTCAGATATAAATCCTCATTTAGGGGCATTTTCTCAGAAAATTCTTTGGCCAAAAGAACAGCCAAATGCAGATAAATTCTCCCTGGGCTCTCTAAATAGTTAGTACAATTTCAAAATAAATCTATAACAATTAACATTCTGAAGAACTGAGATGCTATACAAAACAATTCTGAAAAAATGTGGAAAATGGTAGCATAAAACATCAAAACCCCAAACTATGCTTGAACTTCAACCAGTCATTTCCAGTTTAACAATACTGACTCATCTCTGCCTTATGTAGATTTGTTAGTGTAGTACTATAAAAGAAAACTCTGAAGTGCAGATGTAATAATGTAAAACATCTCTTCAAGGCTGAAACTCTGGTAACAATGGGATGATCAGACTCATCCTTCTCCTTCATTATAACAGCAACTGCAAAAGGGCAGAACTTTACCTTAATGGTGATTAGACCTTCCTAAAGCCATGTAGGTCCTGCTTCCAAAGCAGTGCGACAAGCACTGCTTCAGACATGGCTGAGTTCACTGATTACAAGCACACATCCATAGCACCTGCCTGCAGTCATGAAACACAATTCTGAAATGAGTGTTCCACCTTTAAACCTCACCTTATATTCTTGAAACAGTAAAGCCAACATGCCAAGAAGTTATGATGGTGACAGGACAAAAAAGCTTTACCAAGTGCAAAGGGCCCCATATGAAGTGCATGCTCATTATCAAGCCTAGCTTATCTAGGCTTCC
This sequence comes from Thryothorus ludovicianus, assembly GCA_013397245.1. Classification (NCBI taxonomy): domain Eukaryota; kingdom Metazoa; phylum Chordata; class Aves; order Passeriformes; family Certhiidae; genus Thryothorus; species Thryothorus ludovicianus. The sequence continues at coordinate 206,360 of VZTB01006896.1, read as the reverse complement.
ACAAGAACACTTTCTGCATAGTGTACAAATGAAGACATTCCCTCTGAACAAGACATTTTTTTTTCCAAGCTGCTAACTATACCTATCATGTGGCTGAACAAGACAGATCAAATTAATCTGATTCCAGTGTAAAATTCCCAAGGAAAGGTCCTATCCTATGAGCGTAAGGCTGGAGTGCACAGATTTCTGTAATGCTTTTGGGAAGACATATTTCAATGCCAGTAGGTGTTCAGGGTATTTTGTTCTTTGTCCTGAGTAAATTTTTTTTTCTTATTTATCAAAGCTGCAGGGGCATACTGCAACAGTGCAGTTAGATTTTTGCCATATAGTCCCAGTATCCTAAAGGCCATTACTGGGTTGTTTTCTGGAGCAGATCTCCTCATTCTTCTCCCGCTGGTGGTGGTGGCTGGCACAGCTTGTATAATCTGACAATGACAAACAAAAAAAGCAATTATTATTCTAAGAACTTGCTCATTATTAAGATGAAGAAATTTAGGAACACAAACTAAATCTACATCTTTCTACACTTCAAAACAAAAGGTAACAAATTCAGTTTAATACCATCAATGTAAAACTAGTAAACTCTTCTTTGTATTATTGTTTACATTGAAAGTGGAATTATTAAAGCATATCTATAAGCAGTCTTGTAAACACATCTCAATATCAAAAATTTTCATATTTCTGCACTGAAGATGCCTTCATTAATCCTATTATCAGTTGTTGCCCTGGATTTCTCAATTGGAAAAGCTGCTTGGTGAATGTAATTGCCTTCAATTCAGTTTTGTCTTGACCCAGTCAAACTTCACCTAAAAATATTTCCCTGAAGAACTGATACTGTTTGAAGCACCTAATACAGATGTCAGACATGTGACACTAGCATACAGATTTTAAACTCTCCCTCTCTTTTCTTCATGGATGAAGTCAGCAGTAAGATTTGGTTCAAATGGCTACCTCAGTATAGATTGAAACAGCCACTGCTTTTATAAAGGTTTTTTGACTTCTTTTAACCCCTTTTGCAAAGACTTGGTTATTAACAGGTGTTTGAAATTTTACCCTAATAATCAAAATACTGAAAATAAAAGGCAATCATTCTGACCTCACACCCCTTGTTCTGTACCCTTGTCCAGCATACAGTATCTCCTCTGAAACCACAGCAATTAGAACCAGCCATAGACATGATCTCATTTGAAGATTACACATATTCCTCTGGGAAAATGTATCACTGAAGGAGTAACAAAGAGAAATCTCCACCATAATGTGTTCTGAAGATCATTGGGCTCTTCCACATAATCACATGGCAGGTTCAGAAACACAATCATTTAAGGTCACATTGTGCAGACACCAAAATATCTGTTAGGAGCTATATAAGGCAATGCACATACATCTCATATTTTTATACTGATGAGAGGATAAGGTCTGATCTTTATACAGACAAGAGAAGAATAAACAGGCGTTGAATTATTTGATTCTGCTAGCATAATAAAGCAGTAATATTCAAAGCTGGCAGAAGACATAAAATTACAGTCAGAATCTCATCTAGAGTAATTGCAGTGGGGTTAATACTTGATGATGTTTTAGCAATGTTTAATTTCTATGGAGCAAAGTGCAGAAAACCTCATCCCCGAGTACTAAGGTCTGTGTATTCTTCAGGTTATAGCAGTAATCACTAAGATTGTCTCCAGAGCAAGTGATAGAAAGGAATTGTGAAGCAAACTAACAATAAGGCTGCATAAATCCCTAAGGATCTAAAGTTGCTGAAGATGCTATAGAGCAGAAATAGCCTGTTCTGTGTCAATATATATGGAACAACTATTTGAGGTAGTACAAACATCAGCTGAGAAAACAGAAACAGTGGCAGCTGCAGACAAGAGAACTCTGTCAAGTGATGTTAAATGAAACCAAATATAAAATTGTTTTCAAGCAGAGAACTGAGAAGCCATAGTATTGTTTAGCTATACATCAAAAGCATCATGCTGATGACAATTCTGACTTGTGCATCTAATGCCCGGACCATGGAGGTCCAGAATATTCCTGTGACATTGCTATTGCTGCTTACTGGCAAGCGTGCTGGCTACATCTGTTTATTATATGTTCTCATAATTCTTCAGCATTTCAGTGCTACATGGTGGGAGTTTCATCTGGAAAGAAGCAGTCTTTTTTCCACAGATGCAGTTCTAAAAAAATCTTATTGCTAAGTTTTAATTTTTGAGAACTTAGATTTTTCCTTTATCACAAAAGCTCTGAATCTAGATAAACTTTCTGTCATGTTGGGATGGGAAAAGTTTGGGTTGCAAGAATTCTTTGGTTGTCTCCAGAATTATGTAATGAAATATTCCATTTAAGGCCCAAATCCTACTGTTCAAAATATGAAAAGTCTTCTCCCAGTAATGCTTTAATTGCTTTTAACGTAACAAAATACTACTTTATTGCCATGGATTCCCACAAGGCAGGACAGTTGATCAGGGATCTTTGGTGCTGGACTGCTTCTAAGCTAATCACATTCATGTAGTCATCTCTATCAGGTTTTACTAATTCTGTTTCCTGACTGAAATTTAAACACCACGGTGGATCTGTTAGGTATTTCCCATATCTGTCTAGCTCATTCAATGTGTTCTCCTTAGTCAACAAAAACATTATGTTTAAGTTGGTAAAACCCAGTTTAAATTAGTTCTGGATTACTAAAACCATTTTAAGATCAAATGAAGAATATTGTTGTTTGGTTATTTTTATTTGTAGGTGTTTTGCTTTTAAAGGAACATTTCAGGTACTGCAATTCATCACAATATTAAAATGCTGGATAAATATAGAAGAGCCCATTTTTCATTGTAATGCATGTTTCAGAAAGCGACAAAGACTACATCATCTCCAAATGCAACTAGAACATGATTTTGCTGAGATGCTGCAGTACAGTATTTCATTAAAATGGGGTTATGGATCTAGTTAAGAGTATTTACCCAAACCCACTAAATATTACAAGTGATGAAGGACTTACTCCAGTGTTTTCATAATTAACATGAACTAGGTTTCATTTTTCAAAAATGGGCAGGTTTGGAAGTGCTACACAGCCCAGACTTCTGCAGCTAATCGCTCATAAACTTGTATGGTTGAGTGTGCAACTGATTTTATGTACATTAAGAGCCAAATCTTACCAGCTAAAGCATAACATAGTCAATGTTTACTGTCAGGTTTTGGGCAGCTAGGACTGAATTTGGCACAAAGTAGACAAAACCATGGTCTGGGACACAAAGAATCAGTTACCTTGGCACAGACTGTGGCGTTCGATCCCTCACTCCTAAATTCTTGGCTGTGTTTTGTACTCTTGCACCCTGTAGAAGAAGAACAATTTTACTTCATTTATCCCACAACAAATTAGGCAATTTTCTGAGCTTTGCAAATGAACATAACTATTGATTATAACTGATCTACACATATGCTTCATCTCCCAAAACAATTATTGTCTTCTAAGGTGAGGAACAAGTTAAAACAATAAAGAAACAAATTACTTGTCACCAAATAAATGCATACAAATTGATCTTGCTAATTTAAAATAGAATCATAAAAAAATAACATTTAATGTTTAAAACAGTCCAAACACATCTCATTTCAATTTGTTGGATTTTTGTCATGATTCTGTGTAGAAGCCATAAATAGAATTCTTTTCTGACATGTCACTCATTTCCTATGAACTTTTGAACGACAAATATTATAGATTATTTTCTGTTAAAATACTAACTAAAACTAACAAAAAATGGCCTAAACTCAGGCACTAAATAAGGATTTGAAAAATGCAGATTCCTTTATATTCAGAACATCTAAAAAAATCCCAAAAAACCACAAATAAATACGTGGGAACCTCCCGAGACTGTTTAGTCTAACTTCCCTGCTTGAAGCGGAGACAAAAGAAAAGATGGCCTCTCTCTACCTTAGTTGACTCTTTCAAAAACAATAATGAAAGTACTTTTGTCTCACTGATTGGACTAGCAAGGAGGAAATGGATAAAACATGCACAATATTCACATACCATGAACTATTGTGTGTAAAACCCCCTCTTCTGCAAACATACCAGCTTTCACATTTCAAAGAATGTAGTAAAATTTCTTTTTGAATTATGAGATCTAGCTCTTAAGGTGCAGTTTTATTGATGTAAAGTAGTCAAAATAAAGAAATATATGTTAGGCTTACTATGTTTCCTACCATTTTAAAGGAGATGGAAACTACTTGTTCTGCAATAATAAATATACTGACTCTCCATTTATTTCTCCTGTACTATGTAAATTCAGGACAAAAAAACAGAGAAAAAAAAAGTATAACCTCAGAGTTCTTGCTGCGTAATCTTAGATTGATGTGAAGCATTAAAGATAATTTATATTTCTAACAGAACTGCAGTGCCAGATGCACATGATGTAAAAAAGGTATAATAATTGGTTTCAGACAGAGTAAGACTAGACCTTTCATTTCACTGAAATCAGGTACACAGGTAATTGACAAGGTATTAATTCACCATCATGGGCTGAAAAAGTATATGAAAAAGATAGGCTGTTTACACACAGATAGGCTCTCAGATTACATGTAAATCAACATGTGCCACAAAAACATACCACGTTCTTATATTTCTTTAAGGCAAAAAAAATTGTGATAAAGAGAGAAAAAATAATGAAAGTACATATAAAACTTAAGGCAGAATATAAAATTATTTCACTAAAGCTGCATATATCTCAGTAATATTGTCTCAAACAATTGCAAAGGCAAGTAACTACAGACCATGATAAACATATGTCTTTCCCCAGAAACTCCTCCAGAATTCAGTCATTAGTCATTCAATACTTCTCTTTATCAACAAGTACACATTTAATCAACTTTAGTGATTCTTTTCTCTTCTTTCCCATCTCATCTTGTGCTCAGTAATAAATACATATCACTAACCTTGTGAAAGGTCCAAATTTTTGGTACAATTTTAGCTTGCTATATCAATGGGTTGCTGAAATTTTAGAGATCATCTAGTTTTAACCTCCCACCATGGGCGAGGACCCCTTTCACTAGACCAGAATGCTCAAAACCCCATTCATCCTGTCCCCAGATGTTTCCAGGGATGGGGCATCTACAGCTTCTCTGGGCAACATATTCCAGTACCTCACCACCCTCACAGAAAAGACTTTTTTCTAAACTTAATGTCTAGAATTTATTCTAAAATAATGAATCAATCTAAGCTCACTCTCACTTTGAAGCTATTAGCCCTTGCCCTATCACTACATGCCCTTGTAAAAGTCCCTCTCCAGCTTTCCATTCTTTTAATTTGGTTTAAATCTGACAGTATCATTTGATGCATTTAGTTCTGCACTGGTGAGGACAATGGTCAGTCCCTACCTGCAACACGTGTTCTTTAGAAATCTGTTATCCTCCTTCATGAAGCTGAACAGAAAGACAGAAAGACATTATTTTGTCTTTCTATCTGTTCTGTCTATAAATCTTTCTCAACCATTGGTAAGTTTTTTTCTGACCTTCTCTGAATCTTGTCCATTATGTTATATCCTTGTGGAAGGCATAAGAACATCAGGTAGTTCCAAATGCAGGATCATGACAGCATGATTTCTACTTTGTCATCTACCCCTGCCTAAACCATTATAACTTCTGCTTTACTGATAACTGCTGCAAATTGAGCTGATGTTTTCTCCTCGTATCCTGAGGTCTTGAACATGAAATGGAATGGTAAGCTCACAGTCAATTATTTTGAATGTGAACTTAGGGTTTGTTTTTTTCCCCTGGGTACTTCACTTAGGAGTAATCTGTGCTGATTTTCATCTACTATTTTATTGCTCAATCACAAAGTCCTGCAAGATTATTTATAATGCTTCAGAGTTATTTCTCATCTTTAATAAAAGAATTGAGAAGAGTTCAGTGGAGAATAGGAAGTTAGTTAAGAAAACAAAACTGAAAAATGACAGATAAGATTAACCGATTTCTTCTATCTACACAAGTGATGGCTTATCAGGGAAATTATAATCAAATTTGGGACAGACTTTTCACAGGAGCTGTAGCAATAGAAAGAGGGGTAATGGTTTTAAACTAAACAAAGGTAGATTCAGAATAGATATAAGGAAGAAATATTTTATGATGAGGATGGTAACACAGGAACAGGTTGGCCAGAGTATGCTAGATGCCCCATTTCTGGAAACAATCAAAATGCTAAAAGTCTACTGCTAAAAAGGGAAGAAAATGTGCTAAGTTTGTGGTATGCTGGACAGAAAATGGGAATTGAAGGGGAAAAATAGAAGAAAAAAGCCACTTGAATGAGGCCCAAAGTAAAGCATCCTAATGAAATGGTTAAAAAAACTCTGGAACAGACCACATGGGAAGCACTGTGCAGGAGTCCCCACTACTGGAGGTTTAAGAACAGGTACAACAAATGGCTGTCAGAAGTGACAGAGATAGATGTTTACAGCTAGACATATTGAGTCCAGACCTTCAGCACCTCCATTGGCCTCTTCTCAGTGCCATTTTCTAAAATTTTATCATAATAAAGAAACCTCACCATGACAGACTGCTAAGACTGGCACATGATTAATAGCACTGGGAGACAAAATATACATATATTTGCAAAAACTATCTGAATTAATCACGTGAATTAATCCTGGACATCAGTGCTGTGATTACCTCTGAGAACAAAACCAGCCTATTTTTTACTTGCATCGCTCACTAGACAAACTAATTTTAGTATTTTCCTCACATAATAAATCATATGCATTGATTTATAAAGGAGTCTAGCTTCATATAATCATGGAATTTATTGTTTAGTTGAGGCACAAGTTAGATCTTACTTAAAACCACCAAATTCTTATTTTGAGGAAAAGCCCACAAGGATTACTAGCAACTTGCTACATGACATCTCCTTGTCACCACTGAGCATGATTATACCATTATACCAGCACACTGGTACTGCCAGAGCACTGATGAAAGGTGATGGCAGTTCTGAGACACCATCAATCTGGACTCTTCTATATGAGCTAGTATTCTCATTGCCATGTTTAAAAATTATAGGTTTATTTTCAAGCTGTACACTAATTTAAGGATAATAAGAACCAGTCACATAGAGAAAACAGATTCTCTTTCTAAAAGACCTAAATCAGTACAATTCTTATGAGAGTTATTACAGAATCACAAGGTTGGAAGAGACCTTCAAGATCATCGATTCCAACCCATGCCCTAACACCTCAACTAAACTATGGCACCAAGTGCCACATCCAGTCTTTTTTTAAACACATCCAGGGATGGTGACTCCAATACCTGTCCAGGCAGACAATTCCGCTACTTTATTACTCTTTCTGTAAAAAAATTCTTCCTAATATCCAACATACATTTCCTTTGGCTCAGCTTAAGACTGTGTCCTCTCATTCTATCAGTTGCTGCCTGATGAGAGACCAACCCGCATCTGACTACAGCCACCTTTCAGGCAGTTGTAGAGAGTGATCAGGTCACCCTTGAGTCTCCTTTTTTCCAGGCTAAACACAACAAACTCCCTCATTCCTCCCAGCCCCTCTCCAGCCTTGTTGCCTTCTCTGGATGCACTCCAGCGTCTCAAGGTCCTTCCCAAACTGAGGGCCCAGAACTGGACACAGCACTCAAGGTGTGGCCTCACCAGTGCCCAGTACAGGGGCAGAATGACCTCCCTGCTCCTGCTGGCCACACCATTCCTGATCCAGGCGAGGATGCCCTTGGCCTTCTTGGCCACCAGGGCACAGAGCTGGCTCATGTTCAGCTGCTGTCACCAGCACCCCCAGGTCCCTTTCTGCCAGGGCACTCTCCAGCCACACCAACCCCAGCCTATAACATTGCAGGGGGTTACTGGGGCCAGAATGCAGGACTCAACACTTGGACTTGTTAAACCTCATCCTATTGGACTCTGTCCATCCATCCAACCATTCCAGGTCTCTCTGCAGAGTCCTCCTACCTTCCAACAGATCAACATATGTTCCCACTTCAGTGTCGTCTGCAAATTTACTCATTAAAGATTCAATACCCCCCTTCATGTCATCAATAAAAACATTGAACAGGACTGGCCCCAGCACAGACCCCTGAGGGACACCACTGGTGCCTGACCCCCAGCTGGATGCAGCACCTCTCACCATCACTCTCTGGGCCCGGCCATCCAGCCAATTCCTAACCCAGCACAGAGTGTTCCTGTCCAAGCCATGGGCTGCCAGCTTTTCCAGGAGAGTGCTATAGGAGACAGTGTCAAAGGCCTTGCTGAAGTCCAAACAGACAACATCCACATCCTTTCCTGCATCCACCAGGTGGGTCACCTGGTCATAAAAGCAGACCAAGTTGGTCAAATATGACCTACCCCTCCTAAACCCGTGCTGGCTGGGTCTGATACCCTGGTCATCCTCTAAATGCTGTGTGATGACACTCAGTATAAAACGTCCCATTACCTTACCAGGTACTGAGATCAGGCTAACTGGCCTATAATTACCAGGATCCTCCTTCCTGCCCTTTTTGTGAATGGCTGTCACACTGGCCAGCTTCCAGCCATGTAGAACCTCACCAGTGAGCCAGCACTGTTGGTAAATGATGGAGAGTTGCTTCATCTGCCAGCTCTCTCATCACTCTGGGATGGATCCCATCTTGTCCATAGATTTATGAACATCCAAGGGCCTCCTCAGTTCTCGGACTGCCGCCTCCTGGATAACAGGGAGACCATTCTGCTCCCTGAAACCATCTACCCAGGAGAACAGTTTTTCTGAGGACAAAACATCTTCCCACTAAAGACTGAGGCAAAGAAGGCGTTAAGCACTTCCCATCTGCACCTTCTCCTCATCTGCAGTTATGAAGTTCCCTCCCGCATCCAGTAGAGAACAAAGATTGATCTTATCCTTCCTTTTACTGTCAATATATTTGTAAAACCATTTTTTATTATCCTTTTCAAAAGTTGCCAAATTAAGTTCAAACTGAGCTTTGGTCTCTCGAATTTTTTTCCTACATGTCCTAGCAGCCCCCTTAAATGCCTCCTGAGACACCTGACCCTCCTTCCAAAGAAGTTCTTTCAAAACCTTGTTGCCCATGCAGGCTGGATGTTTGCCTCATGGACTCGTCTTTTGGCACACAGGGGCAGTCTGTTTCTGTGCCTTCGAGATCTCTGATTTGAAGCATGGCCTCCTTTCCTGGACTCCTCTATTTTTAAGAGCTTCTTCTCAAGGAACTCTCTGAATAAGTCTCCTAAAGAGGCCAAAGTCTGCCCTCCAGAAGTCCAGTGTAAAAGTCTTATTGAAGCCTCTCCTTGTCACACCAAATATCAAGAACTCTATAATTTCATGATCACTATGCCCCAAGCAGCCTCCAACCACCACATCTCCCACCAGCCCATCTCTATTTGCAAACAACAGCTCTAAAATAGTCCCTCCCCTGGTGGGCTCAAAATGCTATTGTTATTCTTTTAAAGAAGCATGAAAACATTACTTAAAAGGCAACATAAATTCTCTTCTGATCTTTTCTGTTTATCAACCTTTTCATTACCTTTTTTCCTCAGCGCTCTCTGCCCTCCTGGAGCTCCTTTCCTAGGCCTCTGTCCTCTGCACTCTGCTGCATCCTGAAGTCACACGGTTGTCAGGATGCTTCACACAGTATATTGTGTGTGCAAATGTTTGCACAAGTATATACATAAGTAAAATAATTTACCAAAAGATAGTTGGGATATTTTCACAATTTTTTCTCTATTTTATAAATAATCAAAACCGCTTAACTGAAGACATCCCACAGACACAAGTTCATACCCACTCACACAAGTTGGTCTCTTTTCTTTAGTTCTCACAGACCAGGTGCTTGCTGACAAGACAATTACTTTGAACATTGTTCCAACAGTGCAGTTGGAGCTATTATTAGTCTTGTTCAACATGATCTTGCCTACATTCAATTAAAAAATAAAATCATTCCTGAGGTTATCCATTCCATCAGGTGTCTCCAGTTATTCAGTACCAGTGCACCAAGTTGGAAAACACATCAGCTCCAAGCAGAGATAATTTCCTCATGTGGAAAGCTGATACTGATAGGAGTTAATGTGGCTGAGTAACAGATGGAATAGATGTCCTTTGACTTGCACCTCCCTGTGGCTAATATCTTTATTCCACAAAAGTTTAAGTCTGTAAATGGGATAACACATTTTTTTGTTTGTTTTATGTGGAAAAGGTACATGTATTGCCCTTAACTAAATGTTCTGAATTAAGCCCCAAGAAATGTTTTTATTCCTTTTTCTTCCAAGTTTTATGGCCTGCATTATGATACTGACAGTTAAATCCTACTGATAGTTTAAACATTAAATCCAAACAGGTTTCTAGAAAACACCATAGTGTGTTGTTGAAATTACTCCAAAACATTTAGAATTTAATGGAGGGTTATATTTCTACTACAGAACTCCAAGACCAATTGAAAATTACTACAAAAGATTATTACTCTCTTAAATGCCATAGTGGTTTCCAGCAAGAGAAAGAATGTGTGAAAAGTCTAGATAGACTAGCACACAGTTTCGCAGTGTCTGTGTGTGGTATTGAGATACTGGTATTTTTAACAGGTACTGAACACCTGCTGTTTTACTTCAAAGAATGTAGCCTCATCAAAAGGCCTTTTTTTCACATCTGTATTTGAGCAAGTACAGCTACAGCTGCTCAAAACGATGTCAGTTTCTTTCATTTTGGCTTTCATTTTCATTAAATAAACTGCAGAAGATACAAAAATGAATCAGCATTTTTTAAAATGGCCTAGATCTGTACTTTGAAAATGTACAATTTGACAGAATACATCCTACAAGTAGATTTATGCAAACCCCTACAACCATATCTTTTGACTGCAAAATACACAGATCTATCTGCCTTTTGTCTAAAACTTCAGGAGCAGACACACCAACCTATACACGCAAGTTTATCCATATAAAGCAATAGCCTTCTTTTCAAATCAAGTTAAAGCTGTAGTTCCTGAGCAGATGCACATGACCCGATTCAAGAACCATGAGGGTGTTTATTCACCACAGAAACTTAATTTATGCACCAAAATAAGCGAAAGCCCAATACAAAAAGAAATGAGATTAAATACTCTGATGTACCCATGCTCAGCAGCAACGCTTACATACAACTGATGCAATCTATGGTTTGAGACTATCCACAAAATTGCTTTAACAGACTTTAAAAGGTCACACCAAGCATACACATATATTTCTCTGTAGCAAGTTAGAAGTAAAGTACAGCTGCTTAATCATTTTCATAACTGTTATTGCTGCACAAAATATGTAGCAAAATTAATGAACATAATAAATTAGGTGCCATCTAGAATCCAGAGATTATGAACCTTGTCTTATCTGTGATTAATTGTTACAATATTAATTATGGGGTTTTTTTCACTTCAAGATTGAGAGCATCCTGTATTTTTCTTATGATTTTATTGTAAAGTTGAAAGCTCCCACAGGCTGGGATATATGTTCCATATGCATGAAGAGTGATTAAGCCCCCCCTCGACTCCTCTTTCATCAACTGAACAGGTTGAGCTCTTTAATCTTCAGTTTGTAAGCTTTGTCTAACAACCTCTGGACCATTCATGTTCGTCCTTTGAATTCCTTCCAAGACACATCCTTTTGAACGTATTTTTCTGATAACAAGATATTCTAGAAAACGTCACGCCGATACAGTAGACTGTATCCCCCATTTGCAGTTGGTATTATTTTTTAATCTGGTATTTTTGGCATACCTTCCCACCAAGAGTTCATTGGGTTGGTTATCTATCCACAACAGGCTCTAAATCCTAATATCCTATTATGACCAAAGAGTAAAAAACACTGTTTTATAATAAGGAAATTGTCCTCAGGAATCTTGCCTGGAAAGTTAAAAACAATGGTATTTATTTCTTTCCTTCCCTTCTACACTTCCCCTTAATTCAGCTCATGAGTCACTTTTTACTGACAATAGTTAATAATCTGAAGTTGTTTTTATCAATCATAGATATTAAAACAAAAGTTGTCTTACTCAACAGACTACTCTGATGCAAGGTGATACCAAGGCAATTACTATACAAAAACAATTTAGCAAAATCATAAAAGAAAGCAAACAGCTGGTTTAAAATGTCCTGTTTTTGTATTAAAAAAAAAACAAAAAACAAAAAACAAAAAAAGCCTTCAACAATAAAGGAAGAAAATTAAAAAAATAAAAAAAACAAACAAGAAAACACAAAGTAGCCAAAGTAAGAGAATGGAAGCAGACACCGCGCTCACCTGTTTGCGCATGACGTCCGTCGCCTGCATGATGTAGCGAGGGGGCAGCCCGTGGCTCCGGGCCAGCGTGATCGCCTGCTCCAGGGTGACACTCAGAGTGCACCTGCAACGGGGAGAGAGCTCAGCCACCTGACAGACAGCTCCTTAAAACAACCGCTTCTAAATCAGTCATCTTTAAAAATATATACATTTGAAATTAAATAAAGTTAATAAATTAATGAAAAATTATAAACAAAAAAAAATCACATAGTAAACGTGCCCCCTAAGCCTCCCTCACCTACACAGGCATTAGCCTGAACAGTACAAAGTTTTTAAGATTCTGAGTGCAACAAGGGTCCTTGACGACTTAGAATCAAATGCATTTGTTTTGTTTTGTTGTTAAGGAAAAAAAAGAGACCCAACCAAACAACCCCAGCTTCCCCCCAAAAAACCCAAAAGCAATGCACAAAAATATTATGGCTTGGCAAGTGCACCGCTTAAAAAAAAAATTTTTTTGTGATTGTATAAATCCCTTTTCAGGTGGTTTCTGCATGTTATATCTCACCCTCCACTCTTAAAGCAGACCAAGGCTTTGTACCAGGATCCCAATTCCTTACAATTAATTTTGCTTGGTTATTCACTTGGCACAGCAGTGCAGTGCAAAATTAAGAGACCTTTACTCTTCAAAAAAGAAAATAGATGAAAAATGCTTTCCTTCAAATGAACTGTCCTGTGCCACTTTGCCAACCTTTTTCAAATAAACACTTGAGGACATAAACTGATTGTGATACCTCATCTAACAGAAAGGCTGTCACTGTTGTATCAGAGCAACCAGGAAAGTTTCAGAGCTAAAGATCAAGATGTAGGACAGACAGCCTGCCAGCACACCAGGCAAGAAGTAGGGAAAGTCATTTTGGACATACCAACTGATTTTCATTGTCATCATGAGGACAAGAAAAAATGGTTGGTTTCCCAGGCAGCTAAGACCAAAGCCATAGAAAACTCATGGAAAAAGACAAAACACCCAAATAGAAAGAGGTGCTTTTTAGAAAAAACATGTTTGAGGGCTGCTATGACCCAAGAGGTGAGAGTGGCTCAATTCTGCACCAGTAAGTTGCTCGAGGATTTTTCTCTTCACAACCAAAATACTGCAACAATCAAATCTCTTGAACCAGAAAGATGGGTTGTACAGAAAATTATTCTACCTCTGCAGAACCTGACAAAAGCTGTAATTTTCAAGTTCAAATAATAAAACTAAGACACATTATTAATATATAATTTTGAGCACCCTTTTGGCAAAATCCTGACTGAAGTGTTCTGCATAGTTTATAATATGCACACAGAACAGACAATATGTTTCAATCAAACACTTATCTTGCTGAGCAGAAGATCTGTAGGAGGAAAAATGTGTCTGTATTTATTTTCTTACTGAAAAAACCAAAACCCTGACACATTTTAAAAACTGCTTAAGTTAATTTCTGGACTGCTGAAAGTTTCACAGAAGTGAGCATAGAAGATACTAAATTTCATCTGTAGCTTTATTAATGGCCTTTCATAAAAAATTTATAAGCTAAGTGATTTTCCTTGGTAATGAGATAATTTTCATTCCCCAGTTTCTTGTATACCCTGACCTCAGAGTTAACTTGAGGCAAAAGTGTATTGATCTTTTCTGTTATGTCTTTGATTAAGGTGTAAGATTGCTAAATGTTAGATTAGAAATTCAAAACACTGTTTTCGTCTTGTCTTTGAAAAGTGAAATATTGCACAAAATACATGCTCATAATATTTGCCAGCACCAAAATTTAAACATCCAGCCTTCAAGACCAGACTGCAAAGGAGGCTTTGTTCTACTGACAGTGGAAAAAAAGCAAAAGTATCTGAAATGTAGTTTGACAGGTAAAATCTAAACCAAACAAAAAGGAGAAAAAGTTTCTCAGTAGGTATAATATGTATTAATGAGCTCAAAGTACAGCTCTCAAGCAAGCAGTTCCTGAGCCAGGTTTCCCAGAAATCCCATCTTCCTGGAACCCTTAAGAGGAAAAGAATCAAAAAATTATATTCTGCCTGTGTGAATCAAAACTAACAAAAGAATCTTCTAAATGAAGGTCATCTTGAAGAATTAAGTGCAATTTTGTGATTGAAAAAGACTGCCAAGCTGCTCCCTTATCCAAAACCTGATGAAATGGCCGACGATCATGGAGATTATGAGGCCTCTACATTTGGACAATGCCAACTGTGATTCAGGAATAAGGTTGCCAAGTGTGTAGATAAAGACACAACCAGAGTGGGAAAAGCAGAGACAGAGCAAAACAGCATAATGAAGATTTCTTTAAGAGGCTGCCATGGAGGTAGGCAACAAAACAACTACAGTACAATTCTGAAGCACATGTGCTAAAACTGAAGCTCGCTCTTCATGGCAAGTAAGAATAGGAATTTTAAGGATATTTTTAACATATCCTATGAAATTAGCAGCAAAGACACAATGACAGCAGTGATGATGTTAATTATTATCACACCTCTTCAATAGAACATTTTATATTTGAGGTGGAATCCTAGACTAATGCTGGTTAGATACATCCAGTTTCTCTTTTTAAAAACCTTCTTATTCATTAACAGATGTTAAAAATTGTTAAAATAGCATCAGACACATGATTGCATTTGAATATATACTGTTTCATTAGAGGTGCAATTTAATATCACCAGATTTTGTGCTCTTCCTATGGCACGTAAAATGTCTGATGAATGGCAGAGTTAAATATAAACTATAGATTTTGGCTTTTGTCCTGTGATTATGAAATAAATTTACTACTTTCTGAATTAAAATAAACCAACAATACTCAAAAAGTGTTATTTTAGTTGAACACCTAGACCAGTGAGATAGCATCAACTGATCATCTTAACCTTCTATGAGACTATGCTGAAGTGACTCACATTTATCTACATACTGGTGCTTTCTCCCAGCTCTTCAAATAGCTTTTTAATTAATACTTATCCCTTTTCACAAATCAAACTGCCCTAGACACCTGCTGTGAAAGAAAAAATAACATACACAGAACATCAGATAGTAACACTGAAAAGTCGTAACTGGAAGTACCCCAGCAATTGGGCTGCCAAGCATGGAGAGATTAAGCAAATGCAAATTTAAACCATAATAACTTCTAAACTTTTATTAAACAATATGAAATCTGGTTATTCTCCATCTTGTAAGATTCTTCTGGTGACCTGAGCAAAGGTCAGTATCAAGGATTGTCAGCAAACACATGCAGTAAGTAATAATCCACTTTTCTCCTGCATTTTGAGAGCTGATAAACAGATGGTATTAAAATTTACAAAGCAATCTGGAAGCAGTTCTGACCTCTGAAAGTATCTGGTCATTTGGATGCAATCAGCCCAAACAAGCCAAACAAGGAAAATATTTGGGGAAAAACCCTCATAACATTCTGTTATGGGAAGCATAAAACCCAAATCCATAGATTTTACCGTGTAAACAAATCAAAATCTGTTCTGACTCCCTCTCTTTTCCTCTCACTCTCTTTTTTTTTTTATGCGAGAAAAACAAAAGACTCAAATTCATCATCTCAGAATTTGTCAGTTAGAATGACAAATTCCCTGCCTTGACAGATTACAACAGCAAGGCAGAGACATTTGGATTTCCCAGGACAACAGGGCTGAGAATTCCTCATTCCATCCATTTGGTTTCCAAGAAACAGAAGGGGCTGCAGCTGCTCCCAGCTCCTGCCTGCTATCCCCAGTCTCCCATCAGTCATGACAGTATTGATGTGAAGATTAAATACAAACTTTCAAACAACTTCTGGATCAAACCATTCTGAATATGCTTGAAAAAGTAAGATTAGATTATTTTCTATCACCAATAGTCCATTTGTTTCTGACTGGATGTGATTTCCACTAAAGGGCTGCAAATCGGCTGGACAGATGTATATCTATCCTGAAAAATGGAGTTGCAAAATATGGATACAGACTAAAATTTTCTGAGAAATTTATTATTTCACAACAGCTTGTCTAATGTCACTTGAAAGGAAAAATAATTTGTCTTCACTACCTACAGAGGTGCTGTGCACCAAAGTGTATATCTGGGTTACCAGAGTAAAAAGGATCTAAATAATCCAATTAATTCTCTGGTTTCAATTAGACTTTCAGCCTTTCTACATCCAAAAATGCACCAAAACATCCCTTAGAAAAGTACCCTGAGTAGAAAAGATGAGGTGAAACAAATTGGTTTAGTAGTTACCACAGTCAGAGATGTCAAAATGAATTATGTTCTATGTGAATAGGAAAATAATATGAAAAGGGTGCATTTATGCTTCATCTAATTAAAATCTAAAGCTTCTACTCAACGTGTAATGCAATGTCATTATTATTATTTTAATTACTTTTCTTCCTGTACATCATAAGCTAATAATTTCTACATTTGACCACTTTTTAGACCAACTACACTACAAGTATTCTTTTTTTTTAATGCTGTCATTTAAATTATTATGTGTAGAAGGAATAAGTCAGTGCATGCAGCAACTAAAAATTTAGTGTTAAAGTAAATCACTTTGAGGAAAGCATTTTTTGGGGAATTTGTCTGTAATTAATTGTGATGGCTGGGTAGTATGCATTGATTCTGATGAACAACCTGAAGAAGAAAATAGACAAAATAAAACTAAAAGGGTAGACAAATGTCGTTCATGACTATAAAAAACAGGTGTACAAAGTATAGGCAGGCCTAATTCAAGATTCTCCTACAAGCTCTAAGATGTTCTCACTGTGGGAATGTGTCTCCATGCAAGTAAAACTGAAGCTTGCATTTTCTGTGCCCATATACTGAAACTGTGCTGAATGGCACTGCTTTTCAACAGAGGTAAATTTGGCCAGCCATTAAGTATTAGAGAGAAAATGAGCATGAAGTTCATGCACTAAACTACAATACTGTATCTCACAATTACAGTAAACTCTGCTGGAGTTCAGAACATGTTTTAGGCCCTTTATGAATCTTTGTGAAGCTGAGATGTTGCCAGTGTGGAAAGGCTGCTACTTGAAAAATCAGTGTTGGATGGAACCCATCCCCTGAAGGCCAGCCCAATATATAGAAATCCATTATTATGCACATGATGTGCATTTATTCCACTCTGAACCAAAATCAACACTTCAAAAAGTAAATATATGTGGAACATCCACCATCACCACAAAGAACGGGCATGTGCAGCCCACATTAAAGGGGTTTTCTGCCTTTTATCCATTAAGCATCAGCATGCAGGGGTTTCACTCACAGAAGGCACCACTGTGGTTACACAGTTGTGCAAACCTCAGAATAGAGGTATCCCAACTCCCACATCAGGCATACATCCACCATCATATGACAGGATAATCAAATCCAGCTCTACCAGATATTTTCAGACACAAAATATCAACATTTCTGAGTTACTGAAGTAGATGGCATGAACTTATCAAGCCAGATAATCAGTCTTGGGAGGTAAGTATCTATTAGTCATATATCAGACCTACCCTTGGTTAATGAATTCCTTTGTAGATTACAAATATATTTTTATCAGGAGTATTGATTCAATACTATTATTTTTTAATAATGAAGTATGAAACACAAAGGAGGCAATGTTAATTTTTTTCTGTAGATTGAAAGATTATTATCATCCAGTCTACTTCCAGAAATAAATGTAACTGTTCTACCTCTTTAATACAGAGAGATTTTCAAAGAAAAATTAGGAAAAAAAAAAAAGGCACTTCTTTCACCGCACATCATCTGTCAGTGCTGAAAAACTGCAGGGAGCATCTTCTCACAATCATTTTTCCTGTAAGATCTTAGCACCTCTAGTCAGCTGGAAATGTTGCAAGGAAGCAATTTCACTATTAAATATTCTTTGCTTGATGAGAGGACAGCATTTCCAAAAATTTGAAGTATTCCATGCCTTTTATTTACTCATTTTCCATCATACTTGCAAAAATAAACAATCTAAAGGCATCTGAAACCCCAGCTTTGGCCATTATCTCTCATTCTGTGCAGAAATTCTTTCCATTAAAGACTTTCTCTGTAAGCAGGCAAGTAAATCTGGTAAAAAACTGCCATTTACTTCTTGTCTTGTAACAATTCAGACTATTCACTTACCTCTCTTTATGCCAAAAATTAAAGCAGATCTGGTTAAGTTTTTCATTTCAGATTGTTTGAGAGGGTCCTATTCTATTTTTGCTTTAAAGTAGAAGATTTTGCACGAAAAACACCAGTTTCAAAGAGCTGGACTGCAGATAAGGCAATTGTGCAGGAACTGAAGCATGAAAGGATGATTCTACGGAGCACAGTAACAGCATTGTGTGTCAACCCTGCTACTAAACATCCATAATGTTAAAAGAAGACCAAACAGAAAAAAAAGCACACCTTGAAATCCATACTGGCAACTTAGATCCATCTTTTCTGTCTCACTGCATTTAATGCACTTCTCTGCATTTTCAGATTGCATTTTAAACAAAAGAGTGTCTCAGAATTTAAAACATGCAAGATAAGAGTAAGACTATAATCCATTCAGTATATGTATTATATGTGTATATACATGTGTATATGTATTAGATATACTAGAGGTGACAAAGCAAAAATGTACCAGAATGCCTACAAAAGACAAATACAGGGGAAAATAACACAATTACTACTGTAGGAACAGTATAGCACTATTTGTATTAAATGTCTTGCTTATTTTAAGATAAATTCTTACATATTTCAAAATTATTTAGCTGGTTTTAGGTAGTAACCAGCACAGAATGTAATACTCTATTATCCCAAATTATTTTACACGAAGAGAAGTCTGCTTATGCTTCAGTGGGTATGGTATCATAAAAATACACTAATTGTAGACAGACATAAGAGAACTACCATTTAAAAAACAGAAAAGAATCTTGACTAAATGGGAAGGTAGCAGGACTTATAGCCCAGTTGAGACCAGATGGCTGGAGAAGGGTATGGATTAGTTTTTCAGTCTGTGCTAACCTGTCTCCTGAAAGCAGTCCCATCAATCCCCAAAAGCTGTCTTACTGGGGGGTTGATAGCCTAAATACAGCTGCAAAACTCCAAGGATTTTCTTTGTAGCAGGCACTCATTGAGCTCAGAACTAAATTCTTACAGGAAAATTTCTGAATCTAAAAGGAAGAATTCTTATGATAGAATGTCAAAAGTACAAATTTGGAGTACCTACTTTTCACCTTGTTTCATTTGATTCACAGAAAGGCAGCTGGCCATGATGGACAGCTTATGGTGCTACTCTGCTTTGCAATGTGGAAGATGAAGCAGGTTTAGCTGGATTGCAGGAACACTGCCAGCTACAGGAGACAGCATAATCAACACTTGGCAAAACCTGCCTCATCTTTCAGCCAAGTGTCTGCCAGCCAGAACCCCACTGCTTGAAGGATGGCAACACTAAGGAGAGAATTTCTGCAGGGGAAATTAAAATTCAGAAAAGAAAATAAGACTGTGATTTTTCTGGATTTCATCAAGATTATAGAAAATTTTTCCCTTGATCCTCCAGGAAATGCAAAAATTTAAATAAACTTGGGATTTGTTTCATTGGGATGCTTTAAATGATTCCTTTGAGCCTGTAAGGCCTATGGTCCCTGAACAGATTTCTGCAGCTGCTGCACCTAATTTTATTTTGGCATGGAAAGAAGCTAGGACATGTCTCTGCAGTGCAGTCTTGCTCTTCTCCCTCAAGCAGGAGCTAGAATCATGATTCAATAAAATTTAAAAGTGCCTTTCATCACCTGCATTTGTACAGACTGATAGCAACTTCAAACAGAGTGAACACAAGCAAAGAAAGCAGAACGTTGTTTACAGGGTGACAGCTGGCTGGCAGGCAGAAATATAATTATGAATGATAAAAAAAGGTAAAATAAAAATGCAATCTATTGATTTATTGAACTAATTTAGAGCTTGGTTCCTCTTGTTGATCAACAAGGCATGTGTGTTTATGATAATCCAAGGGGAGGTTTGCAGCACTCACACATCACCTAGGACAGTGAAGGTTAAAGGGAATTATTTTCCCCCGTCCTTGGTTTTCTGGTGCTCAAAATGTATTTGAAAAGAACTGCTGTCTGAAATAGATATAGGAATGCAGGCTGTAATGCAAATTGGTAAACATATTGTCATAATAAAAATCAAAGAAAAGCAATCACCAGCAATCCGAAATCCCCAGCATTATCTTGGATATAGGGATGAAAGTATGAACTCTGTCAAGCTGTTTTAGCCTAGTGCAGCGTAAAAAGCAATTTAATATGGATCACAGAGAAGTCAGAAACCAAGACACTGCTGATCCAGAGATCAGCAATCACTGTCAAAGCAGACAAAGCTGCTGTTTCATATTTCTTGGCCTCTTCTGCATTGGACTGTCACCCAGCACCTTCCTCACAGGCTATCTGGGACTTGCTTCTGGTTAGCAGGAGCAGTGGCAGAACCTCCCCCTGCCCTCTTGTCAATCCATGACACCTAAATTGAGAGAACACAGAAAGGGCTCTCCAGTCAGTTCAGAAGGAGATGAATAATTGAGTGAAGGAAGGTNTATATTTATTATATTAAACATATTTAAACTTTGACAAATTAATGCTTTGCTCAGATCCCAGTCCCTATTAGCAAAATAAAGACATTGATGACTAGCACACTCTGTACTCTTTCAAAGACTCTCAGACATTCACTCCCTTAAAGACCAATCATAGAAACTGTTTAAGTGAGGACTTTTAAAAAGAAAGTATGGCTGAACCTTGCTCCAAGTTGAGCTTCATTTCTAAGCTGGCAAGACTGACAAATGAGATTTTCAAAATTGATCTGCAAGAAAAATTCACATCTTTCCCCACATCTATTTATCTAGAAGCATCTGTAGATAATACCAGTTTTCAACTCATTTAATATCCGTGGCCTAGTGTTAAAAAAACAGTCATGAGTCACTGATCTGGGCCTACAAAACATGAAGTTCTGCAACTGATCATGATCACAGACTTCACAGTATTTCATTTCTAAGAACACAGAAAGCCAGATACGCTGCTGAATAAAACCCTCCCCTCTAACTGAAAATCAGTAGCTTGAACTCTAAAGAACTAGCTAACAAGCTAAGGAGCACTATTTTGCAGCATTATCTGCCCTGATTAAATACTACTCCAACAAACAGAAGAATTTAGCCTTCAATGTTGTCGGCAGAAAGCAAAATCCTCTGTGTCTATGGGACTTGACTGCATTGAGCATCTTACTCTTTCCTCTTCTGTCCTCCCCACAGGATTTCACGTTGCTGCCAGACTGTTTCACTCTGAGAGCAGCAAGGGGGGCAAGTCTACAAAAACACTGCAGAATTAAGCACTAGAAATGCTGGGCACAAAATTTGCTGAGCAAACCTACTAGGTGGAAACAAAGCAGGCTTTCTATCTGGGCAAAGGCAATTTGAGAATGTCAAAAACCAAAGCTCACTTAGTACTGGACTGTAGAGATGTGGCCTAGGGAGACCAGAACAAGAAAACAGTACATTAAGTGACTTGTTATACTACTCCAAATGCTAAGGAAAAACTTCTTCATCCATCCAGTTTGCATGTGCAACAGTAATTTCAGGAAATTGTTCTTAAAAAACTTCCTTAGCTTTAACCACTAAGGGACTTATTTCCCTTAGAAGAGTGAATTAATCCCTTCTTGTCTCTAAATATATGAGACTTCTTCTGTACTTCCAGGTACAAACCCCTGAGTACCTATACAAATTCTCAACTAGCCTGTTTGTTTTTCCTGGAGGGCCTATCTTGAAATATCTCTGATAATGCCAAGAGTTGATGTTTCTTTCTCTGAACAGATGGTAGCCACAAAGACAGTATTAATGCATAAATGAAGTAGCAGTATCTTGTACCAAAACTCAAATGGACTCACTGTAATGTAGAACTAGTCATGCTTTAGAGAAAAGAATCTTGCACCTTTATGTAAATAGATGATGATGAATCCTTTAACATCTAGACAGAAACCCACACATAACACTTTTAAATCCCATCCCAGTGCTCATAATGCAGTCTTTAAAACCAATATGTTGGTTTTCTAATTTTCTGTGGTTTTTAAATACATTTATATATAGACATTTTAGGACTTTTTACCTATGAATTAGCCCCAGTTCTGAGCAGAAATTTGAGGAATAAGTAATTTTCATCTTAAAACTGCTCATGTTCAGATTTAAGCAAACTACATCTTATTCAGTCACCAAATTATTCTGAATAATTTGTGACCCACACACTACAGGGTAATAGTTTATTTGGGCGGTTCTGACTTTAGTCTTAAAACTATCAGAATTTTTGGCACAAATGTGCTGACAAGTTCATGAAATGGTGATCAAACCCAGAGGCAGTCTTTTTCAGCTTAAAGAAACCCATCAGAATGATGCCTGAAGAATTTTCTGATCACGTAAGACATGAAATTGAAAGCAAGACAAGGAGAAAAGCTCTACAGCTCATGGTGTTCTGAAACAAGTGTCATGACAGCCCGTGCTCTATAGTATTTGCATCTTCAGCTCATGTAGTGACTAGGGTTACAGAACAAAGCTTTTCTTGCTCTGCCCTAAAATGAAGCACAGCATACAGTGTGTTATGTACACTTTTATCGTTGACAGAGAGTAATACAAATATTCTTTTGCCAACTCTCAAATGGCAAACACTGTCTTTTTACAATTTAATTTTTTTGGCTGTACATGGAGTTTTTCCTTTTTTTCATGCCTGATAATCTGCATTGCAGCTTATGTTGCAATTGGCTTTTTTTCTTCTCCCCTTCTCAAAACTCTTTGGAAGAAAGGATATTACTTAAAATGAGGAGAAAGCAATGCTCATTCTAGCACAAGGTATTGGTAACCAAGTCTGCTAAAATAAGGATTTGCACAGATCAGAAATTAAGCAGCATTTTTAACATACTGCTACCCCTGATCTACAGTTTGGAATTCTTATGAAAAGAGTATATTTTTAGTATCGGATTATTTGTTATGTTAATTCTTTTGTTTGTTGTGGTTTTTAGCCCTCTCCAATTTTGGTCTTTGATTTTTTGGCACACTGTCCCAAAAAATTGTAATCTGCCCAGCTGGAGCATAAATATATTGTTGTCCATGACAAATATGATTATGTATAGAGAGCTCTGTGATGAAGCTATTGTCATATATTTGTTATTAAAATCTCTTAGGGTTAATGACAAAGTTCAGTTGACTATAGATCAGTCTGTTTTTTGGTATTTTATTAAACACATCAACTGTCCTTCAGGCTGAACCTCTCATTATCATAAGGTGTACCTGTAAAAATGCATATGTCATATGTTTCATCTTTTTTCCTTGAATCAAGCTCGACTATTATTCCCCGTACCATACAAAGTAAATACAAATTTCAGCATTTCTTGCCTGTAGTAAGAGTTCAATATCATACGTATTATTCATCTAGGTAACATTCCTCTTTCTACTTTAGCAATTAAGACTTGAATGAGGAACAACCTCATTACAACTGCATAAACCAAAAAAACTGTACTGTTCATTTCTGTCAATCACTGCGAACACTGTTCTAGAATTTCACCACAGACCTTTCAAGAGCACTCACAATTTCACGTAAGATATTAGATATTTATATGTAAGACCCATCTCTAAAAGAGCGGCAGTCTCCAAACGGCGGTGACGGAGTGAGTGACTGCAACAAAAGGAGGGGACAAAGCCTTGCCATACCGGTGAACTCCGCTGTTGCACATGATGATGTGACAAGCTCCGAGCCTGCTGCAGAGCTCCGAGGCCACGGAGAGCAGTCCGACGCCGGAAGCACTGCAGGCGGTGAAGGCGCAGGCGGCCGTGCGCTTGGAGCGGATGAAGGACCCTATGAGCCGGTACAGCTCATCCGAGCAATTGAGAGGCCTCATCAGCTGCAACACAGAGAGAGAGAGATTTCTGTGTTTGCTCCTGAGAGCACGTGAAATACTCGAACGGAGCAGGTCATCAGAGATGCAGGTAGAACACCGGGTCTGGCTGTGAAAGCCAAATTCCATGACATAAATACAAAACGCAGAGTCTTCTGTTACACCACGTACAACAACTTCCTAAAGCTTTTCAGTTCTTCAGAAGTTGGCTGTTTCATTCCCAGTCCTGCCTATGTATGAAGTGTTTTCCACTTCAATAGACTCATTGAGTGCTGTGTCCATTAACGGACTGGGAAAAGAAGGGAAGCCATAAAGAGGCAACCTCCAACTGTACACATATACAGGAAGATAGCAAGACTTGTTTATTAGTTGCTGAGAAAAATCAGCTTACATTTATGACAACACTGTCCTTTATTTATCAAATGTCTAGTTCCTAATCCTAACATCAAAAAATAAAAATAACAGATGTGACAAAAATATACTACAAAGCAAGAACAGATAACTTTGTAGCAAGACTTAAAATAATCTCAGCATTACTATGCTGAAAATTAATGAAGTAAAGAAGGCAGCTTTCAAGTGCAAAACTTGTGTCAGATGAGGAGCCTTCAAAAGGGGTCTAGCAATGAAAAACAGTATCTCATGGTGCTTTGTGTAAATGAGATGTTCACAATACAAATTTTCAGACCACTTAATTCCAAATTCCCCCTTTTCTTTATTCCAGAAACACTTGAAGATTCCAACAACCCCCCAGGCTACTCAAAGAATTAATCTTTTGAAAGATAGATTAATTCCCCAAGAACAGTTTTAACTAGTGGAGAAATGTCAGCCTCACTTGGTCCTAAGGTTACTTCATTGAAAAGCATAGATGTCAAGAAAACCAGCTATAAGAAACAGCATATTTAAACCTGGGTACAAACAGATTTAACTTGATTTAGGTCCTACTGGTTTAACTTACATCTAAATTGATTTTAGCTGGTGTCATCTACTAATGTAGAGCTATGGCCAATAAAGAGAAAGGTGCTACCAAAAATGGATCATGCACTCACTCTTGGCTTGCTCCAGTTGCAAAATATATACATTAGCTTAACCTAGCATCCCTTGGTCAATTGTGGAGTGTGAGATGTTTTTCTCTTGCCCTTGAACTTTTTGCTGAAATAGAAAGAGAACAGGTTTAGGAGTAACAAGCGCCCACTTCCCTCACAGCTGAACATCCCCTGCTGCACCTGTGGCTGCTAGGCCAGTTGCTGACTGTCCAGGGAAGGAGTAGCAAATGTCCCTCTTCCCTCGTGTGCAGTCCTGCATGGATCCAAGGAACAGGAACTACCAAATCCGTTAACACTGGTGCTGAATGATGCTGACATCGAATTTTAGTCTGTCATAGGGCTCAGCTGATGAGCACTGCTATTTTTCAAGCTACAGCAGCTCAATCACTTTTGTAGGCAAGACCCCAGGAATTTCTTTATTCGCCCTACTGGGTTGCAATATGGGAATTAACTCTCCAATGAGAGAAAAGAGCATTAAATGCATTTTTATAGCCCCTGGGATCTCTCAGCCACAGAGGTTTAAAGACAGATGAAAGCATTTGAAGAAAGCCTAAATGAGAAGATTCAGAAGGAAGTCTTCTGAGCAGGATGCTGAAGGTATATTTAATTTGGAAAAGCACTTCCAGCTTTCAGAACAAAGAATTTCTGCCTGCACCTGTCCTTCCCCATCCTACCCCACATGCTCCTAGAGTAGCTGCACTGCTCTGAAAGCACAATGACAAAGGAATGATTCCTCTTCTCAACAACAGATACACTCCTGCCACACCTTTTAATAGAGAACCACACGGCACTACCTACCCCAAAAAACACAGGTGGGACAAAAAGCTGCAAGAGAGCTCCTCCTTTCCCTGTCCCTCTCCCCCCAGCTTTAAACAATTCAATAATAGAGGAAGTCTCAGTAACACAGCCTGTAACATGCAGAGTTTAATTAGGCACTTAACATTTTTATTTACCTTATCTATATAAGCTGCTTTAGATGTTGAATTTGGAGGCAAGTTTGATTTGTCCAGGTAGAATGCCCTGAAAGAACAAAGAGACAGAGTAAGGCAAACACTAATTTTTTCATGTCCTGAGCAAAATTTCTGCAAGGAACTATTCTTAGGTACCATCATAAGGTGGAAAAGGGTTTTATATCTCATGTTCAGAGAAGGTCAAGGAGTAACATAATAATAAACAGGCACTATCACTCCTTCCGTTAAAGTAATAATGTGGTTTTTTTTTTTTTTTTTTTTGTTCTGGAGACAAAAACTGTCCCTCTGCCCTTTGACTGTACAGTGCATCTAGTTATCAGAAAAAAACAGGATCTGAAAATGATTTTCAACAAAGCTACCCATGAAAAGGTCTGTGGCAACTGTATAGATTTTAAAAGTGATTTTGGGAAAACTGGCATACAAATAGTGCCTAAGCTTCCATTCTACAAGTTTTTTTTATATTTGCTCTATATAAGTGCAGTAACATAAAAGCAGAATCCCCAACATGACACACAGTAGTGACAGAGGAAACACATACATGTTCATAACATAAAAAGAAACAATGAAGCAGAAACCCTACAGGGGACAAATATGCATTACACATGTCTTCTTCAATTCAGGAGCCCTTTCCAACTAATATCTTAATTTAATTTTTCCAACTTAATTGCTCACCACAGAGGAGCCATCATTAAACATCTCCTAGGTAGAGTTAATATCTTACATATCTTTGTGATAAGATCCCAGGTTTTATTACCTCTGCAGCAACACTTAAATGTCTGTCCCTGCCTCAGCAGTGAAGTTGGACCAGATGATCTTTAAAGGTTGTCTAACCCAAACCATTCCATGTTTCTCTGAGCACAAAACTCATTCTGCTGGTTGTAAACCTCCTAGAATTTCCTGTGGCAGCTGAGAATAGAAATATTTGGTAGGCCTCCCTACCTACCAGTGAGAACCAGGCAACAGCTACCAATGCAGAAACTCTGGGCAACATTTAAATGAAACAGAACAAGAGAAACCCAACTGAACTGAAAAAAAAAAAAAAAA
>VZTB01006896.1:0-179168 GCA_013397245.1 Thryothorus ludovicianus | reverse complement strand
AAAAAAAAAAAACAGTGAAAAAAATTGTCTCCTTGCATCCTAACTCTCAAAGAGGATCGCCTGAACCTCGTTCATTAAAGCACTGATTCATGTAGCACACAAGGTTAAAAACTGCTCCCTCTTTTATAATTTAATCTAGGAGAGAAGTCACATTTGCCCACTTGCTGGGCAAGGGTGCAGACTGCAGATCTGAATACCTGTTACTCTTCAGTCATCTGAAGTAATTGAGTTGATAACAAAGTATATCCACCTTTTATTTGTTAGTAGTTTTGAAAAACAACTT
Organism: Thryothorus ludovicianus; assembly: GCA_013397245.1. NCBI lineage: Eukaryota > Metazoa > Chordata > Aves > Passeriformes > Certhiidae > Thryothorus > Thryothorus ludovicianus. Next base: position 178,885 of record VZTB01006896.1, on the reverse strand, counting down.
CTCCCAAATTTAAGGGTAGAAATAATTTCCTCAGAAGGAACAGCAAAACTAATCTAGTCCTGCAATTCCATTAAACCTGTTGCATGATCCACAATGCACTGTGTCAAAGGAAGCTGGACACTATTGAGGAAAAGAGGTTTGTAGAGAAAATTACTCATAAATCACTTTGAGTGGCCACAGCACATAAAAGCTACCTCAGCAGCAACAGACCAACCTTTTCTCTTTGTTAGCAAAGCTACAAAACAAAGCCTCACCCTGCTCTCCACTGAACATTATCAGACTGAAAGCCTATACTGCTTTTTCCTGCCATACAATAGGAAAATCTGCTTCATTCAGAGACTGTTCAGCAATCCCATCTCTTTGGACTGTTATTCCAGCAAATTCATCTGCATTAAATGAAACCAGAAACCAAATACGGAACAGTACAGTAATTAATGGAGGACATGGAAAATAATTAACTCAGTATAAAATGAAGCAACACAAACACTAGAATGGGATATATGGTTATAGGAATTACTCCATTAATTCAGGCAATTATTCATTAACCTAAAAAAACTCAAACAAAACATCAACTATACATAACATTCTTTTTAAATATCAAAATATCCTGTTACAAGTGAAACTATTCCTTCCCCATCAGATAACACTCCCAGATGTTTTTCAAGTGCTTTATTTTAATTGCTTTTCATAAGAACCATCTTCAGTATTTTACAGAACATGACAACCTGTGGACAGCATATAAATTTCAAAAGCACTTCACTTAATTACTAAATGCTTGTTAAGGTCCTTAATCATATTTTATGGGAAAAGTTAATGGCAATCTTGGCATGGTGCCCAATTTGGACAATATTTTCTAGTCCATTTGAAATGATCCAGAATGAAATCATAGTTCTTTGTCTCCAAATGTGATGTTAGTTTAGCTTTTAAAGCCTTGCAATTTCTCTAAGATCTAGCAGAAAAGACTTCCTTAAAAAAAAAAAAAAAAAGATAGATAATCCAATACACAATAAATCTACTGAGTATTATTGCTGTGTTTGACTTTTGTAAGATATCCCCTATGCAGCCATGTCAAATAATAGGGACAAGGATCTCAGGGAAAACTAACAGTGAAATGAGGTAGCAAACATCTTAGGGTTCAAAAAGAAAAATCTCTCACAAGATAAATGCTTCCCCAAAATGTCTTCCCAGAACCTGAGCACAAAGGAAATAGAGAAGTACTGATGTTTTCTTAGTGAAGCATTTTACAGGATACCCTCCAAAACTGACACAGACCTGAAAAGTCTGAAAACTGAAATTTTGCAAATAGAACGCTAAGAAGGTTTCAGAGCTGTAGAGACACACATTCCTGAGTAACTTTGAACAGAAAGATAATTCAAGCAAATCCAAGTGTTTAGTCTTATTCTCAATTTCTTGTGCAAGTAAGCAAGTGTTATCCTAGGTATTGCTAGGGTTATCCTAGGTATTGCTAATATTTTCTTCAAAATACAAATATAATAAAGAAATAATTGGAGAGGGGGAGTAACTGGGTTATGGCATTAAATACCACCAAGTTGATGGTTCTGCTCTAGAAAGGTTTTGCTTTGATGTTATAGCATAGAAGAATTTAGCTTTTTATTTCCACATAATTCTGGCAAACATATAAATTGATTCCTAATTCCTATTGTCCTCAACAGGAGCATGTAAATGGATCTTAATTCTACTAGATTTTTTTATCCCTCAGTCACAAGATATTCAAGACCATGTAGAAAAGCACAATCAGCAACCTGAGAAAGGATACATAAGAACAGAGGGGTGGAGAAGTGTGGGAATCCCTAATTATTTTCTTCTACTCAAACTAAAAAGCCCATATTTATGGCATAGATAAACAGTATCTCTGTATTTTTGCATCTATGTGCACACATACTTTTGTATTTCTTTAATAATAATTCTATGTTCTGCCATCTAGTTTTTAACTACACAGGTAAGAGTGTGTATTATATGCTTATTATATATTTATGTGAATATATATATACATTTTTAAATACATTTATACACATAAAACATACGTAAAAATTCAATTTTTTCTGTAGTAAATGTATCCATTTTCTGTTATGGCAAATTACTCCATGTATTATTTCCACTAAATGGCAAATCTCAATAAATTATAAATTACCAAGTATAATTACCTTCTCAATCTATGCTAAGACGCAGCAATTTTAAATCATGTCTCCTAGCATCTTTCAGCAATACAATCCTAAGTACAGTGTCACCAACGTCTTTAGTAATTACAGAAAGGTTTAATTTTAGCAACTGAAAAGCTTCATGACAGTACCATAATTTTAAATTGTCAAAGAGCATATACAGGAATATTTTTGACCTCTTACAACTATTGTGAAAACTGAAGTGCAGAACAGAAAATTTTAGTACCATGTGACTTAGATTTAATGAGTAAGCAGTTCAGTAAGCCCTACCCTTTGGTAAGGTCCTAACACCCCTGTACTGGTGAGGCCATACCTCAAATCCTGCGTTGAGTTTTGGGGCCTTCACTACAGGGAAGACTTTGAGGTGCTGGACCCTGTCCAGAGAAGGGCAATGAAGGTGGACAAAGGCTTGGAGCACAAGTCTTACAAGGAGCAGCTGAGGGAGCTGGGATTGTTTGGCCTGGAAAAAAGGAGGCTCAGGGGAGACCTTATTGTTCTTCTTGTAATGAGGTTGGGGTTAGCCTCTTCTCCCACATAACAAGTGACAGAACAAGAGGAAATTGCCTCAATTTGTGCCAGAGGAGGATTAGATTGTTTATAGGAAAAATTTATTCACTGAAAGGGTTGTCAAGCACTGGGACAAGTTGCCCAGGGATATGGTTGAGTCACTGTCCCTGGAGGTATTCAAAAGGTAGATACAGCACTCAGGGACATGCTTTAGTGATGGGCTTGGCAGTGCTGGCTTAACAGTTGGACTCAATCTTAAAGATCTTTTCAAAATCTAAATAATTCCATGATTCCTGGCTTTCCCCCATCACAAAGTGGCAAACCAGCTTTGGTCTGTCCCTACNGAAAGGGTTGTCAAGCACTGGGACAAGTTGCCCAGGGAGATGGTTGAGTCACTGTCCCTGGAGGTATTCAAAAGGTAGATACAGCACTCAGGGACATGCTTTAGTGATGGGCTTGGCAGTGCTGGCTTAACAGTTGGACTCAATCTTAAAGATCTTTTCAAAATCTAAATAATTCCATGATTCCTGGCTTTCCCCCATCACAAAGTGGCAAACCAGCTTTGGTCTGTCCCTACTGATGTCATGGTTTAGGAATGGTATTCTCCCATTTAGTCTTCCTTCTGAAACCACTCCAAGCCATGCATCATTATTCACTTCCCCTGCCCCTGTTGCATGCTGAAGAGGGGAACTGAAGGCACAAAAGGTAAAGATCACAGGTTGAGATAAAAAAAATTTACTAGAAACAGCAGTGGGGCAAGAAAACAAACAGTAAGAGCAACAATATTGATGACAAAAGTGTACAAAAGAGAAAGTGATTCCCACATGAAAATGCTCTCTGTGGAACCCACACTCTGACCACAGCAATGCCACCTGTCTCAGGACCAGCACCACATTTATTCCACCACTAGGAACCTCTTCTCCCTAGAAGAGACTCCCTTCCCTGCCCCTGGCAATGATGTAAGCTGGTATAGAACAACCTCCAGGTCCCAGCCAAGTCCCTCCTGGCTACTGTAAAAATTAACCCAGCCCTGGCTGAAAACAGGACAATTATTATTTCCCTCTACTGTGGGAAAATAGTGTAGGCTTTGATGAAGGGGATGTGACTGTATGATGAGAAAAGAAAAATACATTGAAAAGAGAAAAAAAAATAATCAGGTTTAGTAATGTATTTAAATACTTACAAGTGGAGAGGGATAATAAGAAAATTTCAAGAAATGAAACTTAAGGACTTCCTCAGCAACTATTTGCTTTAGTGGACTAGATTGGGAGTATAGTGGGGATACAGACTTTCAACTCTAGAAAACCAAATTCCCAAGAAACTAGACTCTAACTAAGGGGAGGAATCTTCATAATGCTCCCAAATTTCTTGCAAGACTGCAGCATCTTGCTAAACTACTGGTCTCTCACCAATTTGAACTATCTTCAGCCTATGAGTGAGGTATATTGAGCAACTGGCACTAGAATGAGCACAAGTGTCTGAGGTAGAAACAGAGGAGAATGCTTTCAGAGCAGCAGTCCTGCTATCAAAGCAGGCCTTTCACAGCCCTACTCTTATGCCTTTGTAAACACAAAAGTAGGGAATAACATAAATGTGAGCATAGAAATGCAAAGACAAAGTCATGGATGACAAAAGAAATGGAAAAAAAAGATCCAATTTGCTCTATGTAACACTCCCCACTTTCCACCTGTTTTCCAGAATTTAGTCTCCAGTGTCTCTACCTACATACAAGAGCACTTGAAACCATCCTATTTGTGATGTGAAAGGGAAGCTCTTCGACCACACAGCAGTTACAGCTGCACTCCTGCTTCTCCCATCACTGTCAAAACAGCCAAATCCACACTGAACCAAATAATGCTAAGAAATTGCTTCCACATTTCTCTTTCAGACAAAGGATGTCTCCTTTTTTGCTCCTGATATTCCAGACATGGAATATACTGTTCAAAGTGACAACATGCTAAATATTCATCATGTGGTCAGGGTTTTGACTACTGTGGGCTTGATTCCTGTCAATGACCAGGGGCGAAAGAAAAGGCTCCACCTCTGATCACTGCAGATACACATTCTCTGGGCTTGCAGCAGAAACAGAAAGCAGAATGAACCCGATGTCTACCTCAGTGAGCAAAGAGTCAGTACATATAATCTACTAAGACTCAATTTTCAATTACAGAACACTACCGATAAAAAATACTGATCCTATTCTGTCAAAAGTAAAAAAAACAATTAACTTACATTCAGAGAATGAGCACAGCATGGAAAAAGGAAAAAAAAAAAAATCCCAAACCTAAATTCAAGCCATCTGGTAATATCTTTTAGACCAGCTAGACAAATTTAATTTACATTTCCCAGGATCACTCTATTCTCTCTCTGGTCTTGCTTCACTTAGATGCAATGAATCTTAATTTCTGTTCTATCTAAAGTACTCCTCACTAAGTTCATCAGGAGACAAACTTAGCTATTATTTCTTTGTTATATCCTTCAGAGTGAATGCTTAATTTTCAATTTCTCTTTCATAAAGAGTCTGCATTTAGAGAGAGTTATGTCACAAATTTCTAGACATTTGGAACCACATTATGAAAATCTAAGGATCGTTAGATTTCCAATGTTAGTAGTAATAGAAAATGCATGATAAATTAGTCTATGTAGTATGGCAGTCCAGCTTTACTGCTGCTGTTTTGAACTCAAAGCTGTGTATCAAACATCGTAGTATTGAACACAGGAAAGCAGTTTTTCTATGTGATTTAGAAATTTCTCACTGTGACAAAAAGAAAATATTATTAAAGAGTCACTCTCTGAAACCTGTAACTCTCCTCATGTCACTCTTTTAAATTTGATGGCAAAGACAGAAACTGTTAGTTGCCCATTAACATGAGCTCACTGAACTGAACAGACATGAAGGAAAGACCATCACAGACAAGAGTAGCACAAGGACAAGCAACACAAGCTTCTTGATCACTTGAGCATTTGCTTTGGAAAATCTTTCCACTGGAAACAGTGGGGCAAGGAGACTGTCAGCCTTAAGGTGGATTTTAATATATTTACTACAGGAATTGATGCATGATTTAGTCTTTTTGATAATGCAGGTATTGCCTCGAGGTTTCATGATTTTGTTTCAGAGACAAAAAAGTTCTTTCTTTCATAGTAATTAACTACCTTTAAGTAGATAAATACTTTATGTCATTGTAACTCATTTATAGCAAGGCAACTATTAGAGCATTTTCGTTCAGCCTGAAGCCATGAGTGCCACCACATCTATTTTCTGCCTTGACTAAATTATACAGGATATGGAAAATATTGTCCTGCCAAGAAGCCTGCAGCTTGAGAGGCTGTTGTGCATGTATATGCGTGTGCATAAATAAAAAAGATGTTACATTCCTCAGACAGATTTTGTTTCACATTTGCAGATATTGTAGGGACAGAAATAATTTCCTTTTCTTATCTTTCTGAAAATTAAAAGAAATAAGAAAACCCAACAACATGAAAACCTCATGAATTGTAACATCCCTGAATAAAGAATTCAATTAAATTTGCCATTGCTCTGTGGAGGATTACTTATGACATAAAATAAATACAGGAGGCTTCAGACAGAAAAATTGTTTGAAGTTACATTGTAGATGAAACTCTTTAAAATGACAAATATTACATTCAGTGTAATCAGATGTTCAATGTAATGAGGATAGTTAGCTAAATCATTTGTCATTAGATTCACTGATTATAATTGCTTCCTTAGCATAACAGACTTCCATTTACCTCCTAAAATGATATCCAAGAAAGCAGCAACATAGGGAGAAAAACCCAACAAAAAAACCAAGAAAACTCCCAAAAAAATCCACTTTTTTTTTTCCCCCCTTTACTTTGCTGTAATTTTTCTTCTATTATGGTTGTACAACAGACTAGAGAAGTAGCTGCCAATAACCCTGGACACAGCTGACTTCAAAGAATAGTTCCAAATCACACAGAATGGTAGGCAGGAAGGAAGGAACATTTTTTCCAGACTTTCTTTCTCTATTGATGCACAGGCGAGTTAATTACTACGCAGTGGTAATTAGCACCCACACCAGTGGTGGGGATGTACAGCAACCCTCAGCTGTCTTTCCCACAGCATGATCCTATCTTTGGAGTAAAGAACTGGGTCATCATACAATCAGGGGTGTCACAAGATAGTGCCATGCTGAGGATAAGAGAAAATTAATGGAAAAGCAGAACCCTCCTGACCTCACCTTCATCTATTATTTTTCTCATTTCCTCTGCACATTCCCAATCCTAGACACCATAACATCAGAAAACCAATTTTGAAGGTGTTTAGATGTCTAAACACAAGCATACATTTTTGAAGAAGCATTAAAAATATTCATCTATCTAAAAGCCATTAATTTCTCTAATTTCCTATTAGCCAAAAATCATCTGCATATACAGTTTTGGAATCCAAGCACATATCTTGATGTGCATTTTTCAGCACACATAGACCACCGCAGTTTCCTCTTGCAGTTAACAATGAAAGCGAAGCACACACTGCAGAGACACAGAAGATGGAAGCAGGCTTGGTACAGCCACAGCCCTGCACCCTGCTGAATGACCTGTGCCCTGAACAACCTCTCTGCCTTTGTGATACATCCCTTATGTGCACAGACATATCCAGGAAAAAACCTCTAAAAGCTATAGATGTGCTGGGGCTTTTCTGATTAAGCACCTGTAGAAAACTGCATTTTAATAGAATGTCATAGGAGGGGCAGCTTTTACTCAAAATGAGAATTCACACTACAAGGAAAAAAGACAAACCCATTACCACCAGCAAAAAAAAAGATTAATCTGATCAAATGTCAGATACAGAGGTAGGGAGACTGAAAGAGCAAGGTTCCTACTGCACACTCAAATCCCCATCCTGGGCCAGCAAGTCCAAACCTACAATAACCTGAACAAACATTACAGAAGTTTACATTCTGACAGTGAAAAATCCATCTTCAAAAATGGCTTACTTTTTGCAGGAAGCTAACCCAAACACTATTTCTCTAAGGATAAAAACTGTTCTCATCTCCAACTAAATATTTTACTTTGAAGCCACTGCTCAGTGCAAAGATTGGCTGAGCTATAGACATGCAGCTAACCTGTCTGTCAGGGTCTGTCCCAGCTTCCAACAGGCTGGCATCACAATCAGTCTGACCATCACAACAAGGATCATAGGATTTATTTCTATGCAATGCAGTAATAGCTAGCATACTGAACCTTACTGCAGGAAATAGACCTTTACCACTTATAAAGAGCATACTCAAAAGACAGAATGTATTTTTAAACAAATAATTCTTAAATTGCAATTTTGAAGCATTACTGCTTTAAGTTTACCCTCATGTTTTTACAATTACATGACACAAGACTTGCAAGGCAATACTTCAACCAACCAAGCAGTCTGAGTAAATATGGTGCATTTGTGAGATTTTGTTATTCCTATCAGCATTTGTAGTAGTTAAGGATTTGAATACCATTCTGTCCTGCACTGTTGAAGCAAAATAATGTCTAGTATCTGTAACAGCAAAAGGATTGATTCAGGATGAAAAAAGCCTTTGAAAGTCAAGGAGTATCAAAGGAGGAAGATGGGGACAAGCTGGAGGAGGAAGGAGAATATAGAAAGGTCTCAATGTTACAGTGGTCTGCTTCTAAATTAGAAGGCAACTGCTGAGCTATCAAACATTATAATAAAGATCTTGAAAATCTCTGCTGACGTAGTTACTTTCACTTGGATGTATTGAATGTTTCTCATTAGCAAACAATTTGATCAGGTTCAATTTACATTGCTGGCAACTACTAGCACCAGCTCAGTTTTCAAACAGAATTTGAACATAATTTTATTTTCCTTATCAGTGTCACAGAAATCAAATTGATGAACTATAAGCAGAATTTGAAAAAAAAAACCAAACCCAGTATGATTAAAAATAATTGTGGGTTAGATGCTGAAAATTTCTCAGCAGATTGAAATTTCATAAACTAGGTATTGGTTGTTTTGTTGGCTTTCTATAAACAACATCTTTATTTCAATAAAGCACTTCCTACATACTGCTGGTGTAGAGGATGCTGCCTTAGGAATTGTAGAAGAACTCAACTTGAGCTTACCCTAGAATAAAAGTTCCTTTATATTAGAAATAAGATTCTCATAGCTAGGGTTAAGTCCATTACAGAAGATGGAAGGACATTTCCTCCATTCCACATAAACATGAAATTCTATAACCAATTTTCAACTGTCTTTCATGCATTCTCATAAAAATGATAATCTTATCAATCACTCTTTCATAGCTGAGGTAGTATTCACAAAAGCCTCAAAGCAAGAACCATGAAAGACAGAAGCTCTTATGATGCTCAAATCAGTGTCAAGGAGGACAATTTTCACCTGGATTTATTGCATCAGTTCTGATACTGTGGAAAAGCCGGTCAGAGTTCTAAAGTTACAAATGCAATGAAAGCAAAGGTTCAGCTTCTTGAGTGAATGGCTATCCTTCCTGAAATCCACTAAAAAAAATTCCTACAGTATCTTTTGATTCATTCAAATAAATAGTTTGTATATTAATCCTTTTAAAACACACATCGGTTTGAGATCCATCACCCAAAAATATCCTATGTACTAAAACTTTAACAAGACTATACTACAAGAAATTAAGAGGTAGCTGAGCAAAGATAGTACTCATATTTTAATTTACTCTCCTGCTTGGGTACATAGCAAGCTAGGCCAACATCTCTGTTTGCAACTGGGACCACAATCAACTAAGGTGTCTCTCTTATTTCACATTATTATTGGAGCATTATTAACTCAATGCATCATGAATAAGAGAAGTTGAAATGGTTTCCTGAGTTCTCATCAATGGATGCCCTGGCTGCAGTGTCACTGCCAAACATTGCTTTCTTTCCCACTAGTCCCCATGCTCTTCTCCCACGACTTTTTCCATAACTGTTGCTCCCACTTGCTTTTGGCTGCTGTAGTGATGGAAGGATTACAAAATGGTCAGATGGTCATCTAACAAGCAAGCAGCACATTCCTTTTCTATGGAGAAAGAATGGCTTATGGGTTGTTTCTCAAATGACTTATTTTATTACTGATTAAGAGGTGCTGCACAGAGGGTTTCGTCCACGTGAAGAGTTTTAGTATTATTGCACTTGGGTACATTTCCAGGGAATATTCAATTTCATTTTTTTGTTCTTCTTTAGAGCAATTATCCAAATGTTAATATCTTTTGCTGCTGCAGTTACTTCATTAGATTCTCCTGGCCAAACACCTACACAGGCTAGCAAATAGCAGAACAAGAATGAAGCATCTGCTTTTCTGTTTTTCCTCTTCACATTTTGTCAGTTACTTCCTGAAGCTGTTTGTGCTGCGCTTAAGAAATGGGTAGAGTTCACCAGAAAGCAAACAAATCAATTACTGAATGTTCTAGTCAGACATTAGAGAGCTGAAAAAAAGACCAGTTCTTTTCCTGTTCTTCTGACTGGGCAGGGATATCCATGGTAATTTTTATTAATGGTAAGTTTTTCATGGTAACTTCTTACAAAACTAGGCCTTGAAGCTTAGCAACTCATCAGAGCTGTGAGTCACAACACCGTGAAGAGGAATGTACCTCATTACAGCCACAGCATGAATGGAGGGCCCAGCTCATGAGGTAAGCAAGGTCAAGGAACACTACAGCAGAGTCAGGAAGAAGTTATTTTAAGGATTTTCATGGGAGGTTAAATTAGTCCTATCCATAGAAAAAAACTACACAAAGTCTTGCCTTGTCTAACTGATGGAATCTCTTTCCAACACTAGCTGATTTCATCTTGGTCAAATACTGGGATGACCAAAGTTCTTTGTAAAACTGATTTATAACATAAGCCTTGTCACATAAATACTCAGGAGGTACTTTTTTCCCAAATAGGAAGTGTGAATATAAGAAGATGGAAAACAGACTAAATAAATACATTTGTCATTGACATAAAAGGGCACTGACAGAGATATCACAAAAAAAAATCAAATATACCAAACTCACTGAATATAACTGGCTTTAAAATCACTTTTGCTATAGCAGTACTTAGTTTAAAACAGAATCTAGAAATCCTATTGCTTTAATAACAAATAAGATAAATAATTTTGCAAGATCTGTGAAGAAAATCCTCCAGAGAGAGGATCAAGGTGAAAGGAATTGCAGAGACCCTCATTTATCTTCTTCTCCTTTCTCCATTGTTCTTGAGATGTTTTTAACTCCTGTTCTCTGCTGCTTTTATAAACTGCCTAATCATCCTGGTGAAATGCCATTTCCACCCAATTCAAGAATTTTAGAAGTGAATAGATGTGGTTTTACCACAGCCCTTTGCACTCTTCAGCTCATGTGGCAAGTAAGAATACTCATTTGCACAGACACAGTGAGACAAGAGTGATCTGTGTACCCATTTTCCATCATAAGTAATAAATTCATTTGTATAATAGAAATTCTGTCTTTATGTGCAACTTCTTAATGAAATATGTACCAAAATACACAGCTACATAATTTCTACATATACTGGCAAGTACGTACTCTAATCCATAGCTAACACTGATGCAGGTATCCAAATATATCTGTATTCCCACTAGTATGGTGGAGTGTGGGGATAAAGAGCAGAAAAAGAACATTATTTTTCAAGTCCTATACTGTAGAAATTAGGGAAATATGGCCATAAAATAAGATCCTAATGTGTAGCAACTCTGATATTGCACTTGTGATCAAGTAGACCTTTCCTTTTATATATGCATTAGTACAACAACCTGGAGGCAATTACAGCTAAAACTTTCAGGAGAAAACAATTTTCGTAAAAGTAACTTAACAGTGCAGAAATCAGAAAAGTCAGAATCACGAATCTTGGATTTTATTCAGCCATGAACCAAAAGCCAACCAGTACATAACACATTTCAGTTCAAAGCTGTGTTAGAGTAACTGAATTGAAAAACAGAACTCTGTAAGCTAATTCCAGGGCTTTTGGTTTGTTACCCACCGTAGTTTCTGGTTATACTGCTTGACTTTTTCTAGTGAGGCAGCATTAATCTGAGCTTGAAATTCTTCCACTGAGACGCTGTCTCTGTAATAGTATCCTTCCATGCTCTCCAATGCTGTGGAAAGAGAAAGAAGAGCAGAAAAGAGAGAGATCAGTATTAAATATTTAGTAATTGCTTTCTTTGTAGTTTTCTTCACACACAAGTGAATTACTTTTTAACCTTGAGGCTGTGACCCTACTGTGAATTGCTGAGCTCTTTCCATATGTCATCAAATTCGTACAGATCTCTCTTAAAGATTCCATTTACAAGAAAAATTAAATTTCTTGCCCTGTGGAAAATATAAAGGAGAGCACTAATTTGAGTTCCTTTGCTCTAATTAAAGTATTCCTGCCTTTTGAATGCAAATGTGGGGTTTAATTTTGATATATCCTGGAAGAAAACGGTAGAATGAGCTGGGGTAGAGGAAATAAAGGATCAAGGGAACTTTCACAGAGGGAGACCTAACAACTTCTCATGAAGCCAAATTTTGGGTGGTGTGGAGCACCTCACCTTAAGATTCCTCTAGTTATACCCACTGATAATGTGAATGCTTTCTTCTAGATCAAGTAAAGCAAATTTTGCTGAATCTCTGAAAATGACCTAGAAGTTTCTTTTCAAGGTAAGTGAAGTCAAATACTCTTCTGTGTCCACCTTTGCTGCATCCATTTTACCAAACCAAGGATGAATATTGCTACAAGAACTCAGGAGCTAAACACCAACTTCAGTGAAAGGATTCTTGTGAAAATTTGGACTGGAAATATCAAGATCTTCACATTAAGAGGTCAACCACAGTATAACATAAACCTCAAATCTTGGTGAAATATGATTTTTGTGGATAAGCATTAGAGGCTTTACAATTAGGAACACGGCCATTTTAGTAATCCAAACACATTCTAAGAACTCATCACCCTATCAGAAAATGCAAGCCATAAGCAGAGTTTTCATGGAAACATGCTGCTGCCTTACAGCTTCAGCTGCACACAGAATATTAATTCTGCTTGTATTGCTTAATATGACCAGTTAATAAATAATTCATTCATTGTGAAAGAACATGCAAATTGCACTCCCCTTCTGTGCTTTCACAGTTTATAATTCTACTTCTGAGCAAAAAATATTAAGTTTCAACAGTCAGACTTGATTCTTCTTTGGTTCTAAGTCACACCAGAAAGCTCAAACAAAAATCTGCACTGAACTCCATTTATAACAGCGTGTTAACACAAACAGAATTGATAATCCCCACTGCTTATTTTACTGGCATGAAGTTGGTTTTATTCAATTGGATTATCCAACCGGGAAACTCAGCCATGTGTGAGGACTGGCAGGAGCACAGAGTTCTGCCTCTGAGGGGCCACGCTCACAGGTGCAGGCAGGCACTCACATGCTGTGTGCTGTGCTCCTGCTCTCTCTGAAGGGTTTCACATTTTCCTACCCCGTATATCAGAAAGTTCTTTTGTAAGGAAGCTCTCCTTACAAAAATGGCTTCTATAGTATTCCTCAATCCAAGATAGGCTATTATGGTCTGAAGGCATAGAAAAGGTGGCTGGGAAAGCAACCTGAAGAATGGTTGGACTCAAAAGGTAGCAGCTAATGGGACATGGTCTGCCCAGGGGCCCACTACAAGTGGGGCATTTCAGGCATCCTTATCAGGGTATCATCACAGGCATCTCTGATGTTCAGTGTCTTTGTCACTGACATGGAGGAGGTAAGACAAGTTTGCAGCTAGTGGCAAGCTGTGATGAGCAGTGGATTACCCCCAAGTAAAGAGCCAGGCTCCTCACAGCAGTACAAGTGGCATAACGAGACAATCGACACAAACTAAAATGAGANGCAAGCTGTGATGAGCAGTGGATTACACTGTGGATTACAAGTGCAGGGCCACATAAAGAGCCAGGCTCTTCACAGCAGTACAAGTGGCATAACGAGACAATCTACACAAACTGAAATGAGAGATGTTTCAAATAAATAGAAAAAAAAATTCACCGTTAGGGCAGTGAAGTCAAGTAACAGGCTACCCAAGAGGTTGTACAGCTTCCGTCCCTGAGTGCCTGCAAGATCCTACTTGTTAGACACCCAAGCCACCTGGTTCCATGTCACAGCTGTTGCTGTTATGAGTGGGAGGTTGGAAGAGAGATCTCCTGAGTTCCCTCCCAGTCTGAATTATTTTAACACTCTGCAAAAGACTATAAAAATTTTAAAACTCTACATAATTAAGAAACTATGTAACAATTTTAAACAAACAGAATTTTCATTTTAAATTGTGTCTTTAAATTTATTGCCCAGATCTGAAGTCTAATGTAGGCAATAGAGCCATCTAAATGCCAATAGCAATATCTCAATACCCTCAGCCCCAGTCCTGCAAAGCAGGATCCTTTTGAATGTATACACACTTGGGTATGTGGTTGGACAAAACTGCTTTTTACAAATGGAGGGATAGATAATATGGCCTGGGTAAACAACAAAAAACTTAAAAAAATACTATAGTGCAATCATGTAAATCTAGACTGTAATTTTAGGCATGGAGCTATGACACTCAGAATAGAGAAACACAGAGATAAACAGTCTGATGTGCACTGAACTGTGCCTTCAACAAAGTATTCTAAAAACATGATTTTCTAAATTTTCCATTTGAAAATATCATAAGCCGTTGTATTTTAGGGAGGAAACATCTTACATTTAGATTGGCAGAGCAAAAATTCACTTCACAGAGAAATTTAAATAAGATTTCTACATTAGTAGCTAATAAATTTCAGTTACAGATGGGAATCTACTGAGTTAGTTTGATGGCAGGTCAGTCAAACCTCATAGGAAAGAAGTAAAAAATAGAATCCCAATGCACTCATTAATGAAGCAAAAAAAAGTCAAAATAATGATTTTAACACTAGGATTTAAAGGCTTATCCAGGACTTATTCTTGGAGTCCAATGAATGTCCTATATTTTAGAGGATGATCCTTGAAAATTAAAGAAATTTGATACGATAAAGAAAGAAGAAATTTTCCATTCTACGGAATTAAGCAGATGTAAACACCTGAATGGATCCTTATCTTTTAGCTGACTACAGAGATGCTTATCCTAAGAATCAAACTTTTTTGGCTATTAGAAACAGAAGTGGAAAAAGTTTTGCTAAATAAATCCCATAGCATACTGAATCCCCTCCCCTATCTAAAAAAAATAATAATATTTCCAGGAATTCAGCAGAACCAAGGTATTTTCTGTTCTTTCTCAAGTGCTTTTTTTGTCTTCCCTACCGAAATTCACCTCCTGCTCAGTGTTCTCATTTTTCCCTATGACTGAAATCAACCTGATCAAAAGAAAACCACTGAAGTCTTCATTAGTTTGTTTAAAAATCAAACTCCAAGGATCTTATTTTTACAAAAACTGTGCATTTTAGCTTTATAGTAAGTTCAGCTATTTATTTATATTTCTGTGCACTATTTCTTTTACATCTTCCTCGTCTATCAGAGACCAAGCTCCCCTCAAAATCTTCATTTGTATGCCTGACTTCTGCCTATTCCACACAGACCCTGGAAGCCTTTCACGGGGTACAGTGTATTTTCAGCTCCCTGTGAAATCAAAGGCAGCTCAAGGCAATCAGCAGCTCACATTCACCATCTCAGTGAAGCAAACTTCATGCTCCTGATGACTGCAATGACACTGCAGCTAATGCAGACTGCCTGTAATTTATGAACCGTCTGAGCATCAGCGCCACCATTCCTCACTTTGTAATGTTTGCAGAGCAATAACTACATAAGCCTGAGAATGTTACTTAACTCTTCATAACATTTTCAGGAGACAGAATTCTCAGGGGGATAACAATTTAGTCCTCAAATATGAAGTAATGGGAAAAGATTATGAACAGCATTTGAACAACAAAACACTTTTAAGGGTGAGTTTCATGGTCTGACCATTGTCCATTAATGGCTAAAAAAGAACAAAACAGCATCGATAAATGAAGATTCACTCTTTGTGGTTGGAATCACGTAACTAGCATAAATTTAGAAAATTATAACTATGCCTCTATTTTTTATTACAGACATCAGAATTTCTTCAATCTACATTTTAATTCAAAGTCCTCAATAAACACCCATATTAAACAACATCTAAATATAAGCATTGTACCCCTTATGGCTAGAGAGGATCAGAGACAGAGTAAATAAATGGGAGTTTAAAGGCAGTTAACGATTATGTGAAAAAAGCAGGGCAGGGTGAGTTTATCCTCAAGTTACCTTGTGAAAAAAGTACTGGGTGGATTTTAAACCCTCCTCCATTTTTCAGCCTTTGTGGAAGCTGTTCAAAATGGTAACCATCAAGGTAGAAGTAAACCTTCAGTGTCTGCCGGCTTCCTTCTGCTTGGTATGTGATTGGTACATCTGAAAATACAGACAGTGTTACAATTTCATTGTAAGTAATGACATATTCTTTTCCAGAAACTGGTGCACACAAAATTCTTGCAGTTAGATTAAAAAAAAAAAATCAAAATCATTGTAGACACAACATTCAGTATTTTTCATTATACATTGTTTCCATAGATAAGTGTCCAAGTTGAAAACAGTAATAACAAGACATAGTGACTTGCATTAGTATTATTTTTATAGAGAGTTTTTTACTGTGTACATAAATCACATTGTACCTACATGATAAAGATTCCAAAGGAATATTTTTCAATATTTATGGTATTAAGAAAAAGACTTCTCTTATTGATTATGCAGAACGTAACTGAAAAAAAAATAAATTCCAGTTCTTGACTACTGTAAACATAGCCAGAGTGATTATGGTGGCAGCATTTAAATGAAAAGAAAATGCAGAATTCATTAAAATCCTTGAACACATGGAGTTTCTGTTTATAAGCACAGACACCTCAGCTGAAAGATCCTGCAATATGAACAGGTCATGACAGAGGAACAGCATTAACTCCCCATTAGGAGGCCCTCCTGGGACTGCATTTCCACATTGTTACTCGGTTTAGTAGGGCTTCTTTTTAAAACACTCTGGTCTTATACAAGCTAAATCCTACCTGACTATCAGCCCAGTGCTACTGAATTCTCCCAAGCCCAGGCAGCTTTGTGGAGTAGCTTTGTGTCTTCTGGTTTTGGTTATTGCAGAAGTTCTCTCCAGTGTGGTCTTAATCCAGCAAAGGAATTGTTTCAGAAGGGCTTGATGTGAAGCAGACATGCTTTCCTCCCTTCCCAGGGGATTTATGAGACAGGAAAAAAATGAGGTCTTTTTGCTCACTAAACAAAGACCACTGCGGGAAAATATCTACTGGCTGAACATATATTAATAAAGGAATTGCTGAAAATGAGCAAAGTGTATGAACTGCAAAGACAGTTGCTGAGTTGGGCAAGTTTTGTGAAGAAGGGTTCAGGACCCTGATCATCTGCAGCAGCAGGTCTCAGAGAAAGCTTCTTGCCCAATTTAAAGCAATCCTCATAGTGCTTGCCCTGTCCTTTCAAGGACACTTCAAAGAGTTATTTATTTTTCACACAAAATGAAATGTGGTTTGTGCTTCTTCATCTCATATTGGTTACATTTCCCTACCAAGACCTTCAAGCTATTTTTTACAAGTTTCTTCAACAACATCTGGGTCTTCCAGGGACTTTCCTGGTGCAGTCACATACTCCCAATGGAAAGTTCAGCTAAGCAAACAATTTTGCCCCCAAGGTTACTGACATTGCCAGACAATGATTCTGCATTGTCACCAATGATAGCTGTATTTCAGTACATCTAGGAATACCAGGAGAGCTGTGCATCTAATTATTCTCCATAATTCCAAGTTATATAAGATTCTCTGTGGGAGGTGATGTTCTAGGAACAAAAAATGTTACAAAACCAGTAAAACCAGATATTAATTACTCACTTGCAACTAGTGGTTCTGGCTCTGATTGTCTGAAGTAGAAAGTAACTTTTTCCAAGTCAAACAATGCAACCAATGTGTCTTCTAGCATAGCTTGTTCATCAGCCTAAAAAAGGCAAAATAAAAATTGGAAAGGTCATTTCAGCCAGATGTTTTCCCTACCAGAAATAATATAAGAGAGCAAGACATAAAATTAACTAGAGTGTTGCACAACATTTCACTGCTGCAGTCTATAACCTATTTAACTCCTAGTTAGGTAAATATCTTTGCTTCTATTGGCATTTTTCCTTTTATTACTAGTTCAATATTATTAAGATCAATGTTATCACATCATACAGTAAATGAATAGGTAATTTATAGCTATCATTATTTCTCATTATTTCTTTTAATCAAATCATTCTCTCACTATTCTGTAAGACACCAGATTTTAACATCTTATCTTGCCACCAGATCTATCTTGTAAAGCAATAGAAAGGAAATGTGAAAACTATACTCTTTTTTAGCAATTTTCTTTTAAAATTTCTGCAACTTTAGGATTTCACTTATGAACAACATATAAGAGTTTATTGTGTGCACTCTAAGCACCAATAATTGAACCAGAAGCTCAAAGAAATTATAGCTCAGGAGACTTGCACTTCACGTACAAAACTCTAGGCACAAATCAAGTACATAGATGTGCTAATATTCTTATTTGCACCTATAGTTCACTCTGTGTACCCCTTAGATAAAGAGATATTTAAAGAGATCCAGGATGTCTCAAGACACTTAACAACTGAACCTTTAAAAAGGAAAACAGTAAACTACAATTATGTTTATCTTGAGTTAACTATGCAGAGCAATTATAGCTTAAATCAATAATCACTTAAAGTAATTCTATTCCTTATACAGCCCTCCCCTGGCCCTTTACATTAGCAAGAGCCAAAAGGAAATCTGAAGTATTCGTTTCTCCCCCTCTAAGAACTGAAAAAGCAAGATGGCAAAGAATAATAAATAGCTGCCCATAAACTGACAATAAATTATAGCTTACAGAATGATAGAACAGAAGAAAAAAACCCCATGATTTTCCCTGATCTATATAGTGAAATAGCATTCCCCCTTGTACTTATGAAAAAGCAAAGCTGCTAGAAATATCTTGTCTTCTGGTTCAATTTATGAAGTCTATGGACAGAGTAATTTTGTCAGCAGAACAGTCTGAATACCATAGAGCAGCGTGGGAAACTCTTGCACAACTGCTCATTCTTTACTGAACTATGGCCATAATGAGAGTAATTTCCTTCAAATACCCTTGTTTAAAATAACATGGATCATTTGTAAGCCAAATAGTGCTGAGAAGGTATTGAAAAAGCTGCCTTTAAATACATTTCCCTTGGTTAAGAACCATTCGGCAGAAAAGACTGAACTTTATTTTCAGCTGGACAATGCATACTGCTGATATCTGATTATGTGAAAATAGTTGAGTAGCACACATTTTCACTACAAAGGAAATCATTGCAGTCTTGAAAGAAAAAATATTATTATTCAGAGCTGTAAAGACAACAGTTACTTTGTGGTAGCATTACAACAAAGCACACGGAAAAACATTAGACAGGCACCAATGGAATGTACTCCTGAACTCTAAGTGTTGCACCACCTGTTGGTGCTACACGATGTCAAAAAGCATCCAGGACTCAAGACATGAGTCCAAGCTTCCCACACAGTGCCTTCTTCACATGCTCCTCATGTGGATAGAGTTCCCCTGTTTCTCTGAGGCCCTGATTTTATCTGCCTGCAAGCTGCACACACCCGTGCAAACCCATGTACCACAACTGCCTGTGAGGTAGCTGGTCACACTGGCTTAAGTCAGTGCTCTCCATCAATAGTGTAAGACTAAGACTTTATGACTGTGATTTAGAAATACCTTTATTTGTACTGGTTTCTTCTGCTTCTAAAGTTTCTTACGTCAACTTGTTAGTAATTTGCTGCCGAAACAGACAAGGAGACGAAAAAAAATCTTTGATACTAAGAATATCATCATCTGTTATTTACATGGAGTTTTATTTTTAGTGAGTGTCTCCAGAGGTAGAGAAGACTGTCATGGAACAGGCTATGCAGACTGTTTCACAGTTCCTCTGGTGAGCAGGAACCAGTCTAGTGTGAGAAGCATCTTAAAGAGCTAAAGAAGCACTTTGGATAACTGAGGATTAAGGGACTACAAAGCCATGTCCCATTTTTAATTGTTTCTTAAGCCATGGCTCTTTGCCAAGCCTTGTGAAGAAACAGCTGATTTCCAATTACTCTGACAGGCTACAAGGATTTTCCATATGACAGGAGCAAAACAGACCAGCATGTTTACTCCTTCAACTACTATACTCCTACAGTTTTTTAAGGGGAAGAGTGATAAAATTACCTAAACCAGGTATTTTATTTATCTTGTATTGTTGCTTATTGCAAAATGAAGTTCTGATTATCACCTAATTCTCCACTGAATCCCAGGGAACAGCTACAGTAGGGAGTCAAGGGTGAGCTCACAATCTGCTAACTCCAAGCAAACAGAATACTGTGTTTGTGGGAAACTTATTTCCCATACCATACCCAAGCATTTCCCAAATCTGTAATTATCTGAATTGTACTTTTTCCAAATAGTAGCTAACTTAGTACCAAGACAAGCACAAAGGACACAGAAAATCAGATTTATATCTGAGACTATTTAACCATGTCCCTGGTTCAGGGAACGAAAAGGGGCTCTGACCAAGCATGACACATGAGGAGTCTTACCAGGTTTGGAGAGAGCAGGGACTGGAAATGAAGGAGAAGACCTGCACTAGCTATCTGCTCCAACCACCTTCTGCTGGCCTCCAGGGTCTCCATTTCATATTCTTTGTTGTTGTCAAACATCTGATTTAAGGCCACCATCAGCTGCTCTGAAAACGCGCAGACCGTGGCCACCAGGCTCTGACAGAAGACCATGTCTCGCCTCAGCTGTATCTCGCTGTCTGTGAGGTGGAACAGCCAAGAGAGAAAAAGTAAAATTAAGCAGGAGTTTAGTTAACAGCAAATAAACCAGGCTGGAATTCTTTCTCTTTGTCTAAGAAACACCTAATTTTTAATGTCAAGCAAATTACAAATTTACAGCCTAATGTTATCTCTAGTTAATAGTACTCCATGACCTAATTTTCTATTTTCCTCATTAAAATATTATAATGCTAAAATTGCATATGAGTGTATTTAAAATCTGGAATTTAACGTATTTCTTCATAAACAAAGTATGTTTTTCTCATAGATTTTAATGTACATGCCATAAATTCTATGTACTTTTGATGTCACAGGACAACGGAGGCAAGTCTGATCTCTTTGCTGCAATGTGAGAGCAAGCTGGGCCCACAAACATTTACTATCCACCAGAAAGCAAGGACAGTCAGAAGCTCTCTACAGGGCTGCATCATCTGGTCAACTCCACAGGTATCAGCTGGGAAGGGTAGATGAAAAGTGTCTGCTGGAAAGCACAGTATTGCTACCAGAGCACAATCTATCCAAATAAAATTTATATGAATGTGAATCTATAAAATAAGTACAGAGCAGCATCACATATCCAGGCACGAGCAGAGATTAAAAGTCCAGAAAAGGTCTGTAGGTAGATAGCTATGGAACATTAGCAGCTGATTTAAATTAGGGACTAGCTAACCTACCAATTTATTCTGAAGGGCACAGGTATTCGATTAGTTAAAGGTCAAAAGAATTAGAAAGGGAAACATATTCTCAATAAAGAACAAAACTGTGGTGATAAATATTCAGCGCTTCTTTCTTGTCCTCTTTTCTGAAGGTCTTCTAGTAATTTTATCATTATAAGCTGTTAGGCAAACATCAATCACAATGGTACAGGTAGACTTAATCTTTCTCAGAGCAAGGGAAGCAGATCAGGTGATACAGAGGTTTTTTCAAAGCTTAAAATATTTGTCTTTGCTACTAGATTGCTCTGCCTCTAAGAGGCTTAGGTCCTTTTCCAACCTTTCTATGGAGCTGACAAGAATTCTGATGACTGGATCAGTCAGCAGAAATTATTCAGTACTCAGAAAATTATTACCAAATTTTAAAATGTGCTTTTTTGGACTCCAAATATTTCTCAAAGTAATCTCATTCTGTGTATTTCCCTCTGAGATCTTCTTCAGTCTTTTCCTCAGCTATTGGTAACAGTGAAGACTCCTTTAGTATCATTTCCATTCTATTTGACAGTTTCTCAGACCCTTGGGAATATTTTCCATAAATGGTCAAATCACTACTGCTTATGCACTGTGACTCAAACTTTTTTTTTTTTTTTTGATTGTTCAAATTAATCTCTCTGTCTCTCTCAAGTTGTGGACATCCAGAACAGAGAGAATTTTCATCTTTAAAAACTACATGCATCTCAAGCTCCAAAAATCCTACTGGCTTCTCCACAGCCAAAAACTTTCCAGTGTCACAGCAGTGCTCAGGGTTTGAGCCCAACACACATTGATTCCTCACTTTGCTGAATTTTATCTCTTTCTCTCCAACAGCAGCTGGCTTCCTCAGTATTTCCTGCTTCTGAAGCAGCCCTCCTGTGTCTCAAACACATTTCTAAATCTCAGTTAATACTACTTGAACCTCAGATACTGAATACAAGAGCACTTTGTGGTCCTTTTACAAAAATATTTTTATACAAAATAAACTAGAGAGTTTACTAAATTATAAAACAACATAAATTGGGAAAACTGCTTTTAAAAAAAAACAATCTAGGACATTTTCTCAACTCACTTCTTAATTTAGGATAAATGAGGAATTACTAAAAAACTTTTCTAATATTTTAAAGAAATCTGATGACAAAGATTATAATCCCCTTTAAAAAAATTGGTTTTGTGTGTCCTAACAAAAATAAATAATGCATTTATCTAATACTGTAAGATAGTCAAAATAATGAGCTTTTACTGTTAAATTGGACTGCTTGAACACGTAGGCAACAACAAACTATGCCATAGATGTAATTTTTAAAATATCAATTCAGTGACATTAATGTTGCACACACACATTCCTCTTTAGTGTATTTTAAGCTGTATGCTGTGTGGCAGGATAGCAGAATTAATGCAGACAATAACTAGAGTCCTTACAGAAAGGAATATCTTCTAGAAAGAGACAAAAGGAAAGGTATGTGTTAAAATAGCAATATAAATCTGGAAATAGATAGGAATGAAAGGAAAAACAGCAAAGAAGAAAATGTCAAAGAAGAAAGATGGCTGAGACACTGTGCAAAAGCTGAATGTTTAGCACTTTATCTGTCAAGATCTAGAGTAAATGACCAGAAAAGGTACTTTGCATAAAAAAAAAGAAAGAAAAAAGAATGTGTAGTATCTGTTAAAAATATCTGAAATCACATTCTTCAGGAATCCTTACTCTAAACAGTTGGATGAAGTTGCTGATTATCAGGTTTTATAATAGCTGAGATTTTCCCCCTTAATGTAAACACAGTATTTCTGTTCAAAACAAAAAATTAGCTCAAACCATCCACATTCACTTCCCTCTCTCCCTCCCAAAACAAGCAAAATTACCTGTATATTCTAGAAGTGCCAAGAGTATTCGTGCCTTCACCTCTTAAAGAAAAAGAAGAAAATATTTTGAGGTAATGGTTAAAAATGTTTTCATCAAATTAATATTGAATTTACAGTTTCTCATTTCATATCAGTTAACTCCAGCTTCTTTCTAGGCAATGCTGATTCATACCTATAAACCAGGAAGGAGTCTCAACTTCACTTAATTGTACATATGGCTTGAAAAAAATTGATATTAATCAAAAGTACCACAACTGAGAAAGATACATGAAAAGGCAGCTGCTATCTCAGAGCACATGAGTAGCAGCTGGCCAGAGGAAGTCCATACATGAAGAATTCCTGTCCCAAAACTTTCCAAAACAAGACCCGTTTTCATTGATTCCCACATTACCCTAATTCTTTCTTCTCCTTCTCTTGTACTCTTTTGTTCATGCCCAAAAATCTCAAATTATCCCCATTTTAATGTATACGAAAGCATTTGGGAAAAATACAACAGCATTTTCACTTTACTTCCAGCCTTCAGGATTTCATTTTGCTTCAAAAATGTATTTTCACTTAACAATCTATGAAGTAAAGAAGTACAAATTAAAAAAAAACAAAAAACAATCTTAATATACACAGGCAAAAATGTGGGTTTGTCTCCCTTTTCTCTTCCCCCCACACACACATTTTATGTTTTCCTTGGAGGGGGCTGCTTTTCAAAGGCAGGCTGAAGGAAGGGCACTTTATTTGTCAGACTACAAATTTAAATGTGTTAACCAGTGTTGCAAGAAACAGGAAGGTTAAAATCTGCCATAACCTTAGAGAGTGCCAAACTTTCAGCACATCAGTTGTCCTACAGGTATTTCTTGGAGAAACACAACACTGCTTCACATGCTTTCACATTTTTCCAAACCTTCTTTCACACATCCTCTGCAGTCCTATTCAAAGCCCTATTCAGTGCACAAGCAGGGCTGAAATTGGCTACAGGGACAAGAAGATAATTTGGCAATTTATCTTCCCCTACACCATTACTACCACAGTATTTCAAATACAAGCAGCCAAACATTAAAAATTACTAGTTATTCCTGAAAATTCCTGGTTCTAGGTCTTTGCCTTAGCCTTCTGTCTTTCAAAAAAGAAAACACAACACCTCTCAGAGATTAATAACCTGGCATGTTGGAGTCCAAACATAACTTAGTAACTGAATTTATAGTGTAGGGAAATAAAACTTTTATCTGAATAACTTAGATACATCGAGGCTATTATTTGCAGCTTGTTTTAGATAAGATTTGTTGGATCTCTGAATCCAAAAGGATTTGAGGTATCTATATATAATGATTTCCTGCTTATGGGGAAATCAAAGGACATTGCAACTCTCTTTTATCATTGCTATAAGTCTTCTGTGCTTCAAAATACACCCACAGGCAAAAGAGTATTTCTAGATTATTTGCCTACTTACCTGGGGTTGGAAGTGAACCTTGGATGTCAATCATTTGCTTTTCAACAAACACCAAATGCTATGGAAGTTCTCGCTCCTTGCTACATGCCGTATGGAAAGGAATAATTCCCTAGCAGTTTCTCTTAGATTCTGATTTGTAACTCAAGATGCCTTCAGCTTTTTTTTTTTATTTTTACATACTCTTTTGTAGTTTATTTTAAAAAAATACATTGTTCTGCTATTCTGATCCTTACCAGGAAAGGCTAGATTTTAATTTTATTTTGTTTTTCACACCTGAAAATATTTCAAAAAGACAAATTTTGTACTGCATGGTTTATGATTTAAATGGATTTTTTTCTTTTTATACCTTCAGTAACTGGAAGGCTCCATCATACCCCGCTCCTAATTTAAAATAGACAAGAACTTTCTCAATTGCATTGTATTTCTTGTTTAAACTTTAAATTACAGTGCTAGAAAAACAACTGCACTTCCTCATTTAGTTACATGGCTAGCTGGCTAGAAATCTGGCTTGCTCCAGAACACCTCTGCTTTTGAGAAAAACCTTACCTATTTTTTCTATGGGGAAAAGCAACTACAGAAATGTTTCCTTCTCTTTATTTTGTTTACACCCTTCTGTGGTTGAGTTCCTTACTTTCCATCCATCTTGTTCATTTTCCTGGTTCCTACTCCAGTCTTTTCCTCCTGTGCTTTCCTATTCCTGTGTTATATATCTCACAAATTCACAATCATGTACCTGCATTATTCTTTCTCTATTTGGTGGCTGTCCAATTCCTGCCCTCTCCACCTTCACCTTCAAAGGTCTGCCTGTGCCAACAACTTATTTTTAGCTTTATTGGTTTATCAATTCTTTAGGCCCAGTCAATCCAAGAAGTAACTCCATTCTTTTCTTTAGTTACTTAGCTCCAGATAAATCCTTCTAGAACCTGCATATTACTTCAGAGAACTCTTCAATGCTAGGAGCTAGATTAGACTTCTAGGCTTGCCTTTTACTGTAACCAGTGAATTTTTTTCTTTTTTTAATGATATGATAAGGCAAATTAAATTATACAAAGCAATCTGCAGCTATATTTTAATTTTACTGTCAAGGAAGGTTTGGTTGCACTTTTTCTATTTTTTTTTTTTAATCTGTGCAAGCCTTCATGGATTTTTTTAATAGTTCTCCCAATTCTAACACCAATAAACAGAAAATTGACAGACCAGAGAAATCATGCTCAAGGCATTCTGACTTTTCCCATTTCATCATATTTATTAAACAAAGTAAATAAAAGTAATCTTGGTATCTAGGACTTAAAATATTTAAACTCTGTGAGGCTACCATGTCTCCTGCTTTAATGCACCAATCAATTTAATTTAATAGATTCTGCAATGCAACAGAATAATGAATAAAAATTTACAATATCCTGTGATACTTTTATAAAAACAAAATTTAGTTTTCAATAAGGAGATGAATTTAGTGTATTCATCCTTTAGCATTGAACACTAATGGTTAAGTGTTTATAACAATTGGAGGTTTTAATTACATTTGTTTTGCCCACAGTGAGTGAAGTTGTATCCGTGGTTTCCTTTGAGTACTTCATCTTAGAAGAGAAAAATATATCTGCTTTCCTCAATTACTGAAATATTGCCTTTTACTCAGAAACAAAGAGGAAGATTCTTCTAAAATCCTAAGACATTGTTCAACTCAATAAGCCCAAACTAAACAGTCATTAGGTGACACTTTTGTGGTTATTTTTTTCCTAAATTAGGCAAATAAGAGGGGAAATGGGGAGATGACTCTCTGTACCATGTGTTAGGTTTTCAGCCATGAATAGCTCAGGGTGATTCTCCTAGGTATCCAGTCCAGCTGTGAACACAATATATGATGGCAAGACAAGGAGGAAGAAATCAAGAAATGAAGGTACAAAGGGAAAATTTAGCTGTTAAAAGCATTATTAACCCCACTTCTTGCTCATCTGATTTCAGTTAAATCCAGCTGCTGGTTGTGTCTCAGTGATGAGTATAGCAAAAAATAATTTTTATATTACAAAGAGACAGAAATGTCCAATTGACTTTGGTGAACTCTCCAACAAAATTTTCAATAATCTCAGCTCAGTACTGAGGGTATATGACCAACATTAAAATGGGTTAGGTTGACCAATTCTATTCATGAACAAACAAAGTTATGTGCAAATGGTCTGGTAAGCTTAGCTACCAAAAGGGGGTAAGAAAGGAGAGTCAGCCCACTGTGATTGACTTCAAAAAGGAGACATTTTTGTCCTTGTTATAATTTTCTAACCCAGGGTCTGAAAATATGATGTATCTCAAATCAGAAATGCCAAGTCAGAGAGGGAAGAGTTTGTTTGGTTTGGGTGGTTGGTTTTTGAAAGTTTATAATAATAAAACTCATCACAAAGTTCTTTCCCAAAGTTCTGGTCTGATCTTTAACAGTTTCTTTAAGGGGCACTGTAACAACTAGCCCAAAACAGAAGAAGCTAAGCACACACAAAAAAAAATTTAAAGCTAGTCCTAAGTTTTTGTTCCCACATATAATCCTAGCACATACATTTTTATAAAAATAATCTTACTCTTTATTTCTTTTTCTTTATCAAGAATCACAGGAAATAAAGCAGGAACTACAGGCAAGATATTCTAGAGGGCAAAGGTCAGTTACTTATGAAGACAGGGCAGAAAACCTCAGCTCACACTGTCACTTGGTGGTGAAGAGGAGCACAGTACTTGGTAACTTCTGTACAGTGGTACAGGGAGGCAGAGGAGGAGGACTGAGAGCATCAATTGGATGGATTAAATGAAAACCATGGCTCTATAGCAGAAGGAGAGATAATGACTCCAGAAAAGCATGGAGAAGACCAAGGTACAGGACAAAAGCCGCAGAGTCTTCATCTTTACAGTTAAGACAGTGGAAAAAAATAGTTTAATTTCACTAAAAGCCTCATTTTGGTTTATTAGTCCCATGAAGTTCTGTGACGAGTCAGACAACTCAACTGGACTTCAGTGGCAACTGAAAAGCCTACCATATCCAACATAGGGTTCCTTTGTTTTCACTTGTCAGAAGACTATTTTCTTTTCAGCATCAAAAGCCAACAGAGGAAGTACAAGACAGCTGAAATAAACTCCACTAAACTTGTTATTAAGAGTACAACATATCCAACACTGTGCTCCACAAATCTTGCCTAGAAGCAGCAGGAAGCAGTGGTAGCTCTCTCCTTCCCTTCCCTTTATATCATTAATGAAGAGCTTATTTACGATCATGTGGTTCTTACTAACCTTCAACAAATTTTCTGATGTTCTGGGCAAGGCTCCGGACGCTGCTGGGGAGGTTCCAAGGGTCTTGCTTGATGTGGAGTCGTAGCCTCTTTGGACAGCTGAGCTTTGGTTCCATTTCTTGCTGAAACTCTAAGCAAGGAAGAAAACAATATTCTTCTGCTTAAGCCTCCTGAGAAAGTCCCAGCAAGACATCGTTTTTTCCTAAATGTTTTCACTACTTAAGGAGTTAGCAACTTATTCAGCTCTAGTAAAAGAAGGTAATAGGTCTAGCAGTCATCTAAGCTCCCTGCTTAAGCTAAGGACAGAGTGAGCAGCATCCCCAAACGTGATTTTTTCTGAAGCAGGTACCTAACACAGAGGGTGCATGGTAAGTGGCACCCTGAAACTTTTAGAGCCAAAATTGTTTCAATCAGAAAATTAAATTTAAAGCAAAATTACTTACTGCAAAAAACCAAGAAAAAAACCCAAAACAAACAAATCAACCAAACAAAAAAACACATTAAAAAAAAAAAAGGAGAAAAAAGGAAAAATGAAAAAATGAAGCTATGTACTCCTTCATGCAAATTCATTTAGCAGATAGTAATTCAGGCTTTGTCAAACCTTTTAATTGGGGTTAAAAATCCACCCAAAACCAGTATTCTTTGCTAAAAGACATGTGTAGGGTCAATACATCTTATTATTAATTTTAATAAAATATTCAGTTTCCCATTGAACTTATGTCCTTTTTGTTAAACTGTCTACTGAAAGAAGTCCTTTCTATTTTTCATCACTTATGACTACCACCAGATGATTTTTTATCACTTAAGACTTAAGCAACTTAGACTTAAGCAACCATACAAGTGGTGTCTGAATTTACATACAGGATATTTCTTTTTGAGCAGTCAGTAATACTTATATAAGTATATATTTGGCATAAATATTGCTATGACTGTAAATCACAAATTATTTATAAATCAACTTCAAGCATCGTATAACTACAAAAATAATAAAAATCTGGCATTAGTAATAAAATAGATGAAGAATGGCTTCAGAAGTTGTGACAAAAATGTATTAAAAACACCTGCAATAAAATAAAACTGCTTCTTGCTTCAAAAACCTCACCAATATGACAGTCAGTTCACAGTCTACAACTTAGTTGACTTTCAAATTTTTTCCTACATTATGCAATAAAATGTAAGGAGCCAGTTTTCAACTAAGATCTACTTAACATGAACTCCAACAATCAGTTATTGCAGAATATACCGAAATTAAGCAAAATCAGTTCTTGAACACCAGCTCAAGAAGTGGACAGCCATTTCCATGTACCCTTCAAGCTGCCTTTTCATTCTCACAGCCAGAATTAAATGTTACCTTGGAGGCCTCGCCCTGGTGTAAAGTACTTTGTCTGCTCAAAAGCCCTCATCACAGCTGGTCCTTTCAAAAGATTGACAATTGAATCGACCTGTTGGGATCAAGGTTCTGTGAGAAACATATTTTCCACTGCAACAATTAGAAATTCTTTCTGTAAGGAACGTGGACTACTGATGAGCAACTCTGGATTCTTTCTTACCTAATGGCTTTAGTTAAAGTAACAAACTAGAGAACGCTAGACTAAATTTAATGACCTGTTTAATTTGTAGTTTTGGACTATTTACAGAAAACTGAGGGAAAATGAGTAAATACATACCATCCCAGTAAACAGTGGGAAGCAAAATTAAAAAATAAGTAGAATTTTCTAAAGACATCTTAGCTCAAGCCCAGACATCAGTGTCAAAGACAAGAAAAATAATCTCATACTTGACCAAAAAGATGCTCCAAGCAGCTATGGAGCTTGTCCTGTTTATCATGGGAGATTCGAACACTTATGGGAAGCTCATCACCTGAAAAATATTTTAAAATGAGAAACAGTTTAGAAGCTTCAGCATGTTTTCCAAAACCTTTGCAGCTTAGATAATCTGCTTTGCACACAGACTGATGCTTACACTGTCAGGACTACAGTTCTCCCTACATATTAGTTACTCAATAAAACAGGAATAGCTCTTAAAGAAAGGACCATATTTAAAACCCAAGTGGTCATGGGTTCTGGAAGACTTGTTCTAGATGAGCCTTCTTGAGGGTGGGGCTAGACCAGATCATCCCAAAAAGTCCCTTAAAACCTCAGCCATTCTGTGGCCAGAACACACAGTTCTTTTCTTCTGGAGAACATACTCCAGGCTAAATGGCCAAGTAGTGTTTACCCAACGTAGCAGACCACAAAGTCACTGGAACGTGTTCAGTGTAAAGTTTTTATAAGGAATCTACAGGTAATTCACAGACCTAGAGCTCTTACTAACTAAATGGTTCTGAGATTTTAGTAAGTCACCAAAAACACGGCAGCCAAATCCTGTATTTGATATAAAGCTTTTACTAGCACATACCACATAATTTCCTAGGAAAAGTGTAAAGGAGGACTTTTATGTCACTGCCCTGTCACTTGCTCTTTCAGACAACAGGTGAGTTGTACCTCAAACTCTTTCAAAAAATGTTGAAAAAATGAGCTTAAAATTGGTTTTCCTCCTTGACGTTGGTGACAGACAAGAAGTAGCCACTTGATAATTTATGATACAAATTTATTCAGGGTTAATCTAGACTCATTTTTCTTATGTCAGTGAAACACTTTAACAGCACTCTTCCTTCCTTCATTTTTTTTTGCTCCTTTAAATGTCCTTATAACCATTATACCTCTTCAAAGTATTTTAATTGCACCAGAGCACAGTGCCCAAGAGCCCTGGCCTGGAGGTAGCCAGGTTAACCTTGGAAGTAGTTGAAAATTTAGACACCAGGGAGTAAGAGGTTCACTGAGCAGCAGTATTTGTCATCTAAAGCACTGTATCTGTGCTTGGTTAGCAAAGACATGTCCTTTTAGGCACCCAAGCTGGTAATTCAGCTTGATGCTGCTCAAGAGTGTATCGGCTCATTTTTATCTGAAGTTCAAGACACGGAGCCTGGGTCTCCTCTTTTGTTAACAATTCATTATGTCCTTCGTCGTTTACTCTGTATTAGCTTAGCAGAATAAGTATGTATCACTTTTGGAAATTAAATCTATCTTAGTCACATTACTCTGGATTATTCACAAGGTATCTCAGATACCTTGCATAATGTCTTAATACTTACCTGTTCCAAATGAAAATATCTCTCCTGGTACACTGAGCAATAAAAGTTTGCCTTCTCTATGGCCAGGCCTCACTGGTGGGTCATATTCAACTAATATGCTTAGTTTTTTATTTTCCTAAATCATCCCCAAATGATAAACTCCCAGCTTAGAGCAAATGTTTTTTTATTATTAGTCTCTGAGTATATGACCTCCTTCTCCATGCAGTTAAATTCCATCTCATTCCTATTAGCAGCTGCAATTACTTAAATCCAATTTGTCATGGCATAAACAAAAATGTGCTTCTATGTGGTCTCACATTCCTTCCTACAAACACACACAGCCATATCCTTCAGTCTAGGTGCTGACACTGGCTAGCAGAGCATTCCACATTCACCTAAAATGCTCCTTACTCTGTACAACACAATACACTGTCAAGACATAAAAGACACGACAAGCAGTGACTCCAGGAGCTCTAATACAGTTTATTCACAAAGATAATGGAATGTTGGCTCTCTTTTACAGAAGGATTCCTAAGTGCAGCACTAGCTAGGCAGAAGCAAAATTATGAACTCCTATTACAAAAGAGGATGCAATTTTTAAAATAAGAACAATAAAGCTGCCAGGCAAATGAAAAGAATAAAATTGAATAAAAGGAACAGAAGACAGATTCATAGACGACTTTTCTAAACATACCTGAATCCATTTCATCACTGTGAAAATAAGAACTGCATTGACTGCTACAAATGCTGGTGAAAGAGGCAATGGAGTTCCTATTGCTGTTGCAGTCGCTTGAAAATAAAATACAAAACAAAAAAAGAAGAAATAAAGCTATGTCCTTAACACAGGCTCTATAAAAAAGTTATGGAAATTCTTTCCCTTTTCTTGTCCTAAACGTAATGATGAGATGGTCTAATAAAGATTCCTGTGCTTAGGCTTTCATTTAATTTGCAGTCCTGGTAGGATTCAGAAGACCAGATTCCCAAAATAGATGCTTCAATTATCTCCCTTCCCCTTACCTGTGAACAATAGTAACACAGACTTTGAATGCAAAACAACCAACTTTTATTAAATGATTGGTAGTTTTTGAATCTGTGGCCTCCAAAGTTTTACTTATTGCACATTTTCTCCTGGTCCATAACTAATACAAACAATGAGCCTTTAAACTTTGTGTAAGAGTCTCACTGAGGGTTTACAAGAGATTTGATCCATTTGAGTAGCACCAAAACTCAAATTACAAACTCTTTTCCTTGTCAGCCAAAACAATTCGTGATCCCATCTCTTCCAGTTGTTCAGTTTTTTAGATATAGACATTTATATCTGTGGCTTCAGTCAAAATTTCTATGCATACGAAATTTCACCCACATTGGGCAAATAAGGAGATTTTGGGATTTTAATTTGTATTATTTTTTCTGCTCTTTTCTCTCAAGAACAATTTGTTCTTTACAGAAAATATACAGAGATATACCTACTCCTGCAGAAAAACCAGAGTAAAACACAGACTTTTGTACTAAAAATCCTATGAAGATGTATTTGAATTCAAAGTCTTCAGATTTATTTAGCCGTATGAAAATAATTTCCTTTCAATGCAAGAAATGCTTAAGTAATTATCCAGCAGAGGGAGTCTTAAAAACCCAAGTGAAAGTCAGATAATGTAAAAGTGTACCTAGGGGATGTTTATAGATAATGATATGGGTCTTGTTTTATGATTCAGGTGTACCCATTCACCAAGA
Source organism: Thryothorus ludovicianus (assembly GCA_013397245.1). NCBI lineage: Eukaryota > Metazoa > Chordata > Aves > Passeriformes > Certhiidae > Thryothorus > Thryothorus ludovicianus. Next base: position 146,237 of record VZTB01006896.1, on the reverse strand, counting down.
TTAACATATCCACTCTTAAAATAACACTGTTAACATTTTAAACGTGTGTTCCCCATCTGTTTTCTTTGTGTAGATACAGAAGTGATTTTTCATGAATTTAGGCAAAGTGACTTACATTTCCTGGCTAATGTTTTGGACCTGTAGTCAACAAGGTAAGTGAATGAGTTAAACTTTTAAATAAAGCAATATGATGTAATTACAATCATAACCATTAAGTAGATGAAAAGACATCAGTAACAACATGTTCCTAATAGCGGGTGAACAGTCCCAAGGAGTATTAAAATTTCTGGCTGGATATTAAGAAATGTTTTCTAACTAACTCTATTCACTTATTAAAGTCTCCAAAGGGGAGATGAAGGTTAATTAAAACTGGGTTGTGCAAAGCATGAGAAAATAAAACACAGGAAAATGAGAAACAGATTAGATGCATTTGCTATATCATTCTGCATGATTTTTGTGTTATATTGTAAGGTTTTGAAGGAGACTCTACACGAAATGAGAGATTATAATGGCTGCAATTAGTCAAACAGTTATAATTAATAACCACTGTGGCATTACAAGAGCTGAAGATTTTAAGTATTGACTAATACAATTATTTAAGCAAAGAAAAAAAACCATTCGAATTTCACTCCAAAACTTGTCCTTAAGGGAAAAAAATTATGATTATTCTATATATAGAACCCTAGGTTTTATTATTCCTACACAGCCAGAATGAACTATAAAGGACAGGAATCAGAATAAAGAAAATATTTTGAACAAAAGGACTCTCATGTCCTAGGTCACATCTTCTTTCTCCACATACAAATCCCCTTCCAGCTGAGAAACCTCCCAACAGGAGGAGGAGAAGCACACATCACTGGAGCAGCTCATCGACACTCAGTTTGACACATCATGAACATGCAGCAAACTCTAAATGCACTTCTGCTGGACCAAGAACATTGTCTGTGTTCACCATGTTAAGAACAAGATAAACCTACTGTGTGCAAATTGTCCCTGCTTTTATATCTGTATGGTTCTCTTTCTGCTCTGATGAACAGTTCATATCTACCAGGCTGCAGTAATCAAGTGTAGCTCACAAAGAGATTTCAGCAACACAGGGTTCTGTAGAAAAATTATGAACCTACTGAGATTTTAATTTCTGAGCATAATAATGAACTATGACACTGAAAAAATAATGAACCCTCATTTTACTTGCAGCTAAAATTTAAATTTAGTTTTTATATCATATAGTTAACCAATTCTCTCTAAGTGAGTATAATTTATATAAGAACTATACTCACTATAATTACTCCTTCCTTTTCATAATTCCTCCTATTCTTATTCAGAGTAAATGTGATGCATTACAAATTCTAGAGGTGAGTTGATGCTACAGGATTTAGCATGAAAGAAGGTAAGAAACATATGTTGATAAACAGAATATTTTTCTTTAGATCAGGAAGAAGTGTGGCTCTATCACCTTGCTTTCCATGGGAGATATTTGATTTGTTGTTGGAGAAATGACAAGTTATTTTTGGTTTTTATAAGACAGGTAATCTAAAGTGTTACTTCTCTAGTTGTGATATTCTATCCAGATTTGGGCAACCAAGATCTAATAACTAATCTGTACTCATAAGACTTTATTTTGATATCTTGAAGCTAGTTACTCCTTTATTAATAATTTCAGAATCGTATTCTAATAGTCTTCATAAGCAGTTGATACTTTACAGTCTTCCATATTTAATTTAGTTGAAAAATAAAAATATTATTCATGAAGTTACCTGTAAGAATCCCTGTTACTGATGGTATCATGACCAGAATCTTCTTGTTCATCACCTGTTACACTGAAACAGACTTTCTTGCCATTCCTTTCACCCTTTTCATTATCGCTGTCTGCTGGTATTAAAGGCTCAGGTGTTTTACGTTCTGATTTAGGAGAATATGTTATTGAAGAAAGAAGGCTGTGAAACACAAAAAAAGAAAAAAAAGGCAAATTCATGTTTTTCAAAAGTGAGCTAATTTGTCATCACCATCCTCCAACTATTATTCTATAATATGTGAAGGGAATATTCAGTCAGTATCTATTTGAAACTAGAAGAAAGTAGTAACACAGGGGAAAAAAGTAGGGAAAGAAGTAACATATTCTGTTGTTAAAATGTCTAACAGTGAAACCCATTAACCTTACCAAATACTTAATCGTGTATGAAAGCAATGATTCCAGCTGGAGAAGAAATACAGCACATTCTTGGACATTTGGGGTCAAATTGCATATTAACATAACTATTTTTAAATATGAATCCTGCACTTCTTAGCACAAATCAAGTAAACAAATAAAAGAAACTGTATGTCTGTGAAAAGCATGCATTTTCCCAATTACTACTGTACAAGACATGCCAGTGTGCATCACAAACTATTCTACTAGAGCATTTTCAAGATGTTTATTAACATCCCCGTGTACTTCCTGACATTCAAAGTGTCTAAGACATTATCACTTTTAAAACGGATGATTAACATACAAGCGTCTGTGGAGAGCACAAAAGTGACATCCAGCCAAGAAGAGAGAACAGTGCAGATTGCTACTTTTAGAACATGCAGAAATACTGGCAGTGAAAAATTCATATTCTTGGATGATTAATTCATACTGAGATGCTCTAATTTACTTTCAAGATCAGAACAGCAATAATGGGCAATTGTCCTTTAATTCCTATTACTCAAACACTCCATTAAAATCACATTTTCAAATTAATATTTGGATTTCAAAAGTAGCATTTTTCTTGAAAAAAACTACTTGCTAACTACCTGAAATCAGAGGAGACTGAACTAAGCTTTCTTTTCCCCTTGAATTACTTTGAAATAGTAGCAGGGTTTTATTGAAGGAGCTGTCAGAAGGGTCAACTGGCAAACTTTCTACCGAGTACACGGTAGGATTCAAACACACAAAATTCTTGCTACTGATGGGAATAGATAGATTTTATCCCACATACAGTTAAAGAGACTGACATGAACTGCAACTAGAATACAGAAAAAATATAATAAAGCATAATTTCTAGAATTTAAGCTCATCCCTCCATTAGACTGATTTTTTTTGGGCTACATGATGCCTAAACACTTTGTATCAGTAGGAAATCACAACTCAGTTCTTTCCAGTCACTTTCCAGTCACTGGAAAGCATAATTCCATGATTATGGGAAGAGAGATGGGGCCCATATTTTATGTCAGTGTTCAGTGTCAATCTCATGCTAAAACATGTGTTTTTGAACTTGTCCTAAAATAAATGGGTTATGGAAGCAGAAATCCTAGGAAATCAGTTCTTCACAGCTGTAAAACTTATTTTCTTAGTAAGAAATCTGTAAGGGGGTCAAAAAAAGACCAGATAAATTCATGGCACATCATTGTAACACTGCTCTTAAACCAAAAGGTCCATTCCAAAAAAACCATATAGTTCTGCCAGCTGAAAAATGAGATAAGGTCAAAGATGAATCTATACTTTTGCTTATCCTTGTGTTCCCACTCTCATCCACTTAAAAATAAAAGTTCATACTAGTAACTTCTTGGGGATTTTGTTGTTGCAAGAAAATAATCAAGAGTAAGAAACAAGTATAATGAACTGCAATTTCAGCTCCTGAAAATATCTTCCTCAGAGCAATTACTTGTCAAGACACAGACAAACTATTATATCCCCTTCTTTTATGTGACTGTTTAGTCACAGCTGCCAAGAGCACAGTAAAAGACTGATTAAGGTAGCAGGATATTTTCCTAAGGGGGCTTTTCCATTTCTATCAGCAGGCAGGCTCTTTTTCTAAGGAAAATCTTTTTGCTGAACTACCATGAACGAAAGATGGAACTTTGGATTAGCAAGTTCTGGAGCAAGAAGATACTGAGGTCACTGACATGCTCTTAAAAACTCAGTCCAGGGAGTTTAAAACAAAAACCTGGAAAAGTTCCCCTTATGCTTAAATATACTTTCGCTTTTCTTCTGAAACACAACATATTCACAAAACATTTTCTTCAGAGATGGGCCTATCCCAAACAAAACAACCTTAGATGTCTAACTCTCCAAGGAGAAACATATCTGAATAGTAACTAACAGCTAGAGAGTATCTATGAAGAATATTTCAATGAAACAGAGCTATTTAAATCTAAAAAAAAATTCTGACCTTTGGAATTACTCCTGTGTGCAACTCAAGTCAACACAACTCTGACAAACCAAACCTTTTGTGATTAGTCAAAGAATTTAAAATGACAGTAACAAAAAACCTTCTGCAACCTCTGATCTTCTCTGCCTTTTCCTCACTCCACAGAGGCTTGAAAAATATTCTTTCCAAAAAGAGCTGGGATCATGGGAGAACAATGAGTGCATGAGAACCAAGAACACAGCAGAGTCACCATACAGAAAACAATTTGAAAAAGGACTTATTTCTGTGTAACACCTAGCACGGTGTATCTGCAGCATCACTAAAGAACTATTGGGATGCCATTAAACTATTTCAGTGTGAGCACAGTGGAGCCTTGAGAGGCTGTGCAAAGGGAATACATATTCTGTGTGTATTTCTCTCTCTCTCTGTCAGTGCTACATCACTTATCCACCTGAACCTCATCAGCAAACTCATATAAACTCCTATGCAGGCAATGCTAGGAGTACAAAATAGTCTCTTAAGTGTTTCCTTGCCACAATCCACAGGTTTTCACAGAGCTGCTCTTCAGATGAAACACTCATTTTTCAATTCACTAACAGACAGCAGGGGTTGAGCAGATAACACTACCCCAAGATTTTGTGAGCTGAAACACAGACCAATACTGACCTCAACACAGAGCAGAGACCTCTAGTAACATGAATGAGCAAGTTTTTTCAACAGTAAGTATAAAGGGTACCAAACAGTCATTCAGTAGTCCAATTTTTCTGTCATATAATATCAATATAAATTTTAAATTGTGATAGTTACCATGTTCATATTATCTGGCCTGAGAATATTAAAATAATGAGGATTGTTTAGAATAAGCAATTCAGTAAAAAAAGACATCAATTTTATTGTTACTATACCATAGCAGAAAAAAAAAATTCCACTGTCTTTATAAAACCCACAAAATTAGTACATTCAAGCATTTCCTCCCTGCTGTTTAAGTACAAAAATTTCTTATTAAAGCACAGCTGTTGGACTATCTATTGTGTCACTCTAGCTTTTCTTTCTCAAATCCTAAATCTCAAGAGTTAATTAGTATCTATAACTATGTTCTAATACACCGAGTACTCCTGAACTGCACTCTTTTCCCTGTTCAGCACTTTTAAGTAGGTCTCCTGTTTCCTCTATAGAACTGCTTTCCTCTTCAGTAATTACTCACTGGCAGTCCACTCAATGTCCATGAGGAATAAAGCATTAAAAGTCCCAGTCTTCAAACCAGCCAAAGGTAAAATTTGCTAAATACATCTGTTTGTACCTTATCCAAGAACAGCTACAAGGTCAGTGTTCAGAAAACTTAGGAATGAAAAAAATGAACCCTGATGTTTACTGTTGAAACTGCATGACTCTTAAAATGGATATATGTATAGAGATACATATGTTCCTGTACACACTATTTTCCTGTGAGTCTGTGTATTTATATATACTTTTATAAAAGAAAGGCTCTGAATTTCCTGTGCTTTTGCATGGCAAGCTCAAGGGAGAGGAAAGGAAAGGTGTGGCATACTGGCAACTGGAACTTCCTGAAACATTGACTACAATTCCATATATAATTTTCTGACTTCCATGAGGAAGAGAGACAACACAGGCTTTACAGATAGTTTCTAAGTGCACCCAATCACTGAAATTATCATGAATTTAATCAATTGATCTTCAGTGTGATAATTAGCAGAACTATGTAAAGGCACAGGAAACAACATTTTCTTAAAAATACTGAGTCAGCTCTTGCTTTCATTCCCATTGTAGTGATAGATTACAATTTTTTATTACTACATAACTATTACAATTACTATGAGTACAGTAAAGAAAAGAAATCCTATTCCTAAGAATACATGAAAGGACAAATCACACAACAGTCTTCAAGATAACAGGAAAAACAATGATACAACACATCTCTAAATTGGAGATCATAACAGATTGCCTTTTAAACTCAATAAATATTGCTGTTCATATTTCAAAAATTAACTTCTGACATTTGCATTACATATGGGGTCCTTCAAAAGTTAAATACTTCTTACCCTTCTTCATCCTTATCCCAAGACAGTAAATAGCCCAGGAGTCAACCCACTTACTTTGCAAAAGAAAAGGCAAGTTATAAATTCTTGTCCTGAATCAGGATTAACTCTGATGAGACTCTGAGCCTCCCACATTCAATTCAAATGTCCTAATCACTCAAGGGTGGCTCTCCCTAAATCCATAGTTATTCCTTAAGGACAATTTGGTTTTGAAAAATGTCAAACAAATTAATTCTCTCCCTATAGGTGAGTAATGCCTAACTCAAAAATTAATCTGTGAGACTATTCAGCAATACCTCAAGAGTTCAATAAATGCTATTTTTATATCTCTGCCCTTTGTTTCCATTCTTAGTGAAATTGTAGGTGACATTGCATGCCTCATATTTTTCTCACTTCAAATTAATTAAATTTGCCACATTCTAAAGAAAATCTACAAACTGAAAAAAACCTACAAGTTGTGGGGGAAAAAGTCAGGCATGCTGCAGAAAGATCAAATACAGCATTACCTCCATTTAAATTCTTTATTTCAATTCTATCTGAAGCATTGATTCCTATGCTACATGAAAGCATTGCCCAGATTTATCATGATCTTCAATGGAAAAATTAAAGGCAAGTCCAGATGGTACCATTTACTTACTCATCTATTTGGCAGACACATGTTTCCACCTCTTTCAGTGCAGCTTGTAATTTGAACAGCAATTTTTGATAGACATCTTGTGTTTCTAAGTCTTCTTCTTTTAAGAGGTACCTCAGACCGTGGCCCTCTTGCTGGCCCAGAGACTGTCCTGAAGGGGCAGCCATAGTAGTAATGGTGTGTTGGACATAAATCATGGGATTCAGTTTACCTGGGAATAATCCAAAGGGATTTTATCATTACCTTTTTTCAACACGTTTTGAAGTTAGTAAAATACCTAACAGACACTGAAATATTTTTCTGTTTAAAATTCATGTACTTATTTAATTTTGCATTTTATTTACATTTCAAAGTCATGCTATTTAGGAAGAAGTTATTGTGAAATAATGACTACCTGTTATTATGCTTTGAATTAAAACTAAGAATCAAAAGAAGGGTGATTTCAGAAAGGCTTGTCCTCAATTTTAATGTTTGGGATATAAACCTAAACAGATTACCTTTTAAGACTCTATATCACAAGCATTGGAAGTAGCTCTTTCAAGGTCAATTGACTTACCTTGATCGGTGTTTTTGTTTTCCTTTTCATGGGAAGAATGTTTTCTGCTGTCTAACTGTACACCAAAGGCACTACCAAGGGAAGTTGAGGTCTTAGGGTAAGACACTTCCATCACATTGATATGGCAATTGGTTGGACAGAAATCACTGCTATGGAGTGGTGAAATCTTTGACTTAGCTTGTTTGAAGGTAGGCCAAGCTCTGTTTTTTAACACTCTTGAAAACTAGAAGTGAGAAAGAAAACCAAATTTTCATTAGCAGCTCTTCTTGCATCCGCACTTAGCAAACAATACTTGAGTACCTAATTAGAAAATAAAGGCTTAAAATATTTCAGTCATCCTTGACTTAGGGCATCTTGGCTGTAATTTCCATCTTTTTTTGAAAGGGAAAGAAAAATATTTTTCATTTTATATTTTTAAGCATTTGTTTTTTGACGCAAATGATATTTTAAGAAGTAAATAGCTTTACAGAACAGATATAAATTATTTTCTATGGAACATAATGAAAAATTAGGTGTCTTTCTGAAGAGCAAGTCTGGAACTGCTGTACTGCTTATGACATTTATAAACACCAGCCAATGTTTTCAAGCTAGTATTTTTCAAAAATTCCTGAAATTTTTGTCTGAAGCAATAATGAAGACAAAATCAGGAAGTATGAATTCTGGATTTTCTATTCAGGAAGGAGGAAGTCCTCTTTAATTAGCTCTTATCCTCCTGCATTAGGAGGAGCATTTCCAGGGATTGGAGGAAGGTGATCCTGTTCTTCTCCTCAGCACCAGTGAGGCCTCCCCTCGAGTCCTGGGTCCAAGTTTGGGCTTCTCAGAAGCAGATATGGGCACACTGGGGAGAGCCCAGGGAAGGTGAGCCCACTGAGGTGACTCAGGGACTGCAGCTCTCTCCTGGGAGGAAAGGCAGAGGGAGCCGGGACCCTCAGCCTGGAGAAGAGAAAGCTTGGGGGGAAACACATCAATCTACATAAATAGCTGAAGGAACACTGAAAAGAGGACAAAGCCAGGCTCTTTACAGTGATGTCCAGTTCCAGGACCAGAGGCAATGGGCCCAGACTTAAACACAGGAGTTTCCCCACAATATCAGGAAACACTTTTGCACTGTGCGGGTGTTAGAGCACTGGTACAAGTTGCTGAGAGAGGTTCAGGAAAGAGAGGTCAGATCTCCTTCCTCAGAGATGGTCCTGGGCATCTCTAGGTGGCCCTGCTGAAGCAGGGTTGTCTGGACAAGACCTGTAGAGGTTCATTCCAACCTCAACCATTCTTCTCTTTTGAGTGACAACAGGAAGCTGAGGAGTACTCGTCCATAAAAACTGCAAACACCACACTTTACAGACTTTCTTAGCCCAGCACCTCTTCTCCCCTCTATCCATCTGCTCAGCAATGAGGAATGATCTTTATGGCCTAATTCTAATACAGTGTTTAGCCACATCTCCTTGACTCTTAACATCTAAAATTTCATGCAGAGTAGGCCTAAAGTCATTTGGTTTTTAAGATGAGAAGAAGTTAACCCAGAATGGTGAAGACTGAACTGGACACTCAGCAACTAGATCTTCTTCAGAATCAAGTCATGTGACCAAGCTTTTCAATTGGAAAAGAGATTTGTCAGTCACAAGTAGGATTTTTGTCAATATGTGTCATTTCCAGTGCAGTTTGTTGTTAGGAAAGATTTTTTTCTGGCAAGATGTAATCAGCATTTTAATCACAATATCTCTCCAGTAAAAATTCTACACAGACCTATTTCAAATATGAACTATAGATCATGCACAAGAATATTTTCAAAGTTGACTTGCAATGCTTCTTCACTAATTAATGTCAGTAAAAATTTAAATCAGTCAACTTTTTACTAACAGTTCAGTTGAATTAAGATACATCCCTCCTGCAAAGTAAGATGTTTCTGTACTGGAACTTAAATTTCTGTTTATTTTGGTGTCATATTTCTTCAGCCTGATGAACACTTGTTAGTATAATTACATTTAAATCTTTAGATCACAACGAGATCTGGAGGGTTACAAGAAATCCAATTATGGAGTTGTTCAAAGGCTGAAGAGTGTACAAATTGTTAAGAAGGGAACTAAGGACATTCAATGATGAAAATGTTTCTGCAAGCAGTACATATTTCACATCTCAATCTCCCACACATCCTGCTCCAGAGAGACCAAATGCTGGCTATGATTTAATCAGGTCATAAGTCAGGACCAAAATTCTTTTCATATATGTGTTGAGAAACATCTGGGACTCATGGCACTGGAATCGAGGTCCATTAGGAGAAAAATGTTCTGATAATAATAATAGTAGGATCTGCAGAAATCTGCAAGACTTTTATTTATAGAATTCAAACTTTCACAGTAAAACCAGGAGCCAAGCTGGGCTCAGGCACTCCAAAAGTCTCCTGTAACTATGGTTACCTTTACCTTGCCAAGAAAATGACACATCTATTCCTGAAATCCACTGCATTACTAATTGTCATTAAAAGCTGTAACTGTGAAACTACTGATTTTTGAGCAGATGAGATTTAAAGTGCAGCCTGTATCAGGAATATCTGCTTCTAGACAATGTAAGAACTATGGAAACTTCCCTGAGGCTGTTTGTTTCACATCCAGAAAACACAACAAAATTTGATTTACTGTCTTGGTCTCCTCTGTGGAGGCCCTATATCATAGTCAGCTACAGAAAACATAAAAATCCCTTGCTGAACTGTAACTATTAATAAGAAAACTAATGAATTTTGTTTGTAAAAAAAGATATTTTGAATTTTAACCAGATTGGAAACATGGAGGTTTGTAATTCAGGCAAACAACGGGGAGATCAGATGTTTGCTAAAGCAGTACCAGAATCCTTTTGATGTCTCCATTGACACAACTCAGTTTATTCCATTTCTTTTTAGAGAGCATCTGGGAAAGTCAGATAATCTCTTTTTTGGCCTTCGTCCTGCTGACTGCTGAAGCTACAGGTATTCCTAACAGTTCTCACTACTTTTCCTTTGAAAACTAAAAAATCAGTATCTTCTCTTTTACATACAGCTTCTGCAAGTGTGTGAAGCTTCTGTATTCACATTCCTTTTCCTTTGCTTTGTTTTTTTGTTGTTTTTTTTTTTCATTTTTTATGTATAAACTCTCAGAACAGACCAGATTGTAAATGTCACACATCAGATCCCCAACTGAGGTAAGGCAGGGCAGACCCACTTTTTTGGAGCCATTTTGAGCCTACTACAAAGTAATTCACATCCCCACAATTAGGTTCCATGAGAGAGCAACTGGGAGTGTGGATAAGAAAATGAGTTTGCATTAACAAAATGGCAAATTGTTGATTCATTTATGCCCTGCTTGGTTAAACAACTATAGAGAAATGCACTGACAGCAACTAGAGGTCATCATCTGGGCTATTTATTCATTCACATGTCATTAATTTAGATCTCAAGCATATATAAGTCAGCACCTTCTCCATTTTTCCATGCTATTATGTTTTATTAAACCAAGTGAAGCTAATAATTTACAGAGATGTTACTATTAGCAGTTATACTAAGGTCTAAAAGTTAAATAAAAGGGTTAAAATTTGGTTTTTGAGTTGCACTAGAAAGAAAAAAACAATTCTGTTGTTATTGCTACATTTTCGGTTAACATCTGCAAATTCACTAGAGTATTGGTTTAAGGCATTTACAAGAATGATGGCTCTTTTGCAGAAATATGCAGTTGATTGTGTCTACAACTGAACACAGAAAACAAAAAAGAATACAAGCTACCCAATGTCTTAAAAAAGAATAAGAAAGAGAATGGCTTGAAAACAATTGATGCAATTACTCAATTAAGGCATTCATGCTTCAAAATAGCTAAAATTTCAGCCATATTTTTGCCACTTCCATAGACACTCTGAAGAGTTATTCAAACTACCACATTCTCCTGTTTTTCCCTTGAAAGACAAATGTAATCAAGCTTAGGACATGCAGGTCATACCTTTTTATAACTAGAGATTCTTCTGTAGATATGCTCAATTTTCTCACTGCAAATGACACCAAATTTACTTTGAAGTTCAGTGGGGATCACGTCATTTAAGGAATTGAGGCTGTTGCAATTCTGTACAAAATGTTCATCACTTTTTGCCAGTGCTTCAAGAATCTAAGATAATAAAAAACAAGAGAAGGATTTCATGAAATTAAGTTCACTAAAATTTCCCCTTAGAACTAAAGCTGAAAAGCCTGATAACAATACAGAAAATGGTGCTCAACAACAATGAATGAAGCTTGGGATACAAACAGGTTTTCTTAAATCTATTCCCTGCTAAGTTATACCCATAAGTATCTTTGCTTGGCTTCTCATGACATTGTCTGATAACGGCTTTACTACTAATTTCCTACTAATGTAACCACTATGGTTCCTCTGAAATACATTATCTGCTGTATTTACTTGATCAGCACATATTATGCAGAGCTGCTGAATTAATTCATTCATTACTTCTAGAAAACCTTTGGTTAGGCCAAATACTAACATGTTGAAAAAGCATAAAAGAGAACTGAGTGCTATCCTCTGGTATATTCTGCACAAAAGGGCCAGGAAATAGGGCACAGAATAAGCTGTGCTGCTCAGCAAAGACTGAAACCTTGCTATAATGGTGAAAGAAACTATTAAAGCATGTTGAAGAGATGAGGGTCATATACAGCCTTTATAAATAATTCAGTGGATCTCTGAGTTTCTTTCTAGTTGTATTTGATAATTAAGAAATAAGGGAGTAGGGCAGGAAGAACGGAAGACTTTGAAGATCTTTTAACATTTTTTACATTTAATGTCTCAATTTATAAAGACAACATAAGTCATTTTGACTCCTGAACACACAATCATCCTCCAAAATATCCAAGAGATAAAGGTGACCAATTATAAGGTATCAAAAGAAAGATATATAATCATAAGAGAAACAAAACCAAGTTTCTCCATTGGTATTAAACACAATTAACATATAGTAAATGTTTCATACCTTTGCAGTCAAGCTGAAAAATCCCTTTGGTTCAATCATTTTCTCCAAGACATGGCACTTTATTCCAGCTGTGCTGTCATACTCATAAACCACTCCATACTCCAGGTGAACATTGTCAACAGTCAGACTCACATGATCTTTCTTCCCATCAATGATTGCCATAGTGTTAAATTTGTCAATTACCTCTAGAACAAACAAAGTAACACAAATCAGTTGGCAAGTCTTGGCCATCAAATGGACTATAAAGGACATAGGCAAGCATTTTAGAAAGAGGTATGTTCTAATAATTTTATTTTAAAACGTTCATTAAAAAACCTGGCTGAACAATATAAAAATGAGAACACCAGGAGATTTATAGATGGTAAAATACTGGACTGCAAAACAGACAGTACTTTCTTTATAAACAGTTATTGAAGGGGGCTAATTCCATTTCATTTATAATTCAGAGACATTAAGAAAGACTCAAAAAAGGGAAAATTGAGAATTTCTAAGTAAAGTAGAAGAAAATCACTATGAAAACTGTCGACACTCAGAAATGAAACCACAATAACTTCACCTATGAAGAGAACATAAATACAGTTCATGTGTGAAATGTCTCTTTAATTACAAGTTGCAGATGAATGCAGTTTTCTCTAAATGTTAATTGCCTGAAAATAAACTGAAGGATAGCCTTTTTTTTTTCCCCATGCAGTAATGACAAATGTATCTAGTTTGCCGTAACTGATTACTAGTAGTGAAAATAAATCAGGTAATGCCTAGGTTTATGTTTCCTAAAAATGCAAATAAACAGATTTTCCCCAAAGTGTTCACAGAAGTATTTTCTCTAAATGGGAAAGATAATAATTTTGAAAGAAGAGCATGTTAAATTTGTACGTTTCAAATACATAAGAAAGGAAATCCTTATGTAAAACACATCTTATGATCTGTTCAAAATTTCCTCTCTGCAAACAAACCCACTGCCTACATTTTCCTTGTATTATAATAGCATTCTCATCAACAACAAGACCAAACAAGCATCACAAACCTTCCACTTTACAGTCAAAGGCATCGCCTCCATCATCTCCAGAGGGTTTGGTGTTTGTTTTCTGAAGATCTTCCTGTGCACTTTCAATGCTGTTGTAAACCCATTGTATAGAATCTTGCTAGAAAAACAACAAAAAATACACAGCTAGAAAAAGCTTTGCAAGGGCAACCGATAGCAACTATTTCACTATTTTTAAGGTCTAAGTTAAAAAAAAAAAAAAAATCCAGAGAATTTTGGCATTGTATAAAACCATCCGAAGAATTTTGGCAAGTTATTTTTTATTTCAGCATATATTGTCATGAGACAGTATGAAGTCTGTGACAGCATGACATGCATCATTTCTATGTCTCTGACAAAAATAATTTAAGACATTTGAAATCAAATTGCAGGTTGAAAAATATTTTTCCTCAAGAAATCGTGGGAAAAAAAGCAATTTTTGCTTTGTTAAATCTGCTGTGCATCCACAAATCTGGTGTAAATGTTATGTACTATCAACCAAAGACAGAGACTGTCCAGTTAATCCATAATCCATGTGTCACTGTCACAAAGAACCTATACTACAGGCTTCATTACTTATATTTACCTTTACTACAAACATTTCACCAGTGTAGTAATAAATGGTTTTTATTTTTTCCCCACGGATTAGCATCCCTCTGCACGCCCCTAAAAGAAAAGAATCACAGACTCCAAAAATCCACCATCTTCTCTGGCTGAGTGACACACAAGCACAGGAATGGTGGCGTACTTGGGTCATACAACCTTTGAATAAGCCACGAATTTGTCTCACATCTTGCTCTACCCAGCCTGTAACTCAGCCACATGCTCATGATACCCTTGTGGAAGGTCCTATCAAGCATGGCATCCCCAAATTACTCTTTGTCCCTTACACTTCAAAACAAGTTTGACAGTCAGTTAATCAATCCTCCATCAGCTACAGCAGAATAAATGACATAATTATGACAAATCTGAATTCAAAAAGAAGTTTGTGAAAGAATGCAAAGTTTAGCAAGGACAGCAAACATTTAGGCTGAGTGTTAAAAGCTTCATGCGAAGTGCCAAATACATCCAGTTATCCTTTGAAAAAATACAGCATTCAGCTTCTATCTTTATCCCATTGGTTTGGATTCTCTAGGTTTCCCAGATTCATCTACACCTTGCTTTTCACTCAATGGCATTAAATATTTTACTAAGAAGGCTTAACTTCCAGAGATCTGTGCTGATTGTTGGAAGACACAGATGTAGAAGCTGCTCAACCAGAATGCTTCTGAAATCCACCCCTCTTTGCAGGTTCACCTCAAAGCTTGATGCTTAGTTATGGATTCTTACAGACTTGCTTGGCAGCATTAACACTGCCATGCCAATCTCTAGTAGGAAATACTAACTACTTAAACTAGAAGTCCCTTCTCCAGAAGTTAACAACCAATCTATGGCTATATGATTTGGCACATTTGGAGCAATGTTCTTCGAAATCATTACAGGAAAACAAACTAAGCATAAATCTGTCACATCATGATTAGTATCACTGCAAAGAAATTGTAATACCAAGAAGCAAAATCTGGTTTCAGTTTTCTTTATTCAGACAGGACAGAAGATAAACACTGTCCCACAGAAATTACACAGTTATTGAGTGAAAGAATCTGAAATGAAGCTTCATGCTCCAGGCGATTAGGAAGGCTTTTTATCTTGAGAAGTAGAAGATATAAGAAACAGAAAAAGGTTCAGCTTCAATTATGCAATTGGGAACCACAAGAGAGACTGCAGTATTCCTGGTAATTAAATGATAGGCTGTATGCACTGTACTTACAAAACAGGAGAAATCCATAGTCATTTTCCAAATAATAATTAAAAAACCCCACCAAATTTCTGAATAGGAAATTAGACTTCAGCTGTCTTTCCACCAGTGGGAATACTAGCATTTACTCCAGTCTAGACAATTCTCCCATTGTTTTTGATAATACTGCACCATAAATGAAGTTTTTCTTGTCTGTCTGAGGAACTTCAGTTACCTGTGATTTGCTCAATAATGATCAGCTACTTTTTTAAAGCAGAAATAAATACTACGTAAAGGAAAAAACTTCAAGTTATTATACAAGTTGATTAAAAAATCCAAAGTAATTTTTTAATGTCAAGGCATTCATACCATTGAACATTAATCAAGCCTCTTTGGATGCCACTAATACCCATAGGAAGTCTACAGTTATACACAGAGAGAATAAAACTGCTCTAATAAATTTAATTTATCTTTTATTCTAGCCAGTTTTGCTACTAGTGAACAGGACATTTTCTATTTACTAGAGTGCATCTTCCTTTAAAGCATAGGTAAGCTTGATCTTGATATGCCATGCAATAATTTCAATTCTGTATTATTATTTAAACACAAACATCCCAAGAACATTTTCATAAAGACTGTATTTATATGACCCAGTTCTAACTATATAATTCTTATAACCAAAAATTCTTATAACCAATTATTTAGGTGTGGGAGAAGGATTCAACTCTTGATTTTAATTGGATTTTTCTCCTCAGTAAACAAGTACTTGAATAGTTTGTGAAGTTAATTAACCATATTAGTTCACAGTTCACAAAAAGATTGCAGAGAATTGGAAAATTACATTATAGAATCCAGCTTGGTTTGTTTTTCTTCCTAAATTTGTGTCTTGGAAGTCTGTGATTTTCTCCTTATTGAACATGACAAAGATAAGAAAATTTGCATGCATTTAAAAAAGGAAATGTTGAGTCCTTGAATATATGCTTATTCTCAAGACCGGAATGCAATGGGAACTCTGACTTTTGTGGATGGAATATATGCACTCTGCTCTCTGTGTACTGAAGTGTAACAAAAATCCTGGAAGAAGATCAGTTTTATGCATTTCATTCTGCTGCTGAGCAGGCAGCAAGCTCTGATTCCCTCTCCATCAAGATGAGAATACACCTCAAAATTCTTTCTGCATAGGACTGCAGAAATGCTTGAAATAGGCCTTTAAAAACACCACATAAAAATTATTTATGACATTTATTTCAGTGCAGAAACTAAGCAGATTTTGAACATCACCATTGAGCAATCTGCAGCTTTTATATTTCAATTGGCTTCCCTTCAGTTTTATTCACCACTTCTTTCCTCTCACCCCTCTCAAACACAACAGATATGTGCACAGAGATAAACACCACACTGTTTACTTTGACCAAAAAGAGAAAGCCAGAAGAAAATGTGCAAGGGCACCAAATGAGACAAACCTGCATTGGCCGCCTGTACTTCCTGCAGGCTGTGACATGAGCAATAACACTTGCATGAGTCTCTTTGCTGACATTAATTCCATTCACTTTGATTATGCACTGGCCAGGGTGGAGACCCGCCGCAGCTGCCACTGTTCCTATTAATAAAAACCCACATAGTTAGCAGACTTCTTTTTCTAAACATCTCCTTTCAAGCTTACAGTCCAAAAAGTCTCTTTTTTTAAAAATCTGAACCTGGTCAGACTGATCTTTACATATTTCCCCTGACCACAGAGTACTTCTGTAGACCAGCTGGATGCCAAGAAAATGGAGTTTGCCAGCAGATGTTTCCATAAAAGACACCAGACAATTTTCTAAAGGCTGCATTATAAAACAAAAAGTAATATGACTAGCAATATGAAAATGTGGAAAATTCACCTCCAAAAAAAGGACTTTAAAAGGATAAAATGGCTCTAGCTTGAAAGTCACTAATTATAACTTAGTCTACTTTTACATGACCCAAGTTTATGACCTTCTTGTTTAATTCAGGTGTTCCAATTGCACATACAAAACAGAAGGTCTCTGGCAGTACATAAAGTATAAGAGCATACTAGAGTATCATGTTAATTATGAAGTAAAATATCTAAATTCCAAAGACATTTCCAAAGATATTGTTCTTATTTTCATCTTCCCTACCAACACAATTATAGCAGAGGGCCTTACAGCTTTAAATCAAAAATCTCTAAGATAATTAAGTAGAATATCTCAAATTATCAGAAAGGGGGACATTCTCTTTAAGCAACATAAAATACTTTGTTCAGTGACTGATTTTCACAATGGAATAACCACATTGGGAAAATCTAGTGACTGAATAGGCCATACAAAAATAGCAGTTGTCTCCAGGTCTTTTCATTGCAATTCAAACTCACTCCTGAAAGACAGCCTGCTGGAGTATGACCTTAGTTCCAGCTACCTGAACATTCACCCAACATCTCTCGATACTGCCACAGAGGTGCCAAGGAAGTAAAAATCTATTGCCTAGAGACTGCCAGACTGAGGTGCAGAAGCTTGGGGCTACTAAAGAAAAGACTGAATTCGCAGGGCTGACAAATAGAAAGCTTGTCATGACTTCATGTCTTTCCAATTGAGCATATTTGACAAGGAAATAACTTACAGAATATCCATGAGCTTCCCTCATTTTAGGAATTATCATTATTAGGTTAAAGCTGTGTTTAAAGTCTAATATAAAAGAAAGTCATTGGAAATTACAGTATCACCAGCTATCACAATTTCCCTTTTCCCCAAAAAGACTTAAAAATAAACATATAAATAGATCTTACTAAGCATCTGTCTCAAAAAAAAAAAAAAACCCCACAAAAAAAACCCACAAAACCCCAAATCTCTCTTCAGAAAACCCAAGGTCCCAATTCAGCAAAGTATTTAAGCATATGCTTAAAATCTTCCAGGTTTAGCAAATCACACAAGCAAGCACTTGAATATTGTTGAGGCTAATCAGAATAAAGCATGTGCTTATTGAATAATGATAGGCAGTTGAATTGAGATCCAGGTGCAGAGATAATTATCACATCAGCTACTAAGTCTGTAGTTTATTAGTCTTTCTTTTGAAAATCT
Organism: Thryothorus ludovicianus; assembly: GCA_013397245.1. NCBI lineage: Eukaryota > Metazoa > Chordata > Aves > Passeriformes > Certhiidae > Thryothorus > Thryothorus ludovicianus. The sequence continues at coordinate 128,035 of VZTB01006896.1, read as the reverse complement.
AATTTCTGGCACCACAGCCTAGAAAAAAAGTCGCCAAACTCGGTTCAAATCTGGCTGTTTTGCAGATCAGTTCACTTTTAATTCCTCAGTTACAAAGGCAGGAGGGGGAAAAGAGACACAACTGTCCCAAAATAACTGAAAACACAGTTACTTTGCTCTACCATAAACATGAGACAGCAAGAAATAATGCTTCATGTCCTTTTAGCACAAATGCACTGCTCAAAAACATTGTTAGAATAACAAGCATCTGAAAACCACATCCCAAAATTTACAAGCAACATCTGCAATTACTAAGAGAAAGCCACTAACACTCTTGAAAAGATTTGTAAAAAGCACATCTTTTTTTGTAAGATACTTTCAAAACACTCTACAACCACACAGCCATCTAACAAATTAACACACAGGTTCCCAACAGCAATTCATTGGACAAAGTGATATTGCATCCTTCAGCTACTCCATAATCTGTAAAGAATGCACAACTTGAACTTAACTTTCCTACATTAGTATAAATACATTTTAAATAAAAAGAGTTGGAAGATGTATCCAAAGCTTACAGAGTATAAGCACACAAAACAATTATATTTGAATTATTTAATATTGTTTGTTACTTTGGGAGAAATAAAAATGTAAGATGGATTATGGGACCTAATTTTTTCTTATCTCAACCAAGTAATTTAGATATTAAATGTATATTTACCAGTACCATTGACAGGTCTTATGGCTTACCTCTCCCAACAGCATGGACAACAGATGGGCCAAACCCCCGGATTTGGAATCCAAGTCCATCTGCAGAATCAGGAATCTTCACTGTCCTGATACAAGCAAAGATTTAACATGAATGTAGCAAAAGGTAGAATTTTGTTATTCAGCAGCATGCAGGTTACAAGGGTGTAAAACTCCATACTTTTATTCAAATCAGTTTTCAGATTTTGCAGCATTCATATTCCAGATACCGTGTACCACCAACATCAGAAATAAGAGCAAGCTGAGACAGCACAGTCTATTTCACAAGGAAATTCAATATGCTGATTAAAATCAAAACACCACCATAGCTTTAAAATGCCTCCCAAAAGGACTGCTATTTGGGTAAGTTGCCATAGCACCACAACACTGAAAGCCCTGGGAAGGCAGGCAGTCTCTCCCAGCTGAGAGGACAGAGCCTGGGGATCAGAGATCACAGCAGGTTTGATCAGACAAGCTGCAGAAGACTGCAGAGCTCAGATCCATATTACAATTTAACAGAATCACAGAATGTGCTGAGTTGAAAGGGACACACAAGGATCATCAAAATCCAGGTCCTGGCTTTGCACAGACACCCCAAGGGTCACACCATGTGCCCGAGACCACTGCTCAAACACTTCTTGAACTCTGTCAGGCTGGGGCTGTGACAACTGCCCTGGGGAGCCTGTTCCAGTGCACAACCACCCTCTGGGTGAAGAATATTTTTATGATATCCAACCTAAACCTCCTCTGACAGAATTAAAGGTTTTTCCCTCGGGTCCTGTCACTGGTCACCACAGAGAATAGATCAGTACCTGCCCCTCATTTTCTGCTCCCTAGGAAGTTGCAGACTGCAGTGAGATACTCTGTCATAAAAGGAAATTTTGTTTGATAAGCATCCTCTCAGGAAGCTGTGCTAGCTGTGACCAGTGATTGTGTTGTCTCTCAGGTGTTTTTCAACACCTCTCAGAGTAATCTTCTCCATAACTTTACCAGGCACAGAAGTGAGACTGACATGCCTGTAGTTTCTCAGGTCCTCTTTCTTGCCCTTCTTGAAAACTGGGACAATGTTATCCAGCTTCCAGTCAGCTGGGATCTCTTCAGATTCCCAAGAGAGCTCAAAAATCATCAAGAGAGGCTTTAAAACTACATCAGCTAGGACTTCGAGGATTCGTAGATAAATCCCATCAGGCCCCATAGATTTGTAGAATTCCAGCTGAAGCAGCATATCTCACACAGGGTTGGCCAGGAGTTGATTATTCTCACAGTCATGGACTTCCAGCTCAGGGCACTGAGACCCCTTTGGTGTATCACCCATGAGGTGAAAAATAAATTAAACACCTCTATGTTGTCCCTGTCCCCATCTGTGAGGTGACTATCCTCATCCTGTAAAAGGTCAACGTTATTTTTAGATTACCTATTGCCATTAATATACTTGAAAAAACTCTTTTTATTGTCCCCCCACATTTCCAGCCAGCTTCAATTCCAGTTGACCTTAGGCCATGTGAATTTTCTCCCTGCAGTGGTGAGCTGCATCTCTGTATTCTTCCCATGTCATTTGACCTTGCTTCCACTGGGCTTTCCTTTTTAGCTTTATTTCCAGAGAATATTCTTGTTCAATCAAGTTGGCCTGCCTCACCCGCATGACTTCTGACATTTGGGACTTACATTCTCCTATGCCCTTAGGAGGTGATATTTAAAAAGTGACCAGCACTGATGGAGCCCAACAACTGCAAAGACACTTTCACTCTGAAATAATGAATTCTGTCAGGTGTCAGTAGACAAGGTGTTGAGTACATCATCCTATGGTCAACAAATCCAAAAGTTTTCTGCTGACACCAACCTTGGAGCCATGCATTGACCTGATGGATCTACCTAATCCTATTGATACTACTCCTAGTTACTGGAAGAATCAATGAAATCAACTACTGTGCTCCTGATCCCTCTACCAATTATCCCAGGGCAATGAAGACTTTTTTGACTGCCCTCAGACTTCCCTGTTTATTTCACTGCCACCGGTTTGATCAATAGCAGAGAGTAATCAGAGGGCCTTACTAGACTGGATTGTTTTCCAGTAATGTCTCTTGTCTGAGCCTCTGGGAGACAGCAGATTTCCCTGAGAGTTGGGTCAGGTCTGCATATCAGACCCCCAATTCTCCTTATAAGGGAGTCTCCTATCACATCTACCCTTCTTTTCCTGGTAACAGAGGAGGTCTTGATGCAGGTTGCAGGTGTTGTTTCAGGAGACCACTCCATCCCAGACAGATCTTCCCCGGCCTCATCAGTTGTTTGGCCTTCTAGATCCAGAGCCCCATACCTGTTGGAAAAGGTACCAGTCCTACTTGTCAAATTCAGAGAAAGAGGAACCTTCTTGCTGGTACCTGCTGTGATCCAGTCTTCATCTTTTACAGACCTCTGGCTAGCAAGTCCTTTGACTAATTACCCTGCAGGGTTGAGTCCATCTGCTTCTTCACCACAGTGGAGGTTCTAGACTTCTAGGAGTCTGAGACTGTGGTGTTGCTGAAAATAATTGATCTCTCTTTGCTCATTCACTGCATAGCCAGTTGACTTCTTCCTGTAGCTCCACCTGCAACACAGCTTCGCAAACACAGCACACTTTCTGCAAAATAACTCTTTGTAGTCCCCAGTCTCACAAAGAGGCAACAGGTACTCCCAGCAACCTGTGCCTCTCCTTGCTGTGTTTTCTCAAAATAATGTTTCATTGCAGTTTTTCTGAGCAGCGACAGAAAATACTGAGTTTTGTAAAGAAAGAATCATCCACTGCTGTTTGTACAAATTGTAAGTATATTGAGATGTGCCCCTACTTGGTCCAAGAGCAAGGGTAATAAATCTACCAACACATCTAACCAACAAAAACACAATTCTGAGAATCAAAATTCACATGTACTCCTTAAAATTAAGCTCTGAGCTCACCCAAAGTAAGCTAGCATACTCTTATGATAACAGCTCAAAAAGCAACACAGCTGCATTAGACCTTATCAGAGCTAGTTAGGTCATGCATAACAGTGCACTGATTTAACTTTGCAGCCTTTCTATCCAGAGCCACCTCTGTTATTATTTCAGAGATCTTTGTCCCAAGCTCCATTTCCCATTACAAAAGCAAACAAATTCAAATTGATGCTGAAAAGTGCTTTTAAAATACATTCGGACTGTAGCAAACTTGATTTACAGGCAGTTCTGAAAAACAGAATTGCATCATTTATTGTACTTCTTTTTTTTTTCTAGTATACATAACATTAGGCATTTGGAGATGATTATCATCAATGGTGAAATCCAAACTTCACTGAAGCTATATTTTTTTTTAAATGTAATAATATGTAGAGATTTAAAAATTTTTACTTTGTACATTTTGTAAGTATAATATAATTTAATGTACTCATATATTAACTATTGATACCATCTGTATGATTGCATTCTGAAACCGTTTTGAGAACATGCTACTAAACTATGAAAGACCATCACTGGCAGTTTAGGCTAAGAATTCAGGAGAGAACTGTCTTCTGTCAACTCAGTTGTGCTAGCAGCAGCTGCTGACAAAAAGCCAGGAACACTGAGCAACAAATTTTACTCCTGTGAACTCTGTATTCACTAGATCATCTCTCCCAACCTTGAAATTCACCCACAAGTTGAGTCAGAAATCAAACCAAGATTTGCATTAAAGAAAGGCCAAGATATACCTTTTGTGCTTTCTACAATCCTGTGGTCGTGGGATTTTTTTCGTTATTTTTGTTTGTTTAGGGGCAGGAGTAGGTGTTGGAGTATCAGTCCAGATAAGCACCTTTATGCCTCATTTACTTCTTTGCTCTTTTTCCTGTTCCAGGTGCCATTTTATTTCTCAAGACACCTTTGCTTATTAAGAGGAGAAATAGATCTTCAATCTATTCACTTAAGCATTTCTGAGTAAGGCACTCTGTATTCTGTATGGTAACAGAGGATGGCACCTCTTTATTCTGCAAGTTTTGAATAAAAAATTACTCCTGACAAGTTTTTCTTAATCTCCTTCTTCATTATGTGAAACCTAGCAAAAACTGCATTAACTTTACTAATATACTTATTTACATATTTACTGAACCCACCTATTACGCCTCACTTTGTATTTCTTTTACATCGCAAAACTTGTGTTTAGGTAGGAATGGTCACAACTGTGTACAGAAATGCATCTGTTAGATAAAGATGAGGAGCTATTTATTTCCTCCTGATGTTTACACAACCAACACACAAGCTGAAAGGGCCCATGAGACCACAGAGTCTGATGATGCCAAACCAGCAACTAATCCCCAGACACAGGAATTTATTTAATACACACAGCGAGAGATAAGTGATCAAAACTCTCCATATAGCCAATGAAACTTCATTTAAACTTGCAGTACCTACAAGTATTTAAAGCAGCAGAGCTGAAGATCTAAAGAACTCATGTGATTATTTTGCTGCCTCTCAAATAGAATTAAACAAAATCAAGGCAAATCAAATTGCTTGACTTTGCAAAGTCAGATCAGATATAACATTTTAAAAAACCCTTTACAGTAGTGCTCTCTGAAGTTCCACTGGTCTTAAAATTCCCTTCAATTGTTGTTTGTAAAATTTCCCAAAGGAATGATAACTTACTCCCGAGGTTTAGTGCTCACGAGGACCCGCAGGGGCTTCCTGCTGTTTAAACAGGCTTTCAGGAAGCAATCCACTTCACTGAAGGGTCGCAGAAAAACCAGGTCACCGTTAATGGCAAAGATTTTCTTCCCGACTTCCAAGCCTGCCATCTAGAAAATAACAACAGTTGTGTATATGTTTGCTTTTTATAACCACTAGCATTATGTTTTCTTCTGCTGGCATGGGACTCCATTCTCATTTTCTTTTCATTCTTTATGACTCTTTCACATACTAGGCACAAGGGACTTACACCTCAAAATACTTCTAAAAACGGTTAAATTCATGAGAAGGGTAAACACTCATTCTGAAGAGAACTAAACACAGGACAGTCTTAATTAAGATTTTGTGACAGTATCACAATATCTGTTAATTCTTTAGTAAATAGCACAACAGCTTTGATTGAGCCATTTATTTTACAACAGTACTTAATTTTTCATCCACCATTTCCAAAGTAACTAAAGTTTCTTTTCATAAAGAAAGACACAATTAATATTTTAATAAGTGAATATTTGGTAAGTTCCAAAACAAAAGAGTTTTTAATCTTTGGTCTAACAAGAAAAGCACCATAACACTTGAACTACAGGAGTACAAAGAGTGGGTCAAGGTATGGGCAAAGCCCTAGTGCCATCTGAGATTATGGCAGAACCTGATTGCTAGAAACCATCTATTTACTCTGTGGCTGAATTATATTATTAATTTGTTGTGTCTATTTATAATTTAAATTTGTACTCCACCATGAGATTTAGAAAGCCTTGAAAGAGCATCCTACTTTATCTTTACTTGTAAAGAGACTCCCATGCTGCTCAGCAGAATATTAATTAACCCAAAGAGAATCTAAAGCAATGCTACCAAACAGGAAAGCTGTAATTTATTCATTCAGTCTCAAATTCCAGATTTTATCTAAAGCTTACTACATCTTTTACTATGAAATCTATCAACTGTAACCCATAGACTAACTCTGTACCCATTGCATATTCTAGCAATAATGTTTATTTCAATTATGATTAATGTCATCACTGGAATGTTATAAAATGTATAAAAATAAAAATACAACTTTTATATCATCACTCAATATGACAATTTAGCTGAGCAGAAAAGTGTTAGATAATGGTCAAAACAATATTTTAAACAAAAAAAAAGAAAATACACAAACCAATCAAAACCAACAACAAAACAAAAAAAAAAGGAAAAAAGGAAAAAGCTTTCTTGGTAAGTGTTCCCTGTCACCTTCTACTACCATAGACTTTCCTAAATCATGTATAAAACAGACATTTGTGATCAAGTTAATAAAACAGGGAAGAAAATTTATAATATTCCGTACCTCAGCATTTGATCCTTTCTCCACGACTTTAATAATTGGCATCTTATTTTTATCTTCTAAACCAAAACCATATGTTCCTTCATTAGATTTAATCTGTAAAATATTTTTTTTAAATACTGTTCAGAAAGGCATGAATTAAAACTGATGTCTTCATTAAATAACAATAAACTGTCCTAATATATTGCCACCATGACCAATATTTTGATTCCTCAAAGCACACAATGATGGTGTTTCACTCACCAGCAATGACTTGGCTATGACATTTTCCACTACTTTCAGATCATGTTTCATGAGTCTGTGCTTCATATTTGATCCTTCCATTTCTTCATCCGCATAAAAACGGAACAGTAGTGGTTCATCTTTAAATTCACTTTTCTCTAACACTGTATGACAGAAACCCACACATATTAATCTTTTTTTTTTTTTTTTTTTGGAACTTTTGAGTATCGTGTCTTTCATGAACCATAAAATACTGAACGTGCATACACCCATTGAATGCCAGCAAATTATTTTTGTGTGTGTGGATCTAGAGAAATCTTTTAACATAAACAGCTGTTATTTGGATTTATTATAGAGGGATAGGTATGACTAAACTCTTGTTTTCAACTACAACATCTGGATTCCACCAAGCTGAGAAAGGAATATTAGCCTAAAATAGTTTTAGTGAAATAACAAGCACAAGTTTTCTTCCTAAACGGGATTCTAAAACATGATTTTGAAAAGTTCTACCGGGAAGCTGCTGAAGATGCTCACCACCAAGCTCTGACACTCTCTAGGAGGTGAAGCATGCTGGGTTCAGAATTAGAAACAGGTTTGCTGGGGATGTGGAAGCAAGCAGAACAGTCAATGGATGCCGTTTGTGTATTCAAAAGTCAAAGGAAAAAGAATGAAGAATACCAGAGAGTATGTCCCCCCTTAACCTTGCCCCTTGTCTAAGCAAGCTGATAAAAGAAATTTCTTCCTCTTTTCATTTCAGTAAATGACCTACTACTTCAATCCCTTCACTGAAATCTTTACCCTGATGGTATTAAACAGGTCCTTGTTCACCTTAATTTTGGTGCTGCACACATCTCTGGTCTCCTCTCCCTTCCTTGTTCTTTGCTATCCTTACAATTTTCTCATTTTTCTCCAATTCCACTTTCTCCCATTGTCACCACTTCACTTTTTTGAAGTCATGCTCCTCCATACTTCATTAATTCCTTCCAAAATCTCACATATCTTTCCTACTTTCTTTATTATTGTCTCATCAGTGCCAACATGCATTACTTTAACACATTTCTTGCAAAGTGACTAATAAAACTGCCCCCACTAAATCCTTCAGCAGATGAATTCCTCAGCACGTGCTATAAAATTGGATATACTATTCAGAGTATACCATAGCTATTTTTTTCCTTGAAGATTTTGGCGTCAATCTCTTTAGTGATATAATAGAAGAACTTTCTATCTGTTCTGTAATATCTTTATCAGCTCCTGCATTTCCTTCCAACTGTGCAGATAACATTAAACAGAAAGTAATCATAGCTTACATAGAATGTACTTACTTACCATGGTGCATAAACCCGTTATCACAAAGAGCAACACCAAATATCATAGCTTCCTCCCTCGTCCGGCAATCCCCCTGTTAAAACACAGGGTATTTTTTAAATATATTTTAATATATTGCAAAATGGAAACAGTGTACAATGTGCAATCTCATGGGGGTGGCAATTTCTGGAGATTACATTTACCACCACCACCATCTTTATGTATGTATTTCTAGCATATATATATATATCAGTATATACAGGTTTATCATAGAATCAGTGAGTAGTTTGGGTTGGTAGGGACCTTTACATGCTATAACGCTCTGTAATTACAAATAAATAGAAAAATACTTCAGCAAGACTGCATACACCATAAAAATTGAACATAATAAGAGACTATAAGAAATGAAGTTTTAAACTTTTTTTTCATGTTACTAGTGCATGTTGACAGAGTGAACAGGATACTGTGCTGTTTTTTCTCGTTCGTTTAAAATGAAACAGAATTGATGGCAGCAAATTGGTACTGACTTTTGCTCATCTAATTAGTAATTTAGTTTTTCATTTTGGGTTTTTTTAAGCCATGGACAGTGTTATATGCTGAATCACAAAGCTAAGTGTCATCAAAATATTTCAATTTAATTTCAAGTAAGATAAGCACAATAGGGATGAAAAGCACAGCTGGTGACAGCTGATTTCTGTTACTTTACTAGTTTAAGAGGATTACACTTACACACATGGTTTTAATAAGCCCTACGCAAAGTGTTTGTATGTTGTTCTTCATACATAACTAGCTTTCAAAACAGAATTTAAATGCAAAACATGCATAAATCCAAAGGTGTCTACTTGCCTGGGCAATCAACCAATCTATGAATTTGTTAGCCATAACCACAGATTTGTAAGTTCTCAAGTGATAGTCTTTATCCCTGTTCAAAATAACACAGAACAATTTTTAAAAATCAAACAAAGGCTCAGAAGAAAGAGAAAAATACTTGTAGTTATAAACAAGTTAGTGCAGGCATGAATTGAGTGCTTAATAATGGTTGAGAAGTTTTCTCTGGAGGAAAAAAAGAGCAAATTAAGTCTTTCTGGTAGAGAGAAAGGAGGAGGTTGATCACATCTTATTTGGGTGATATTGTCACTGGAGTATAAAGGCAGGTGTGTTGCTACAGCTGTGACTCTTCAAATGAGGTAATGGTGTGTTAGTAAAGGAGAGCACTAATATATACAGTACGCATATAAGCATATGCATCAGGACCTAGGAGGCTCTAGAAGTCCATTAAAAAAGTTATATTGAACAGAGTTGGCAGCCATTTAGTGGTTCAGTTATGCTTTCTGTCTTGAAAGCATTTCAATCTTATCGGATTACTCCCAAAAGACCAATCTTGAAAGGATGGGTTAGGTTCCTACATTCAAACACAACATCTTCAGATCATTTACTTCTTCCAAATGACCCCCTCAGGATTTCCCAATTGGACTCACCTAATTACTGGGGTAAAGAGACTGTGGAGGCGACAGTACAGTCGTACACCCTGTTGAAGAGAAAGACAGGGTGAGTTAACCACACATTCACATCACAGACAAGAGGCAGGGACATTGTAAGGCAGCCCATAGGCTGTTAATGGATTTCATTTACAAAGTAAAAAGGTCTCTTCAAATTTCTATGTATTTTCAAGTGCCAAAACAATGTTTCCCGATAACAATATTGATGAATAAATGATGAGAAAGAAAATATTTCCAATATAACCTAAGCTTACCGAGACACATGCAGAACAGATTATTTTTAGCTTTACAAAATTCTGAAGGTTTGAAATACTTAGAAAGAAAAGCACACAAAAAATTAACCAATGTTTCCATGCTTTAAGACTGTCCTAAACAATGATTGCTATTCTATACACAACTGAGTAATTTAAGTAAAAACCACTGCATTTCATTATATGCATCAATACTTTTCTTACAAATTAGAATTATAACTAATCAATTCTAAAAATGCAAAAAGATTCAAAGATTAGAAATGCTTTTTATTAAAAAAATTAAACATCTGGAATAGTTCAAAAAACTACCATCAGAAAATCGTATTTTAGAAAAGAAAAACACATTAGTATTACTTAGGAAACTATCAAAAAGCAATTATGTTTACAATATGCAAGTATAATGACTAAAATTTGAGTCAAATTGGATTCCATCCTACTTTGCTCTTCCAGGGAGTTCAGTATTGTAGATTCCTCTAGATGCACTTTACATTAACAAGTGGAGCAAAAATTAAATCATACTGCAGCAAAAATTAAATTATACTGCAGTGCAATATCCAAATGTAGACATTTTCTACTGACTCCAAATCATGACCAATTTGAATATTAATGAGTTTAAAGGCAACTTTGATCAATCTTTTCGTTGTTGTCAAAAGCATAAATGAGTAGTATAAACTATTATGTTTAAAGATCTATGTGACTATAGATGTACTGCCCTGTTAGGGCAGTAATAGAGGACACTCAGACTTTAGAGAAATTTGAAAGCAGTTTCCTGCATACATTTTCATATCTATGAGAAGGGACTGAAAAATACAATAGATTGAACCTCAGCTTCAGGATCACCCAGAAACACAGGCAATGCATCCCACATATGAAACCATTGAATAGCAACTGTAACTATATAATAGTAAACTGTCATTTAATATTTAAAATGTATTTAAATGTAACCAAAAGCTTACAAATGGAAAACCGAATTTGATTCACATAAATATAGACTGGCACCTGCTGGGAGATGTTGTTTATCCCAGAAAATCTTACATTACTTTTCAAGCAGAATCTCAGTTTCTGATGTGTTCTTCCTAATAATAGCTACTATTTTATTCTGTACCTTGGAGATCACATCCTGCATCTCATTTCTGGGATAGTATGTTCCATCATCATATCGGAACCTGTACAGCATGTGTTCAGGTTTGAATTGGTGCTTATCTGTAACTAAATAAAAAAAAAAAAAAGGAAAAGGCATTGTGAGATGACTTTCTGAAGAAACCAAGGAGAGAGAAGAATTTTAGCATTTCTTCTAATAAAAGCCCTAAACATAGCAATAGGTAGATTTCAAACAGGAGGGCCAGAAAGCCCAATTAGATCATCCGCCCTAAGCTCCTTCATGCCCCTGATGACAGTATTTCTTACAACATTTAAATAGCACAGAACACAAGTCATGGGGAAAAGAATAAGGAGGACAGTCAGGGGATAGCATGAAGAACTAGGCACTCAAATCTTTTTAGTCTTCAATGCTTTTGCAAAGCTTATCAAACAAATAGCCAAGACTTATTATAATAATTCATATTATTCTTCCACATTATTTTCTGTCCTCATTCTTGATGAGGCCAATCTCAGACGGTTCAGTAAATATACAAACACTTCACAACATATTTGGCCAGCCTTGCAGTGAGAACAAAGCAGAGAGGAAAATCTTCCTCTATATATAGCTACCTAAACATCGTAAGCGCAAGAGACTGGAAATTATCATGAAGATGTTGAGAATCTATTTCCCCTCAAAGACCTGGGAAAAAAGGATCTTAACAGGTGGACTTCCATAGTTTCACAAGATTTCAGCAACAAACCTCACTACTGCAAGTGTTTTGTCAAAAAGAGTCAAATCACAGGATACAAAGGTTCTCCTGGAAACTGTACTGCTGTAAATCTTTGTGAAAAAAAACTGACATTTGATGGCTGAGGACAGGCTTAGGCATTATCATCATCCTAAGATAACTACTTTATTAATTATAGCTTTGCTTGCAGTTGTAAGCTTTAATTTTGAAAGTCAATTTACATGTCATCAACTGATAAAGGAGGGTGCAGTAATGTCTTCATTTATCAGAGTAACACACCTGACAGAGTTAGGTAATTCTGTGCATACCTTCCTATAGCAAGTGATTAAGCCATCATACATAATTCTCTTCCAAAATTTAGTTAGCCATTGTAAACTTTGTATAGTGAGGTGCTTTCCATTTGTGTCGTTTTTCATGCCCCTTCAAGCTCCTCAGTATTTCCACACATCATCTGATACACAGGCATAAAAACTGAACTTCATTTATTAAGTGGTTTCATCAGGGGCATGTGCAAGAGCAAAATAACATCTCTATCTGCATTTGATATATCTACTAATCTTAAAGCCCAGGACACTATTCCAATTGCCCTGACCTGGTGGTTCATGCCAAGATGGTTATTTAAAATAATTCCTAAGCTCTGTTACGTATCATTACCTCGAAATACATGAGATATAGACCACAAAATCTTCACATATTATGCCTAACATAAGCATCTAAGTGAATATTAACGGATTCTGACCATTTAGCTAAAAAAAAGTCTTTAGTTCTATAATTAAAAAAATATTCCTACTATTGAAGAAAAATCATGTATTCCAATAGATTAACATACAAGAGTTCTTAATGACCAGCAAGATCTGAAAACAAAAAAACACCATCAAGACAGTTTTGCCTAAAGCCAGATTATTCCTCATTCTTACAGGGATGTGCTGGGAGGGAACCAGGATGGCAAAGCACCTTTCTCTTCTTGCATGCCCATGACAGACTGAGCAGGCCATGCCCCCTGAGGAACAGAAGTACCACCCTGTCTCTGCAGCCCCAACTAACCACAATGTGCCACAAATGAAGGGAGCAGCTCCACAGAGCTGGAACACGCTGGGTTTCAAACACTTAAGCTCACAAAAAGCTGCATTACCACTAAAATAAGACAGGCCAAGTTGTTTTGTATGTCATTTACAACACTATATCCACATTCATGCTGAGATAGGTATTCATATGTGATATGCTGTGAAAAGGGAACTGACCAAGGTTTAAACTGGTCTTTTCTTTTAATTGTTTTGCCAAGGTAACTTTAAATCAGATCATTGTATCAGTCCAAGAAGCTGCACAGCCACACAAGTATCTATTAATTTTAAAACTATTGAATATTCAGTTTATTTTTGTAACTACAAAGTTCCTTAATCCATTGAGACAAGGCTTCCATCTAGAATCAGCTGCAGTAAGTGGACAAGGTACCTCACTCCACTGACTGGTGTCAGTCATTTCAGATATCAGAGAATTCTGCCAGGTAGATTTAAAATAGCAGCATACAAAGAGATTTTTCCTCTTATATTAAAGTGAAGGGGAAAAAAAGGAAAAACTGTAACTTTTCTACTTGCCAGAGTTCACACATCAGGAAGTACATCATCATCCACCACAACATGGTTCTGTCATTGCTAGAATGAACTCCAGCACAGTGACAATAATGGGCAGCCTACTGAATATGCAAACTCTCAACAAAGGCCTCTACAATATTTGCAATGTAAATAACAGCCAAACGTTCTTCCTTGCTCTCTCTGTGAAAACAGATGGCTCATTCAACTTTATTTTAGGAATGCTATTTTCAGTGAACCACAGCTGGATTCACTATTCAAAGTAGCATGTCTGGCTCACATTTCTATGCTCTAATATAATTACCCTTTTATCTCATGAAGTTACACAATATTCATTTAACTTTGCATTGAGAAAATCTATGGGTGTATTTAGGATATAAATTACAAGATCAGGAGAAGAATCTCTGGCAACAGAATCATTCAATTGAAAACAATTCAGTGTGTGTAGTAAACATAATAGCATCTGATATTTGAATGATGGTGGAGGAAAATCATATAGACTGACATTAAAGAAATGAAGACTACATGACTACTGATGAATAACTTTAATATTTTTCCTCCTACTCCGTGTATATTTAAGACACATACAGCTCAATGGCACTATGTTTCTCCCACTTTCTTTCCAGCCAAGGACACTAAAATCATTGCAAAGATCTTGAAGTATTAAATTCCTTGCTAGCTGGAGTACAGAAGTATTAAAATATATATTATCAAAGATTCAATCTATGCTTACACCCTGGATCTATGATGAAATGATAACGAATTTGAGAGTTTTGTTTTGAGTGACTGTGATATGTGATTCTGTAAAATATGGCTTCAAAACCAGAAGTTTCTCCAGTTTTCTTACATGGTCTGGTTAGACTATACCTTGTAATAATGACAGAGATAAGGACATTTTCTGGTAAGAGAAAAAGGTTGCCAATGCAAATTACCTGCAGAAATCAAACCTTTTTCCTGGCTAAAAAAAATGAACCCTTTCAGTGATACTTCTCTCCACAATGGGGTAAATCCTCAACTCTCTAGATGCCTGCAAATTTCAGCATCAAAATATCAATTTTAGTAACTATACAATGTAGTGAAGAGAACGCCTTAAAGTTCAAAAGATTAAACTTCTGGGTTACAGTCATCAGCTCCACGTGTAATGTCTGACAGATGAACATTTCTCACAACTGTGACCCACAGTCATGTAAAATTCTTAGTTGAACACCTGTCCCTACAATGCTTGGCCTTAATAAAGGTTAGAATCCTTACAAGCACTGTACCATTCCACATTTCCTCAGAATTTCTATTTGCTTTACATAGAGAACAGCAACATTTATCTAGGTCCCTTTTCCTGATGTTGTGATCCCAACAGCATAGAGGAAATCTGATTAAATCAGTGGAGCCTTTTCCAGTAAATCTGCCGAGGACATGGACAACGGCCCCAGGAGGCCCCTGCAAGGATATAATGCAGATTCAACAAGTTGTCTTGTCTTAACAAGACCATTGTTTTGTCAAAAAAAATTAAGTCCATTCGAGTTACAACAATTATCTCAAAAACAAATAAGTTAAAATTAACTATATTTACCATGGTGAATAATGCCATTCTCTAGTAAAGCTTGGCCCAGATTAACACCTTCTTCAGACTTGTGTATCTCTCCAATTTCCAACAGCCAGGACACAAACTCACTGAAAAACATACAGAAAACAAACTTTACATCTCATACCACCAGATCCACTCTATTACTAGTGTTTCTTACTAGTCTCAATTATTCTATAGCCCAAAGATCCTCAAAATGTCATACCACCTTTAAAAACACTCACTGCTTACAGCTTTTCTATTATTTTGACATAACCACATATGGTTTCCCACAAGATGTCTTTTCTGTTCAGAAGTTTCACATGCATGAAGTTGACCTGGAGCATAGTAAAGGTTTTCCATGTTTTCTGGGATAATCTCAACTAGCACAGCTGCATTTGATCAGACAGACCAATATAAGGCAGTACCAGGCATTCCTACTGCACCCACCCAGGGTAGATGTGCCACGATGGCAGAACACAACCACAGCATCACAGAACAGTAGGCTTGTCACTTCCAAGGTGTGTCAAATATATTGCCATCCAGAGCATATACACCATATATCCATGTGCAGAAAATGCCTGGCTACTACCAAAGCCAAGCTGATGCAGCTCAGAGACATTTGGATCTACAGCATGTAAGATGTGCATTTTACAAATTAAAATAAAAGTGCAGTGAGGTAGTACAATGTACAACCTTCACATTCATGGGTTTTAACTGCTGACCCTAGGACCAACAGAAGCCTTCTTCAAAACAGTTCACTCCAAAGATAGCACTGAAAAGAACCCAGCCAAGACTTATTATAATAGGCTGCTCTTCACACTTATGTGTGTGAAGAACACACACATGTGTTCTTCATCTGCACCCAACAGCTTCACTGAGGAAACATGATTCCACCCTAACTGAATCATTAATCTTAATCCTGATTTCACTTCTCTTCAACTGTGTCACTTCTGACAGTGCACAAGCATAAGAATCTCCCAAGTTTTATTTCCCCCTTTGAACCCAGTGGTATCTTCTCAACAACTTCTTTTGTGCAAAACACTATTTTATAAAAATGCTTTTCATACTTAACTCATGGTCATAAGTTTTCATATTCTCTTATGGCCAGATGAGATAAGTGATAACCCTTTTGCCTCCCAAATTTTATTTTTTTTTTTCATATACATATTTTTAGGGCATCTCTTTCTCTTTCAGTCTTCTCAAGCTATAGGCATAATAAGGCATTATAAAGATCCTCCTGATAATTTAAACTTGTAAACCTTATTTAGTAACTCTGTTCCTGACCTTCAAGCAAGAGGAGGACAGGAGCTATTTTAAGAGACAATTATTACTTAGGTGGAATAAATAAAATTTTACACTCCAAACTAGTCATTACAGAGACAAAATGCATTAAACAAGTTGGGAATTATTTCCTGAGAGAAACTAATTCACTCAATGCATTTCCCTGTTTTCATCATGCCCTTTGCAGCCTTGTCTCTTCAATAGAACTACTTTGCAAAACGAGTACACATTCATAAATTTTAGGCAGACCATTTTACATTCTGGCTAAATTCTGTGAGGCAAATTACAAATGAAGTGTGGTTTCTACAGAATCCCAAAGATGATTTAAAATGTGGGTTTAGATGGCAAGAATTCATGCTATCAAATGCATATAATACCTTCCAAGAAAGCATTTGGGGAAAGTGGTTAATTTCCTCTTCCTGTCTTTGATGAGATTCCCTTGTTTGCACATCATTTTGTACAATCTTTCTCCTTGCTCAGAGATCATCACCCAAGTGTCCTGTTCCATGCCCAATTTTAAACCTGCCAAAAATAATTAACATTTTATGAAGTGATATTGCCATTATATTTCAGGATCTTCCCTGAAATGAAGAAGCAATACTGATATTTTACATACAAAAAAAAAAAGTTAAAGAACTGTTTTTCATTATTTTCTCATGATCAAGTTAAACCATGAACATCTGATCTTCATAAAGAATAACCAAAAGATATTTTTCTCACAGGGAAGTTAAATTGTTATGCTATCAACATCACCATTTATTTTGTAGTAATAGCAGACCTCAATATATGAACATTTGCAAGGGAGTAGTCATGTCTTCACTAGTTTAAAATAAAGAGCTTTTGTTTTGCTCTTACCATGTGATATAAAAAGATCTTCACTTAAAGGAATATTTTTCAAATTTCCAGTTAATAGTAGTAACAAGTTGTTGGGGATACATATGCTAGTTTCACACAGATAATTCACCTCTTTTCCACAAAAGCATTCAGGCTTGGGAGGAGAGTTGGAACTAGAAGATCTTTATGGCCCCCTTCAACCCAAGTCATTCTATGATATTTCATCTGAGTAAGGGTCTGATACTTCTTTAGTTCTGAAAATACAGCCTGAAGAAATGTGTCTGTCAGGAGAAGAAGCTAACAGTAGTACTGGGCACTAAGTATTGAATAAGGATTGTCTCTCATTATCCATGAACCAGATGGTGATGATGTCACACAAACAAATAAAACTTGGAGTTTTAGGGACCCCAGGGAAAAGAAAACTAATATACTACTTCTAGAGCTTATAGAATGTTGATGCTGTTATTTGTATTGACTTTTCAAAGAAGGTCACAGCATCATCAGTCTTAAAGATGACCACCTTTGAAACAAATTTCTAACTTGCTGAATGCCTCAGGTGTTTACAGGAAAGCCACCACATTGATGGAAAATTTCTGCAAGAAGTTTCCAATACATCTTGATTTCCCCTAGCAAGCCAATACAATCTATGAAGTAGTCTTAGTTTATAATTTTATTACAAAAGCTGAAAACTCTGCTAAATCACTTAATTCGGGGCATTGTCTCATTTTTGTTCAGCTTCTGCTACATGGATTCCAAGTAAGACTACAGGTTTAGTTTCTCTCAGCCCATTGAACCTCTGAGTCTTCAACTTATTCGGTTTTTGACAATTCTGTGTAGCAATCTGAATCTGTGTGCCTCATCTCCTCCTTGTTTCATGGTTGTCTCCTTGGTGGCAAACCCGCTGAGAGCATCAGGACGTGAAAGCTTTCACAACTCACAGGATGCTAAAATCCTAACACACACATTGGCTTTGAGATGGGTGCCTCAGGCCTCCAGCTTGCCAAAGTTTAGCTCCAATTCATTTCCACTACCAGCTGCTCAGTTGGTTAGTGTGAAATAGTAAGAATTCATCAGCATACAATACTACTACTTACTCTTTATATTTCTTACCTAAAGCACCAAAAGCCTAAGGGTGAATAAAACTTAAAGAGAAGTAAGATTTACTGAAAATATTTTAGTCGGTTCCACATGAGGTACTATACAGAAGGAGAAAAACTTGGGGTTTTTTTTGCATTTGGCACCATGTCTATCACATTGCTTTTTCATTTTTTTAAGCATTTTTCATAATTTAAGTGTTGAGAGTTTAGACCTCTAAAGCATCTTTTTAGCTTTTCTGCTACAAATTTCTGATGACACTACTGATTAGCCAGTGCTGAGACACCCTACTTGAAACTCTAGTCCTACAACAGATTCTAAAACATCCAGTACTCAACTTTAAAAAACCAAAGATTGTTAGTGTCCATTTACAACAGAGGCACAAACCAACAGTTACTGCAGGTGATGGAAAATCTACAAAAACCAGGAAAAGAATCGAAGATCTAAATACAAGGTCATATTTTCTTTCACTGTCAAGGCTCCAAATAACATTAATAATTAGGATATTTGAGCTTGAAAATGAAATTAATTCCAGAAAATGATGATGCATCATCTTTCCCTGCTTCTACTTTATGCTGGGTTCACCTTGAACACACGAAGATATTCGTGGTCACATTTGACATCGGGATTATATTTCACCCAAGTATTCTTCCACTTTAATTCAGTTACTCAGAAAGATAGGGGTTTTCCAAAGGTGATTGGAAATGGTGATTACTTTCTTGGGTAAGAGATAATAAATCCAAGATGGAGTTGTGAATGTGCTGTGTACCATTTTAGTTCGGATCATCTGCATTAAGATCCAACACAAAAAGTCTGCTCATTTGGGTGATTCAAATGGCCAGTCATGAAGGAAATTGTTGCATACAAATCCCACAGGGCATTTAGGATCGACCCTCAGATACCACAAACCATGATAATACACAGGTCTCAATGAATTTATGACAATTTATACTGGTTGAGGATAAGCTGTAAAATCACAGATTAAGTCATCTCCCCATTTCCCAAACAGCATTTACTACCAGCATACATGATCCATGACATTATGCCCTTCCCAGTACAAGTTTGATTTATTTTTCCCAGACTGGTACTCATAAATCTTCAGCAGAACCTGACACCACAAGTTTGCCTACCAGCTGGTTTTGCTTTATATCTTGACATAAAAATACAGTGTGGCTTTCTGGCAGAGCAACACAAGGAAGTTTATTGACCCACCTTTTCTTCTCTCTCGCTCTTTCAAAATAGCTTCCAGCCATTCTTGTTTCTCTTCAGGGGTTTTTGCCATGCATACAAACCATTTATTCTTTGCCGTGTTGTGGATCTTCCAGCCATTAATAACAGTGTGGCCACTGCTGTGGTAGTCAGCTGGGAAGAGATAAAATTGCTTAAAGAGCAGCAACTCTTAAAAAAAGCAACAGCAATAGTTGCCACAATTACTAAAAACTTATCACCACACATAAAAGCCCAGAAAATAGAGAAGAATAAGAATTAATTTGAGGTTATCTTTTCCACAGTGAACTATGTTATAACTTTATAATAAACTGGAGATTTAATTTTAACAAATAGTGTCCTTTGTAATATGTAACAGATTTGCCTAGCATGTGGAAGAAGGTATAAAATCGACATTAAAATAGGCAGAGTCTTATTAAAAGAAAAGATAATGGTACTTGGAGTACTTTTGTGTTAAACTGCAATAAATAGTTCCTTAAACAAGCAGCACTGTGCTTTTGCCCCTTAAATTGCTCAGAGTAGCTGTGCTGAGTGACTAATTTACTATTAAGTGTAAAAAAAGACTAAATATACGGGGGAAAATATAATTTCAATTTCACAAGTAATCAAAGAACAGATATTTGGTGTGTCTTTACTGGTTACCTGAATTAGCAAATATCTACCCTTGCTAAACAAAGTGAAATATAATAAAGATGTTTCTGATCTAAAACCAAATGCATAATTCCTGAAATATGCTCCTAACAGCCTAATGTTCAATGGGCATATTATGAGAGGTAAGGGTTGCTGATATTCTTAGATAACTAGAACTCCTGACACTTACCATGCAAAAATATCTATGCTACAGAAATCAAACTATTTACTACTTATTACTCTATATTTACTTCTATAACAATTGATTTTACCATGCTAGTCCATAAATCTTTTTCAGAAATTCCAAGGCTAAGCCCTTAACTATCCTTCCCTAGGATTACAAGAATTTCCTGGGGGAAAATTTGTAGGCATAAATGCCTTATGATAAGAAATAATCTTTTTTTCATAAAACACAGACTAAAAACCTAGAGCTAGCAACTACAATACAAAACATTAAGAAAAATCAAAGGTCAATATTTTCTCACCACAAACTTTCCTTAAGCAGCAAAAAGTCCTAAGGCCACTTCTGAACTAGTGCAATAACTACGCAGCTTTTCATTTAGAAAATACTTTTTCAGCCCTATTTTTTATGATGAGATTTTCTGAAACTGAAACCCTTGCTGAAATGCTGGCTGAGATTTATCATAAATCTCAGCAGACATGCTAGTATCCTTTCAATAACTTTGCATTTTAATTAGATGGAAAGCAGCCAAGCTTTGTGTACTGGGCTGGGAAATGTCAGGAACTACTAGGAAATCATGAGACTGATGGCTAATTTCTAAACCAACAAAACTTTCTAGTACTCAAAGCACGTAAAAAATTGCAAGCAAGTCTATGACGGGAAAAAATGAAGTTATTTTTTCAACATCATGTTTATGCCACTTACCTATTTATCATATTTTTATTTGCATAACTTATGCATAGTATCCTTTGTTTCTTTAAAAACATTGTTTCTTGAAAATTGCTCATCATACTATTCATGCACTCTTAGAAAATCAGACTCAAAAGTCAAGGAAAATGAGTCTCAGACAGAAACTCCCAACTGACAGACTGCAGACCCTTGGAGATCAGAGGCAGGAGCACTACTGGAGGAAGTAAAGTTAAGGTTCCTTTATTTCTTAAGTTAGAGGTGAATGCATATAAAACTACAGGGTCATCATTTTCCTGTGGTCTTCCTTACTGTATGTCTGTCATCACTAGACACATTGTGTAGGGAAATGATCACTGGTGCACTGAACCACAGCAGTTAAAGTTGTGGTAAAAAATAAAAAATCAAAAATGATAGCTCAGACTCACAAATGGATTTAGATCTTCCCACCTTGGACAAAAATTTGGTGTCAAATTAGTAACTTAATTCAGAAAAAAAAAATAAAATAGTGTGTCCAGACACTTGAGTCTCTCAATGTAAAGATGACTTTTTAAATATGCAGCTTGCTTGGCATCTGAGGATTTGTAACTGCAGGGCCAGGAGTACTCTGGCTGTTCGACCACACTCGCCTCATTCCATCACAAAGGCACAGAATTCTGTTAAAATCCCAATCATCAAGCTAGGTACTGTGACAGCCTAAAGCACAGAGAGGGCACTGAGCAGCTTTGCTGTACTAAAGCACTGCTGTGATGCCCACTTTGACTTCAGCCTCTGCCTCTAACTGCAACACCTCTGCTTTCTCCTTTGCCCTTCAAACTCCCCATGAAGAGGAGTGATCCTCACAATCCTCCAAGGCTCCCACAGGCATTCTGTTCTTCCCAATACACCCATATCCATAGTCAAGAGCAATTCTGCATTCCACTGCCATCCCATATAAACTCCCACCTTCTTTGGATTGGCTATTGGGCAAAATCTGGGCAAGAGCTGCTGGCCTGCCAGGATGTGTGCATGTCCTGACTGCCCAGCTGCTCTGCACATATGCACACTCTCCACATCAGTGCAATCACAGCTGCCACTCAAGCTAAACAAATAATTTGCAAACCTGACACAATGGTTACAGAAGGCAGAAGAGCACGAGACTGCTGCTTGCTCCATGCAGAATTTGAACAAGCAGGATCAACAAATCATTAAACCTACAACTTCCCTAGGAAAGGTGATGAAAGATGACATCATCTTTTAACATGATTTGGTAATACATTAAAGCTCATAATTTGAACTGGAACATACTGTTCAAAATTCAATCTTTAAATGATGCACAGGAAGCAACTTTTTTGCAGCCGCATACAAAAGAATTTCTTCCCTTAAAAAAAATAAACAGAAGTCTCTGTATTGAAGGTACTTTTAAGTTTCTTAGAGGTTCTTGGGTGCATCAATGCTCAGAAATATCAAGGAAATAACTGCTGCATAATATCAACTGCCATCCTCCATGTATATTTTTGATGCAGTTTCCAGCCAAATTTATCATGTTGTCTATTTTCTATACCATGCCTCATTTCAAGACTAAAGAGGACAGAACTACTATACTAGAGTCAAACATAAATCTGGTGTTTCCTAAGTCTCAAGTGCTTTTCTTCATAAACTAAGCACCATTCATTTAAAGGCTGGTGAATGCCTTTAAACATGTATTTTTCTCAAAACTGAATCTTAAAAACTGGCACAGAAAAAAAGAATACGATTACCATAAAATCACCTTTCTAATACTTGCAAGTGGTTGTGTAGTCACATTATTTTAGGATCATAAATAGTCTGCCCTGATAAGTAATATGCATTCCACTTTAATCAGTGCAATCAAGAAAAAGCAGAGTGCTTCATGGTGCTGAAACAAAAAAAAAGAAAGCTTACACCAACTGTACTGCTCAGCCAAGGCCTAATTTCATCAAAGAAAAATTGCTTTTCAGAAAAAGCTTTGTTAATTTCTGTAGGCATGTCATTAGCATGATAATAAACCACACTGGGAATCTGTTTTGCTATTTCTATGCTTCTGCTCACAAACAACAAAGATTACATTCCTACATCTATCAATGCTGAGAGCAAACACTCTCGGTTGCCCTGTTCCCTCACTTTATATAAAGTGAGCAGAGGATCCCAAAATCTGCAGTAAGGAACCATGGAAGTATCATCTAGGCTCAGTCTTTAATGTCTATAAAGAGATCTATCTGGAGTGCATGAGTCCTGCACAGATATGAAAATAAAAGCACTCTGCACCCAGAGCTTCCACTCTAAATTAGGAATTCCAGAAATTGATAGGTAATAGATGACTAAAGAGAATAAAATAATACAATACCAAAAAAACCACACGCAAAGCTAATGTGAGTGACACTAGGACAACCGTATTGCTCCTCTTGGGAATGCAATGAGACAAAAAGAAAGAAGCACAAAGTACTGGGTTACAGTTCAAACTTGGATGACTACAGGGGATGAGAAACAAGACATCTGGGTGTAACAAAGGAGAACAGTAAAGAAAGCAGAACAGACGAAGGTTAAAGAAGGACATCATGATCTGAGTGAAAGAAAAAATATCTGTGTGAGGAGAGGGAATACAGAAGTCTCACAAGAAAGGAAAAGAGCAGGTAGAGTGAAATAAAAAAAAATGGGGAGGGTGACAAGAAAAAGGCAGAAAGATGTCACAGGCCAGGGAATTAACACGGAAATTTCCATATTTCACAGAGAACCACAGAAAGGAGGGATGAAATAGCAGTACTTACAAGGAGAAATAAATTTTAGGATATTGGAAAAACTGAAATGGAAAAAGCAGAAAATGTGTTGATAAAGGAAAAAAGCAGGTAAGAAGAATCATAGCATGGTTTGGGTTGCAAGGGCCCTTAGAAATAACCTGCAGTGAGCAGGGACATTTGCAGATAGAGATTAGGCTGTTGAGAGCTCCATCCAACCCAACCTCAAATGCTTCCAGAGACTCAGCATCCATCAACTCTAGTAAGTTAGAAATCAGACTAACCAAACTGCTAATGACGTCACAGAAGTATGGAAAGGAGTATGGATTTTGGAAATAATGTGCATATAAAAGTGACAAGAACTGATATGGCTCAGGAGAGCAAGGGGGAAGGAAGCAGGAAGCCTCCAGGACTCCAGAGTGTGAGGCTATAGGAAATGGGGACAGTAGCAAAATTATCTGTGGCTGAAGGAAATTAGACTTTATGTTCCAGATACCGGTTGTAAGACTATTTGCAGGAAGGAAAATGGACAGTGTGAAAAAGACCAAGGACTGAACAGCTAGAACAAGTAAATGAAGGAGGGGTAAGACAGATAGAGCATCAAAGAAACATTTTCTAAAGCCAACACTAAATGCATGACAATATGTGGGGAGGAATCAGTTAAAGAGGAATAGTTATAGAATTCTTGGAATATTCATCAGGAAGAAGATGGTGGGTATAATCCTCTGGACACAGTAATGTTAACACTTACAAGCTGTCTTAGAAAGTGACATGATGCAAACAGGGAAACTGCCTTTTATTTCTAAAGAATATTTAGGAAGATGAAAGAGAATAAATGAAAGGAAGTCAAACAGTACATGACAGGAAAGACTGAAATAATCAACTCTTTTTTGCATAAACAAAACACAGATTTTTTATACAAATAAAGCTAAACATTGGGCAGGGATACAGGCTGGAAAAAGGGAATAGCAGGGTAAAGAATATTGAATAAAATATATTAACTCAAAGAGGCTTGAAGAAATTCACTACATTGCATAGACAGCTTGAAATCACTAACTAAATCAGTGGACCTGGTGAAGGACATAACCCAAAACAGATGTCAAAGAGTTCTTACAAAAAACGTCTGGTAAGTAAAGACAATGAATCAAATGTGACACCACAGTGCTCTACCTTATGTTCAGCATTTTTCACCATTTTTATCAATAGTTTAAATGGTTGAGTGGTAACATTGTTCATGGAACCAAGTCAAGAAGCATTGTAAGAGCTTTGGGGAACACTATATGAATTCTGAAAGCTTAACAAACTGTAAAAATGGTAAGATAAAACTCAGTACAGAAAAGAAAGTAATTACCAGTCTACTCTCAGACATTAATACAGTATAAAATATAATGGGATAGGCACCAGTACTGCAAAAAATGCTCTGCTCTGGTATTCTGGAACACAAATGAAAAGACTGAAAAATAATTATATCAGAGAAGCCAAACAATCCTGGGATTAGTAACAGACATCCCACGATGCAGCACTACAGTAATTATTCTGGCACTGGTAAAATTTCAGCTCTAGACACTTTAGTTATGAATTCCAACCATTTATTAACATAATTTCTTTATAAAATTGAATGTGAGTGACAAAAGATGGAAGAAAACTGATTAAAAAAATCCAAAGGACAAAAAATTATAAAATAAGAAACAACAAAAAAAAACCACAACACATGAAAAAGGTTGAAAGACTTTAAAATATCAGATGGAGGAAAGAGGCAACAGTCTTCCAAAAAATCATTTTGTTGCTATAAGAACAATAATCAATTCTACTGTCTACTCTGCAAAATAAGATACGAGCAAACTATTTTGAACACAAGGAATTCCAGAACAGAAAAAAAAAAAAAAATCTTAATTTTAAAGTATTCCATAAGTAAAGAAGTATTCAATTCCTATGAAGTTTACTTAGAAGTAAAATCATTGTTATTAATGCTCAATTTTAGAACAAAATTACATTGAGAAATGCTCAGAATGCATAGTTGAGAACAAATGCAAAACTATTTTAAAATATCAGGAGGAGCATTATATAACTCACAGAAATTCCCTCCAGACTTATGTATTTGCAATGTCACTGCAAGTTTCACATACCTTTTTTTAGCTTTACATTTAAAAAGTCCAAAATATTTTAATTGCAAGAAAAAATAGTTTTTGTTAAACTCAAAGATTAAACTCAAATTTCTAAAACAAAAACTTACATGTCTAGGAATACTTTGGGGTTTCACTTTACTAATGTATGTCAGGAAAATTTCAAGTCATTTTATGGCTTATAGCCCTAAAGATATTTAAAAAAAACTTTCCTTATGTTAAAATTTCAGCATTTATAGTGTTTCAAGCCAACAGAGGTAGGTTTTACACTTACTGTTATAAATGTACCATGTACCTAGGGATAAGTTCTTTAAGAGTGCTGTAATTTCAGTTGAGCAATAAATGTCACCTTATTTTATTACTCCGTTCATTTAAGCAGAAAATAGTTGTCTATGGCTGCTCAGCTACTAATGGATGAAAGCAGAGATGTGTCACAGAAGCAGAATTTTGATATTAATAGATAGTGCTTTTAAAGCAGCATCTTCCTCTTTCTTCCTAAACATAAGGAGCATCCTCCATTCTCAAAGAAATTACGAAGCTGCATTTGATTTCAGAACCTCAAAAGACAGCTCTGTAAATGAGCCACACAAATATTCTCACCTGTTCCATCATCTACATTCTCTACTTCCATCACTTCTGTGTTTATTCTGCCCCGGAAAAGGTAGCGGTGGCCATCTGTAGATGCTTTGCTGTTCTTCAATCTCCTGAAAAAAGAAAGAGCAGATGAGCACATCATCCACTCCCTTCTGTTTCTACACTGCTACCTTTCCTATTTTTTCCTATTTAGGGACCACTGTAAGGATCATAATACCTCTATACCTGTGCAACTGAACTGCAGAAACGCTGCAGATGGAAATGCAAAGATGCCACAGCTGGTGAGAGTAAGCTGCAAATTCCTGCCTGAATGAGAATTCATTGGGAAAGTGTCACTCTGTAAAAGCTCTGTTCCAGCACTTTGGTACCTGTATAATGTCAGCTGTCATCCAAGACAAGAAAAGGAGGGCCTTTCCTCCCAGACTATGTGGTCTGCCTATGTTAGTCTGGACATTCAGCACAGGGGTAGTGTGACTGAAAAAAAATTAAATGAGAGTTTCTTTGGAGAAAAATCTTGACTTACCTAAGTTAGCATCACAAATGGGATTTATGTAGGAAGGAATGAAGATAACATTTTCCTTCCTAACCTTAGGGTTAACCAAGAATTGTAATTAAGGATTGCTGAAGTTCTGTGGCAGTTTCACTGCAATATGTTCCAAAGCACTTTGCGTTGCTCTAACTGTTCCCAGTGAAGCCAATGCCTTTGGAGAGCCCCAGTTCTAGACAGCTTTTCACACCTCAGATGAGCCAGGAATTATTGTCTATCCATTTTTTGCCTATGATGATATTAGTACTATATATCAAACAAAGGTCAGTTCCTAAGAATTAAGGATCTCCTGAATTCTGACCTTCATTCACTCCAAAGAGGTACTAATTTCCAGAAAACTACCTGCCTCTCAACAATTACTTCATTACTGTCATATGAGTAACTCTACTACACCATAAATTTATTATTCAAAAATTGAGTACAGTAAAATTATGAAGAACACAAAAAAGCAAAACCTGCGTAAAGCATAAAGTTTTTGTATAACATGTTTTTTCTTTCCAAAGTGAGTTAATACAATAGCTGTACTGTTTTAAAACTGTAAATCTAAATATGGCATTCCATGTATACACAACTCTGTCACAAAAGGATAATTGAAAATTACATAAAATATCTCATACCATAAAAGATGGTTAAAAACTACATAAAATATCTCATACCATAAAGGCAAGGCAATTTCAAAATTACCAAAATACAATTTCTCTCTTTACATACTTGCCAATCAATACTTAAAGTATCTTGCTAGAAATAATCAATTAATTTCCCATCTGAAACTTTGAAATAATATTCTAAATTGAGTTACTCCTATAGCTGCAGAGATGCTACCATGGTACCAGGCTAGGACATGATTGTCCATAACTAAAGAAACCACAGATGCATGACCTTTAATGCATTTTGAGATTTTCATCCAATTTAGAAAGAATATGGCTACAGAAATATGCAACTTAGTGGAGGACAACTGAAAAAGATACTATGTAACCAGCATCTTATTTCTAATTGCTGGACAATAAGCTACAACAAATATCAGAATTTTTTAAAAGATGTATCATGTATCCAGGAATATAGCAAATATCTACCCAGTAATATGTACTTAGTGGCTACTCTAAAACAACTTCTGGATTAAAGAGACAAACTTGAGCATCAAGAGGGACATATGTAGATAGGAGAACTCTTATTTCTCACAACATTATCTACAGAAGCTTGTTGCTGAACTAAGGAATTGCTCTGTGGAATGCAGCAAGCAACAGATTTCTGGCTGTTTTCCCTGATTACAAATATAAGGCATGAAGGTCTTGAATCTGTAGAGACTTATTTTATTGCACAAGCTGCAATACTAATCTGTTTGAACTAAAAATTCAGACTGTTTACATTTCCTAGAAGAGAGTGAGGCCATCACATTTAACCTGCTGTGGAAAGCTGACAAAACAGATTCTTTTCCCCCACACTTCACCACTAAGATTCTGCATTCATATAATTTTTTTCAAAATTATTGAATTAAATACATTTCTCTTCAGTTGATAAGTTTCTTCTAAAAATGCTAACCTTTATGCTGTGGTACATACGGAACAGCATACTCACGATTAGCTCTACTGTGAGAAAAACACATTATTTTTAAAAGTAATCATTTACCTGTGCTTTTTTTTGCAGTAGACCAGAAGATTATCAAAAAGAAAAAATATCCTCTCTTGGATATTTCCTGCTGAAATTTTCAGTAGTAGTCCACTTCGCAGCATTTCTGTGCATGTGTCTGTGATGTTGGACCCCTAGAATTGAGTGGAAAGAGATTATTCTTGCAGTGAGAACTGAAGTACTTCGCATCGACTAAGGAAAAGTTTCTTATACAACCTCACAAGTGTAACAATTCCCTGGAAAGACTGAAAAAACAAGTCATGATAATTTATTGCATTGTAATTATGTAACAATCTGTATGAAACTTAACACTAGCTTTGTGAATAGATACAGTTTAATCACAAAAAGTTTCCAAATCATAGTACTTTTGAGCAAAGATCTCTCCTGAAAATCAGGCCAACTTTACCCAATAACTCCTATCCTCAGTAACATTATTCAGAAATGTCTGAAAGTGGGGCTTTACAAGACATAATCTATGCCATGATGAAATTGGAATCTGAAGCAACCTGGGACTTGAACAATACTAAGGACAGATACTTCTACACTAGATTAAGCTAAGCACAAAAAGAAAAATTGAAAAACAGCAAGATATAAAACTAGGGCAAAGCTAAGAGTGGTACGTGCAGCTAGGACTGTCTAGCATACTTCCTGCTAAACTACTCCAAGGATGTCAGAATTTTGTTAAGGTTTAGATGTTTGGGATGAAACTTCCCATGCCTCATTTTTGCTTCAAGACAGATCATTCATGTTAAAAGTTGTCAGGCATTTTCATAAAAGTTCATTACAGAGAAACAATTTTAACAAAGGATTTTTTTTAAATTATATTAAAAATTCATGGCATTTCTATGACTTGTAAAGAGAAATTTACCTCTCAAGGAAGAGTATCTTGAATTCTGAGATGCATTTTGCCAGTCTGAAAAATCATACTCCCATGGGACAGAGCTGCTCTCCATGTGCATGCCCATCCAGACATGTAATCCTTTTGATAATTATATCATCTATTGTGTTGGCTGCACCAAGCATACACCCAGGGTTTGAAGAGTTTCCTGACTTTAGGAAAGGTTTTCCAAAACCAGCTTGGAAAATCTGCAAAAGCCAGGACTCTCCTGTCATCTACACATATTCTGAATGGTTTAGGCATGTGATAGCTGCAGTTACTTCCTCTTCTTGATCTAACCACAGAACTACAGCAGTCCAAAGAAAAATGGATTCAATTAAGAGCCAAGAAGGGATCACGCATCCTGCTCTCACAGTTCTTCATCCTACTGTTCATCCTTTGTATGCCACAGCTGTGAATATTGAGCAATAGTTCAGACTGTCCTAAGGAGAATGCAGTCTGTTTACAGAGATAAGTGAGATTGCACAACCATCCCACTGGAGCATAACCCAAGTCTCTAAGCAAAGCCACTTTAGGATCTGTACTAACTAACCACTCCTTCTTCCATTAAGGATCGAGTGATTAAACAAGCCAAAAATGAATGTCACTTATAGCTGCTACAGCATATTTCCCTCCCTAAAACAGCATCAGTACCAGCATGCTAATTTTACCATTTTATTCTAAATCAAACACTGAAACATTTTAAAAGCACACTCAGTGATACAAATTAGGCATAAATTAGGGCTGTGTGTAATGCTTGCTGACCATAATTACAGAAAAACGGGTCACTTTTTTCCATTCTATTTCATTGCTTTTGTGTATTAAACAATATTTTATTCTGTGTTTCAGGTTCACTGGAATAGTACTTACTAAGAATTTGCATTTTAAAAGATTGCATACTTTCTAAAGGCTCTTGGTTTGTTTTTACAAAAACCTTCAACTTTGCAGAAAAACAGTAGCTTTTTGTAAGGAAGTCAAAAAATGTCAGCTTAAGGCTTCAGAATTGTACAAGAAGTTTCAGCTTTCTAAAAAAGGATGGGGTTTTTTCATAGAAAGGACTTTATAAAAAAATTTGTCCTATTGGAGAATTTCATTTTCAGTATAGAAAAACACGAGTTTTTCCCAACAATCCTAACAAGATCTGCCACCACACCAGCACTGTGTCATAAAACAACACATTTAATACATATTTTAGGCATAGATAATTCAGGCCACCTAACTTATTTACAATCAACTCATTCATAATTCAAGTTCAGTGTGACAGTAGGGCAGTGAAGGTTATCTGTCTCAAATTACTACCCTTTGCTAATGTTATCCTCCTAATTTTCTTCCCTTTCTAAAAGATACTGCTAGGTGACAAAAAAAATCTTCTAGAGATACTTTTTTCCCTCAGAGACATTTTATCCAAAGACTGTACAGTGTTAATGTCACTTCTCAGATACCTTCTGACAAGATCACAACCCAGGCTGGTGTGATGACAGGTCAGTGAATTTTGTTAGTGTTGCTTTATTTGCTGAGGTCCAAGGGAATAAGAAAACAGGATCAGAAGTCACATCTTGTTGTTCTACATAACACTGACAGTGCAGAAAAATCCCCTGTCACTCCCCTGTCTATGTAATACTTAGGATTTGCCTGTTCCTGGACTTTGAGTGGGCATGGAGGTGAGGTGGAGAAAAATGGAAAGGCACCTTATATGAAAGCACAGCTGTTTCTACATCTGGGGTGAGCATTGCTCTCCCTCACACCCCTCAGAGATGAAAAACATGCCTGAGGAAGGCTGAAGCAGAGAGCACATACAAGCACTGCCATATCTACCACGCAATTCAAAGGGCTGACAATCGTAACAAGTTTCCACAAAGGATGGAGCTACACCTTAAACCCTCCCAAGGGTTCTCAGCAGGAGCCTCAAGTCCTGACCACTAGGGTAATTCACTTATCCAGCTCCAAGCTGTCCCTCTCACGGGGGAAGGGTCAAGGCTGCAGTAACATATGAGGGGTCACCCTCATCCCAGAAGCAGGAGAGACTTTCTGCTGCACTAAAAATTGAACTGCACTACCTACAATATTTTTGGAACAAGTATTACCAAATTACTTCTGACACAAGCATGTTTTCATTGAGTGTTTGCACTGAAACTACCACAGGAATTTCCAATATGAGCAACTTGAACTTGAAAAGCACTTTGCTATTTTAAAGTTTTCACAGACATTTAAACTCAGTGCTCATAAGAGGAGATTATAGAGTTGCTCAACCAAAATGTAAAATCACTACTACTATGCTATTCATGCTTCTGCATATTTAAAGTGCCTGCAAGTAGAAGTCATGGGCTATTTTCAGTGAAATCAGTGGTTTTTTAATCTGTCAATTCAAAAATGCCATATATTGTAGAAACAAATCTATTTTAATCATCTTACAACAAATCATATAAATTATTCAGTTGGGGGAAAAACAACCTGCAAAGTGAGCTTGTACTGTGAATCTAGACTAGTCCTGCCTCCATCTGTCCTACTGGGTCACTGAAGACTGCACAGCAATCCTCCTTTGTGGGTACCACCCTGACCAAATACTCTGTGCCTTTTGAGGATAGCTGGTATGGAAATTAAAAGCCCATAAAATCTTTAAGCCTGCAGGCTATTTAGGTATAACTGGCTTCTGATAACCTTTGGCTGTCAGTCAGACACTTATGATTCTAACTGAGGAAACAGCTCAGGTGAGAGGTCTGACATGTGGGCATATCAAAAATAAAAGCACTGGAAGGAGAGAGACTATAGGCAAGAAATTTTAAACAAAACCTCCCTCATCCTCATTTAATTAAACATCCCTCTTTGACATTAAATTACCTTTACTACCTTGAGGCATAAAGCAGCATTGGTTGATAGTTTTTGTTACAAAAAAAAAGGTACTTATCTATATATTCTGGGTAAATTTCTGTCAAGTACAGAAGTTTGACTATACTGAGTCAGTGGCAAGCCTGTTAATAGTGATAAAACTCCAAAATTACAGACTGATACTAACTTACTCTTCTGTACTTGCACATGGACGTAGGCAACAAATAAAACATTAAAGGGCTAGAAATTTCAGAGTTTAAGACAGAAACCTTAGGTAAAATATTACCTGATATGTTGGGATGGAAAGGAACAGAATACCCCATGCTACTGTCACTAAGATGGCCTATGACTCAGATTGGGTCCTTCAGCTTCCAGCTTACAACAAATGCAACAATTTGGTTTTTCCTTCTCTCACTGAAACATCCATGCAAATTTTACTGAAAGACTCCTTCAGCTGCTGAGCCATTCTCCAACTGAGACAGCCACCTACACTAGTTCTGAATTCAGGCCAATAAATTTAACCACTTAGGAAATTAAGTGAGAAAGTCATTATATTCAAAATCATCTTTCTTGAAACAGATGTTCCTTTTTTTTTCCATGAATCTGTATTTTTATCATAATAAACACAAGCTTCATTTTATGACACTTAAGGATAGGAATTCAAGTCATGCTTTGATCAGATTCTAAAAATAGTCTTTATTTTTTTCTCTTTCCTTCTAGTTGGGGCCAAGAAATGTGCTAAGCATTTCCTTCTGGAAGGAAATCTCCAACAAGTTTGCCTCTTTATTTTCAGCATTGCAGAAAGCCAGATGTTTATTTAATTAAATCCACTCAAACATTGAATTCAGGAACTCTTTTTTGGTAGTTGTTGGGAATCCTTTAATATACTGTCAGCTCATATGCATGCTCTGGGATTCTTCCCATTTCAAGGCTAACCCTATGACTGAAAACGATGTACATATTAAGATCAAGGCAAATTTGCCAGATTGTGCACCCTGTGGTTGCCATATGATATCAAATCCAATCAGCTGGAATACAATAAACACCACATAACTCTACTGGAAACGGCCTTTTTTAAGATAATGGCACTCCTTCAGAGTTCAAGCACAGGTGAAATCCTAAAATGAAATATAGGAAGAGGTAAAGTTTAAAAAAAAAAAAGAAAAACAAAAACAAAGTAGGTAGGAAATTACTTTTTTGCAGTGTAGAGAATGCATTCCGAGCACAGGGAGAATAAGTCAGTTTCAAATGCTTATATCCATATTGTTACCTTTGCCCATTAACACATTTCCAAAAACAACCATATTTCCTACTGGATGTTTTGCCAAGAATTCAGAGGAAAATTAATGCAGGAAAGTGGATTCCCTGTTCAGGCATAGAGGTTTGAGAACAGTAAGTTCTTAACCAACTTATATGACTAATAATGCATTGAGTTAATAATAATGTAACTTTATACTTGAGTGTGTTCATTAAGAAGGATTTGACAAATATCTATGACTCAGACATTAGAAGCAGGTTGAAGAATTTTAATCACTGTAGTGCAGTAGAAAATTTTATTGAAAAGTTAAATATAATAGAAGGAATAAAGTGATGATAGGCATTAAGGATTATTTAGCAAATTTCCTCGTCATAAAGTATTCAGCTCCTAACTTGCTATAGCTTCTATCATGAGGTTATCACACAAACATTTCCAACACATTTAATTGTTCAAATACACTAACCTTCCCAAGATACTGCTGATGAAAGCAACTTCAAGCTAATTACAAGAAGAAATACATTTTCATCTAGTCTAAAGTAGCTGTGAAGTGATGTAAACTAGACCTCCACTCAATTCCAACATTTAGAATTTTACTTTATATTAGTCCTTTCTTTTTCAAAATCCTACAAACAATGCAGTGGCATTTGTTTTGAATTATTTTATTTCAGACAAAGGGTTACAAATAAGAGCAGAAAGCTTTGTCTGAATATGGACCAGCAATTATATCACTTATCTACTTGCTAAAATTTCTTCTCATGATACATAGTGAATTTTAGTGGAATTTCATAGTGACCATCCTGTACCAAAAATGTTACAGTGCATTGAGCTCCAGCATGAGATGATTTGACAGAAATAGAAAAGCACTTCTTGAAAATGCTGCTACTCAAGGAATAAAATATCTAAAGTGAAACATTTCAAATCATACAATGCACTGAAGAAACACGACGGATTTTGATTAAAGTAAAATTACGTCACTTAATCTACGTTTAGAATGAACCAAATCTTCCTACACTACTCAATTAACAACAAACCAAAGGTTTGCAAAAGTCAGGAGATTTCACATGGAGCATACAGGAAATAACTATGTGGTGTCATGGGTAGTATTTGGGAGGGTCTTTGCTCAGATCTACGCTCCTTTCAGGTAGTGGCTTGTTCTGCTGAATCCTTCTGGATGACAGGGGAAAGCTAAATCCACTGCTGCAGGACCAGGGCACATCCATAGGCACAGCAATGTTCAAGAAACAGCAGGTACAGTAAAATCAGGAGGTGTAGGGAGGGAACAGAGTCGTGTAGAAACTATTTCTTATTTTTGCTTTTTTACTATTACTACAAATATCTACTTAGAAGTTGTCTATTTTAGTCAACATTCTAATTGTTATTTGCCAGACTTCATGGGGAACTCTCACAGTTAAAGTTCAGGCAGGTCTATCTTGAAGCTTTCTTTGCTTCTGAGTCCCATCCACATCCCTAACCCTTTCTTTCCTCAGCATCATACAAAGGAAATTTCCCTCTATATAGACTGAGATCCTTCAGTACCACACTAACATGCAACAAACACAT
This sequence comes from Thryothorus ludovicianus, assembly GCA_013397245.1. NCBI lineage: Eukaryota > Metazoa > Chordata > Aves > Passeriformes > Certhiidae > Thryothorus > Thryothorus ludovicianus. Next base: position 92,998 of record VZTB01006896.1, on the reverse strand, counting down.
TTTTCTTGCTACCCAGTCTGCAAGCCTTCCACCAAGCTTAAAGAGATAAAACCTCTTCCTCTAGTCCTTAAGCAGCTTTCTCAGAAAGAGAAGCAGCACATTCAAGCAGTTTTCAAAAAAAGCAAAGGACTACTTCCACGTTGAAATCTGCCTCTTAACAAAATGGGTCTTTTTGTTTTTTAAAATCAGTTTTGAATATGGTTACACTGTTTGCTTTATATTTCTTTCATTGAAACTTCACTTGTGTTTGCCTTCCATCCCAGTGCTCATACATGTCAATACAAAACACTCAAGGCAATTTAAAGATATACCCTTATCTACACCTGTCTTTCCATAATTATAGTGCTCAGAATTATTCAAAAGGAAGATTTTGGTGCTACAGTTATTTGATCTTGTTGTTTTCTTGGGGAAAGGGTGGCTCTTCTGGTTATTACTGAGAATTCTAACTCAGAACCAGATTTATGGTTATGTCACAAAACTTGGTTGGAACCCTAAAGTTCTTCCATTTGCAAACCATTAAAAAGCCCCACAAATCTCACACAGATTCCATTGAATATGTCTTAATTAGTTTAGTTCTCCCAGTATTAAGAGTCTACCAACAAGCTGACAAAAACTTATAGACTCAAAGATTAACCGATAGTAAACAGTAAACAATTTTTTTTCAACCAAAGTGCTGCTAGGCCAGCATTGACAGCAGTAAAAAAAACCAGCATTTAAATTTGGATTTATAGAAGTGTCTGTATGCACAGATACATGTTAATAAAATGCTAAAAACTATCCTCCTTGAAGTCTTCTATTTCATACATCATTGCTCAGTCATGGACAACTTAATTTACAAAGATCTCAAAAGCAGTGATTTCACAGAACTGTGGACTTGGCAGAACCTCAGGATCACAAAAACAGTGCAACACATACTCGTTGAAAACAGTTACTCCCTCCTCAACGTATAAAGCAACAAATCTTATGACAGTAAGGACAGTACCTCCCATCCTTCAACATGAGACTGCCATTCTTCCAAAAATTCTAATTTTTCCATTTGTCTCTTGGCCTCATTTATGTTGGAACAGACAGCTTTCATGGCCTGGAGAGCTTCCATTAGAGCTGCATAGTCACTGTGCTTCCTTGGAGTTCGCTTCAGTAATTCCTATTTAGACACAAAAAGAGGAAAAAAAAGAAAAAAAATAAAGAGAAAAAAAGAAACCAGCCTTTGATCTCTAAAGGTCCATTACAGGAGACTTAAACCAAACCAGCATACAAAAAGAAAGTAGACAGTCTTCTCTTTTACTAAGCAGAAAAGTAGCAACCCTTCTAAAATTGTATCCTAGTAGGACTAAAACTCAAGAGTAACTAGTTATTAAAAATAAATAATCATCATAATTTAGGAAGAAGTTTGCATTTCAGCTTCTTTCTCCCCCAACAATATTTCTTCATGTTGAGCTTTGGAGTTTAGATTTGTTTGTTTGTTTTTATATTCTGCAGGATGCAACTGTTCAAGAGCAAGGATAACAATTCTGCTTAAAAAAACCAGTAGCTCACTCATGTCAAAATTAACACCTGCCTTTCCTTCAACTCAGGGCAGAAAACATATTCCTTTAGCTCCACACTATTGTTTAACCTCATGCAATGTAGTAAAGCACTGAACAATAGTTTAGGTGACTCACTGATATCAGCCATGCCCATAAAAGTGGAGTCACCAGCATTTGTTTGTGATTTCCCATCTCAAACTACCAACTACCCCTTTACAGCTGAGAATAGCCTTCAGCAAAGCCCTACCTCTGCTGCCACCACACCCTGTATTTAAATTTTCTTAATATACTTGTTTCATTGCTCTAGAGTAATTCATTAGTCATTTTTCCCTGTTTTATCTGTATGCCTTTCAAAAATAGAATAGAAAAACAATTTCAAGATAGACCAAGGAAACTGTGAAGCCACAGTATCTCAGATGACTCACACTTCATTGTGTTGATTAAATCTGTAACTTGCTTTAAAATCTTTTATTCTAACCTGCTTCATTCTAGATTTTTTATGTCATATGCCTCACAACTGGCAATCTTTCAGCTCAAAACTCACACATGCATTGTGTAAAATACTGTCCAATAATCATTTTTTTGGTAGATTTTAGAGTAGAATCTGCTCTGGTTTTCCTCTCAGAGTTTGGAACAATAAACAATACAAGATCCAAATTTGTTAAGCAACAATAATAAAAATACTTAAAATGCTTACTTTCTTGTATTTTATTTGTTAACAAGGTAAATTACAAATTCAGAGGTTTGAATACCTAATGTTTATCACCACATTAACGTTTTTCATTGATTTAAGCTGTCACAGTAAGATAAGAATAAACATATAATTGTATATAGAACCATTTACAGCACCTTACTGTTACTCTATGGTTTATCTTGCAAAAAAAATACATTAATATTTTTAATTTTTGCTTTGTTGATGATAAATTAGCATCATCAAAGTACTTGATCAACAAACTCTGCTATCCCAAGCATTTTAAGCAAGGGCATGATTAAACCCAGCTGAAATTAAACTCATTAAATTCTCCCAAATGGCTCACTTCTGTCCAACAATGGAGAGGCAACCTTACAACTACAAGCAGAACAGAGCTAATCATCTTGATCCAGCCAAGCTCCTCAGTTCTTTTAATACTGATGTCAGAAAAAAGACTTGCCACTAGCTTTAATGAGAGCAAAGCTGGGTCCAATATCTTAATAAAGAGATAATTCACTGTGTAGAAAGATTTTTCCTGGATTTCGGAAACATGCTTAGCAACCAGTTCTACATAGGAAGTATAAAGTCCTCAATAAAAATCTTGTGAGTACCTTCAAAAGAAGAGGATACTTGCATATTCTCTGTATTGGAGTCACTAGATATCCCTCCAGGGGTACATCTGTGTTCTTGCGCCCTCCAAGGAGCATGCAATTCTGGAGTGGGAACAGGTTCACAAATTATTGAAAAATCCCAAGAAAAGTATCAAAAATAAAGACAAGGGCATAGGTATACAGTAGTGTTTGGCTAAAGTATACATAAACTGTGTAAATATATATATTTATATGAGGAGGAGGTTTGCAAGACAGTCAAAAGTACAGGCTTTAACACATATGAGAAGGAAGTCACAAAGGCAGAATGCAGGCGTCTAGCCTAAGTACCTTCTTTATCCAGTCTGATGAAGAGAAGGACTTTTTCTTAAAGTTTGAAACTAAAAAGACAGTAAATAAAATGCTCAAAATATGCCTTCAGACTTCATCAAACAAAAATAAAAATATTGCAGGATGACCACTATAACTGTTGTTTCTAAAAAGCGCTTGCGGTATTAAGTATTATCAAAGATGGTTTGAATGTTTGAACATGAACAGCCTAATACATAGCTCAAAAAAACCATGCTATCATTTCATGCTTCTATATTTAAATTTGATGTGCAATGAATAAAATATCCTGAAGTCATGGGTAAAATGTTATTAAAAAGTTTCAACAAGACATCTGAATATGGAAGCAGAGAGTAAACTAAACATTGGGTGGAAGTACCCAACAAAAGCAGCTGAGAGAGGGAAAAGAATAAGGGCTTTTGGGGATAAGAAAACATACAAGGGACATCACAGCAAATATTTGGAATTGTGGGAATTAAAGCTTAAGTACATAAAGACCTAAAGTAATGACCACAATTATTTTATGGAGAGATCAGAAGGAATTGTGATGCAATGGTATGAGATAACCTCAGCTTCAAAGAACAAGATGTCTAAACTGAGGACACTAAAAAAAAGCAGTTTGAGACAGCCAGAGGAGATGTCGACACAGGCCACAGATCTGGATGCAGACACGTTGTTGATGGAAGAACAGAGGCTGCACAACAGGGTGGCCACCCAACACACATATCCTACAACCAGTGCTGCTATGGGGACCTCCACACCCACCCTTAAGTCTCTGCTTTGTACTCATGCTTAACCAGCTTCTGTCTTATCCTAAAGGATCTCACTTAACCTGACGATACAAAAGTTTTACTGATAAAGGCCAAGTAAGATAATGGAAATACAGACCATAATTTTAAAACTGCCTCTATACTCAAAGGTTCAAAAAGTTCTGGTTTCAGCTCCCAGATATTTATAGATAAACACAACTTTATGGACCTGAACCCTTTGGTGTGTCCAGAAGGCTTTAACTGTGCTTTCAAATCGTACAGTCAGATGTCTTGTTCTCTAGGTTAGACTGCTGCCACTTAGTCATCCAGACATGCCCCAAATCTATGAGGAACCCAAGCCAAATGAGAAAGACCTCTGCACATGTCCCAGAGTATGTAACACTGACACATTATGAACTGCCACAAGGGCACACTTGGCTTTCTTTGTCACAAAACGAGCTCTTTACAACTTTTCCCCAGAGCTTTTTGACTCTGTAGTCAGAATTCACCCTTTCTTCTTGAGTCTGGCCATGCTGCTCCCCATACAAGATCCACATGTACCAAGCTACTCAGTCTGGTACAAGGTGAAGGATAATGAGGAAAAATAGGACAACTTTGAAGCAGTTTTTAACTGTGAATAATCATTTCTGTATAAGAGATTCTTAGCAAAAAGGCCTCATGTCACACAGTATCTCCCACACCAAGGAAATTGCCACACTGTTCATTAACTTGGCTGTAATTAAGTGCAGCTGGGGAGTCAGATCTGGTATCTTTCAAAGCATCAGTGAGCTGCTATAGGACTTCACCAAGAACTCTGTCAACAGCAGTAGTGAAACCCTACTGCATGCTGAAAATAATTAATAAAATTAAGTAAGACTTGTGATAGTATCAGCATTGGCACAATCTTTTTTTCCTCCAACACATCTGTGATGCTTTGCTGATAGGGTCATTGGCTCTCCAGTCCCAAAAACACGATCAAATCTGATCACTCCAAAATTTGATAGCATATCCATGGATACCTCCTCAGGTATTTAAGTTCAAATATAGTAGGCTACACATTTCAAAGCTGACCTCTTTACCACAGGACACCATGGAGGAAACAAAAAAATCATTCCACATTGATCCTTCTTTTAACAACTTAAGTCATCTATTAACAAACTCACTATTTACATAGAAATTGGTTTTGCTGTTGAAAATCTATGAGGACTATTACACTGAACATTTTCAACCTCTCCTCACTTATCTTATAAAGTAAAAGACTACTCGTAGAGCTGTTTCTTTTAACCTTAGATTCTGTCAGTGTCTAATATTAGAATGGCTACTAAATGATCCATAAAAAAAGATTTTTCTGTCTGCAACAGCACTGGCTACAGCACCAGAACATGGACCTCCCCTTCAGAAGTTCTGCTGAGTCCTTCAGCTCCTCTCTGTAATTCCTTTCCCTACCCCTCCTCATCTATTTTATCCTATTCCTTCTCCTTTCTAGAGATTCACACCCTTGTCTCCTGGCCAGCATGTTCAAGGCACACTGCCTAATGCTGTATTATCCACAGATACAAGCACAGCAGTGAAAATATGATTTGCACACCCACTTCCTCTGGAAACACTACCCCCAGCTAAAACAGTCTGCTAACCACTTGAAGGTGTGCTTGTACTTGTTAGATGGTGGAGGTGACAGTGCTAACAATTCACTGGCCTGTCAAAAAAAAAAGAAGTTAGAATACCAGTTAAAAGTTTATTTACCAAAAGAAACGTCCGCACTGTTCTTATTTTGTTCAGGTCAAGAAGAACTTTCTGTGCCTTCTCGTGGTTACTACAGTATTCATCATAGATACGGAATTTCTCTTTCTGCAGAAACAAAAAGAGATTGTTTTTCACTTGTCATTTTGATTTTTTTTTAATTAATAAAACATGGAATGAACACTTTTGAATGAACACAAAGCTGCATACCTAATATAAGCCTCCATTCTAGAAAGGCAGCTCTTCTTCATACATTTATTATTTGAGGTCTAGCCACAAATTATGAACAGTCAGGAAGCACCACTTGGGAATTAAAAACACAGAATCACAGAAAACAAGGCTGAAAGGAACCTCAAGGATCATCTGGTCCAACCTTTCTTGGCAAAAGCATGGTCTAGACAAGATGGCCCAGAACTCTGTTCAGTGGAATTTTAAATGTGTCCGATGTTGATGAATCCACCACTTCCCTGGGGAGATTATTCCAATGGCTGATTCTTCTCACTGTGAAAAATTTCTCTGGTGTCCAACTGAAATTTCCCCAGGAGAAACTTGTACCCACTACCCCTCATCCCTGCGATTCTGTAAAATGGGAGTCTCCATTTTTGTAGACACCCTTTAAATACTGGAACATAGTGATAAAGTCTCATTTAAGCCTTCTTTTCTCAAGTCTGAACCAACCTAGCTCTCTCAGGCAGCCACATGGCACACTTCTCATGATCATCCTTGTGGCTCTTCTCTTAAGCTTGTCCAGACTGTCCACATCTCTTCTGTATAGCAGGGAAAACAGAACTGAACACAGAATCCTAGCTGTGGCCTAACAAGCACTGAGCAGACAAGGATAATGATTTCTTTATCTCTGCTGGTGATGCCTTTGCTGTTCCAACCCAGCATGCTGTTGGCTTTATTTTTTTTTGTCACAGCAGCACCCTGTTCACTCATATTGAGAAGGTGGTCCACCAGGACACTGAGGTCACTTTCCACAGAGCTGATCCCCAGCTAGGTAGATCCCAGCCTGTGTCCCACTCCTGGATTATGTTTTCCCAGGTGCAAAACCTTACATTTGTCTTTGTTGAAATTCATAAGGTTCAGCTGAAATATTTCAGAGCTTGAATAACTACAAACACACAGGGTAAAAACGTACATGAAGAAAATGTAAAATGATTGGCAAATTTTTTGAGATTACCCAATTTGTCTGCAAACACTTGTTTTCAAATATGATCCGTTTTTCCAAAAGAGTAACTGATGTTACTCCACTTCTGTAAATTGTTTTCACTAACCATTAATAGATTTCTCCTACCACACTGAATAATTAAAGACTTAACAAACAAATGGGACTCTAACCAGAGATAACAATGGAACCTGGACTTTTTGTTAGGTCTACAACTGAAAGTAAATTAATTTGTCCTCATTTTGCAAAGCTCTGTAACAGTAACATCCTTGTTTTGCTCCAACAGGAAAAATAATACTCCTAGAAACCAATTACTACAGGATATACAAACACACTTGTGGAGGTATTGCAGTTGTTGGAAACAAAATATCTTCATAATCCAGAACCATGGGGGTATTTGATCCAGTATATACAATTCTTTACTAAATATTCATATTCTTGCATAGCACAGAAGGGGAATAAAAAGATAGTATTACTCTTATTGCATGCAAACTTGCACCTCCATCTAACACATAGAACAGCTTCTCCCAAGTTGCAGGGCTCAGTTTGTCAGCCTGAGCTGATCTGGTGAATATAAAAAATGATGAAACAACAGAAGTTTGTCATTTAATATGTTCTTTCTTCACTGTCCTTCCATCTCTTTTTTTTTCTTTTTGGACGTGACAGTAACCAAGATATGAACTTCGAAGTACCCTTCATTACACAGTCAAGTCATATTTAGGCTTCATGAACTGTGTACACTTATCATCATGACAGCAATTAAAAAGGCAAAAAACAAAAGAAAAATGGAAAAAAAAAGGCTGAAATAAAAGATAGCATACATAATTCAGAAAGCAGGTTCCAACTTCATGCTGTGCATTAGGTTCTGGCTGTAAACAATCCTCCACAAGGGACAGGAAGTTTTTGTGAACTGCAAGAATATCTTCAATATTTGAAAACAACATCTGCAAAAGAATAAAACATACATAAGTGAAACATCAGATACAAAACAGGAGAAAAATGCAATTAGGAGACTAACCTTAACTGTTTCTTCTGTGACATTTTTATCCACTTTGGCTGCAGCACATTGGATCATTCGGTGAAGAAAAGCCTGCATGAAACAAGACAAATAAGGCAAAAGTTATTTCAGGAAGACTTGAACAACTTCTGGCATGTTATGCTTTAATTTTTTTCCCAAACTGGATATAGAGCTACATAAGAATATTACTCAGAATCTAAAACAAGCACTTTATTTATAAATCATTTAGTAGTCTTGTTAGTCTAACATGATAGAAAACCCTATCTACATAGTGTTAAAAAGATTGAAATATTAATGAAGCTGACAAGCTGAATGTTCTCTGAAGTACCACTTCTATCCTGCACTCATATTACAATCAAGAAATAGGAAAATTTATTAGTTTTCAAAATCTCACTCGATTGCGTTACAAATTGAGCACAAGACAAGCCAAAATAAGCTGCTAATTTCCAAATTAAACTAATCAGGAGATACTATTTTGTCATTTAACTTTTACCATAGCAACCTAAAGTCAGATTTCAGATGTATTAATAATCAAACTCATTGTAAAGTAAATTGGCTTAAACAACAGTCAGCTGCATCTGGTTTTGCTTAATGAAAACTCTTCCTTCTTCCCTCCCCAAGAACCTAATCCCCAGGGATCAAATGAGAAGTTTGATCAATGAACCCAATGAACTAGCAAATATCACCAATGAACTAGCAGAATTGTAAATTTTCTTTTATTTTACATTAGTGAACTGGACACAAAAAGATGGGTACAGTAATAATTCCTAAAGAAATAAATATCTCAAGTACAAAGAACAGAATTAATTTTTATTAATTCATTTCATTACAAAGATATTGGTATGTTCTAAAAAATATCTACACACTGTAGACTAAAATCTTACATTGATAGTTCACACAGACATGCATATTCTTCAGTCATTAAAACCTGGCACCACAAGTGCATAAATGTCATGTCTTTCATAACCATTTAGCTCCGAATCACTGTGCATTGTACACTGTACATGAGCTCATCTAAATTCTGGCGTGGTGCAAATTCCATAAAAGAGGCAATAAATAACCCCTGTGGAAAGATAGCAGTCACAGCAACCCTTTTTGCCCTCTGCTGAGGCTTCAACATCTTCATTCCCAGGCAGTGCTCCTTTCTCTGCTGAAGAGGACTATGTAACTGGCATTACACATTTTTATTACTGAAGAGTCAAATCTAGTTATCCAGGACATAAACTGAATTAAGTCTGGAATACTGCCAGCACACTGTATGTTTCCTATCTCTCTCTACAACGATGTAGACTTTCTAGTTCATTAAACCCATCTTTTTCCTGACTATTTGTGCTTTCTTTTTAACATCTTACTGGTGCTTAAAAAAATGCCATTAACTCATTTGCATCAGTTAACTGATGGTGGACGACAGCCCTTTATATCATTCCTTGCTAAGAATATCCCCAGGGGTTATGGCAAATTTGCTGCATGCATTATCTATACAAGCAATCCCACAAAGAGTGAAAGCCTGCATGACTCTTAGTTAAATTTTAGAAGTTTTCACTAAACCATGCAACACTATTAAATATGCTTTAGAGGAAAAAAGAATTGTAAGAACTGTAAGAACTACCTCTGAAACGCACATCTATTTTTACTGTCTGTAATTTCTCTCTGTTCACATTATTTCCCCATAGACCAAACATACTGCTCATCTCCACTTATGTTATCTCAAAAGAACTTCATTTCCTGTAACTGTGAAGGAAGGTGAACATTAAATTGGCTGATGGTGAAACTAAGAAGGAACTGAGAGCTGAGGCACTAGTTATTCCCAAGTGATTCGAGACACTAGATGGGAGTCATGAGGTCAAGAAGAGAATATATCAGCTGCAATAAACAGTTGTCCAAGCAGCACTGTCCCAGACATCACATCTGCAGAGGTTATCAGAAAATAAATCAAGGAAAATCCAAACTCTTGCAGAACCCAGACACAAATCACTAATTAAGGTAGGGAGGCCTGGGACAACTTCAGTCCCTTCCTGCCACTTCTTGTGAGCCCCTGTAATATTTTGCTGTACTCATTCTGCAGGGGTAGTGTAGTCATAAGGCCAGTTTTTCCATAAGATTTGCCACCTGTTCACTGCATCATGGAATCATAGAATGGCCTATGGGTTGGAAGGGACCTTAAAAACCATCTAATCCCAATCCTCCTGCCATGGACAGGGACATCCTCCACTAGATCAGGTTGTTCAGTGCTACATTGTCCTCCCTATCAATGCAGATTTGCTTCCTGAAAAAAAATCATAATGCTGTGTCTCAAAAATCAATGCATGTGATCACTTTGATGTTTTAAGCACTTACATAAGTTCTACAAACTGCATATTGCAAAATAATTGGAATAATTTCACATTTTCTAGAAGAGTAGTGTTGAGAGAATTCAGGGGAGTGCAGGCAGGGATGGATGTGTCCACCTCCAAGGCCGATCCCTGTCAGACTTCACCCATTATGGAGTGAACAATGCAAAGCATTGATGAAACCCAGGTTTCCAGGCCATAAATCTCCTTATCAGCTCCCTTCCTGGAGCAGAGACACCACAGACTCCACACACATAACACCTCTCCACTAGTACTTTGCTAGGGAGAATGGACAGCCATCATCAGGCAAGAGGATGGAGAAGTAATTGCTTCTTTTACAGTAAAATAACCTCAATCCAGCACTGCAACTATGAAAAGACTAATGTCTCTGAACTTGTATAAACATATGGGTCTCAGAGAAGGCTGACTACTCAAAATATCTTCAAAAGTATTTAAGTATCAACCGAGGACAACCATGAGCATTTCTGCAAAAATAAGTAGGCAGAGAAAAAGCAGGTAATTTGTAGACACAACTGTAAGGAGGACCCCAGCACAGAAATTGCAGATTTTAAAAGGGAAGTATATGAGGATGGACAGAAGCTACTCAGGAGCAGACATGTCTTCAGTTAATGGAAAAAAAAATGATATAAGCTTTTGAAAACATACTGTATAATCTCTAATTAGCCGTATTAAAACACATCTGTAAAAGATATAAAAGTAGGATGGACATCTCCGTCAATTTACAATTCACTAAAGAAATGGACCTATAAAAACAAACAAAAAAAAATTAAAAAAACAAACCAAGATGTCAGGAACTCCTCTGAAATAGCACTGGGTTTCTTCTAAAACTTCTACCATTTCTTCAAGCATGAAACTCCAAGTCCACATTCGTTACTGAACACCACATTATATGAAGGAGCAAAGCAATTACAAATTGATAGAATAGATCCTGCTCCTGGACTGACCAAACAGCTGTAGGAATCAATTTTCATACATGACTCCTATGCTTACAAAAAAGCAAAAAACCAACAAAAATCACCAAAGTGAAAAAAGAGTTCAAACTGAATTTCATCAAACATACATGTAAGTAAATCATGACTCATCTGTGTTTACATCACATCTTTCTGAAATTACTCCAGTATTCATCTACATTAGTGTAGAAGTTTATAGCACTACATCAAACACAGAGAATAAAAAATATCTCTGTGCACTCCAGGATCCCAGAGCAATATCACCTAGGCAGGGAATCCTCAACTTACTCAAAGCTTTTCAAGTGGATTCCAGAGTTTCCCTTAGCTTCCTTTCAGTTCTTAATTTTCTCAAATAACAGCAAAGGCATATGGTAAAAACAGAATGTAATTCTCTAGCTTTTCACCTTGTGCCACCAGCATTCTATCCACCTTGCTATAGCATAGGGATTCAACCCTGCAGCACAGCAAACAGCAATTTCTGGCACTCTGTGTCAGCCAGATTATTGATGATTCCTCTTTTAAGAGATCTCCACGCAACTTGGCTAGGTACCAAAAAGGGCAATCTAAATTTCAAAGACCAAATATAAAGGAGGATGTTTGTTACCCACATTAAAAAAACAACACCCAGTTTTGTTTGTCACTTTTTAGAACTGTTTATGGAAAACTCTGTCACTCTAAGAATATTCTTGAGTCACTCAGAGTGTCACAACTCCTGCCTCCACAAAGCTTGCCTTTCAAATTACAAACCTAAACTTTCTAAGGCATCCCTCTGGAAACTTCATTAGCACAAAATGGCATCTGCATAATCAGTGCATATCTGCTTTGGAGAAGAAATGCCCCAAAATGCTGATAAAATTCTAATATGGAGAGTCACATTGTAAGAAATCTATGATCTTTACAAATCTAACAAACTTACAGACCAAAACATGGGGTTCCAACTAAGTCCTTTGGAAAAGAGGAGAAGCTACATAGGAAATATATAAGATAATTTAGTTTAGTAATAAAGTTCCCTTACTCCTTCAGGTCCTATTGGAACATAAAAATGCCTCTATTTTTAGCTGTGACTCAGGGTCCCTGTACCACGGTGGTATAGAGGAAAGTAATTCACCTCTACCTTTGAGAAATGTGGTAAAGAATCATTTGGAGATTATTCCATGCTAATAATATGAAACTAATTACACACTTTGTTCATATTACCTGAGAACTGTTACATACTTTCTGTACTATTCCCTGCTCTTTTACCCTTTACCTGTAACTGCAGTAACACAATACAGGAAGCAATGGGCATGAAAATTAAACCATTAAACACTGAAAATCCAAATTCAAAGAATTATAAAAGAATTTGCTCATTATGACAAGTAAACATCCATGGTTTTTCCTGTTTGCTGATCAGCTGCCATTTTGTGAAGCAGCATTTTTTTACAGAGAATACACACTGGGTTCCTGTTATGGGGATTTTGACTTCTGGTCTTATCAAAATAAGAGTTGCATTGTTTGTTGTTTGATGGGTTTTTTTTCTTGATGGTTGCTCTGTGTGTTGTTGAAAAAAAAAAAAGCAAAACAAAAACCTACCACTGCTACAGATAGCACAAGGAGCTGCCAACAGCACAAATGACTTCTCTGACATCTGGAATGGAATCAGAGAAAACAAAGAAATCTGCCTGCAGAAGACTGCCAGAGCACAAGAGAGTTTTCACCCTCTTTACAGATAAAAAGTCCAGAAATTATCACAGAAGATATGCAACTATCTTTCTGGTAATAATAATCCTAATTAGGATTAAGCCAATAAATCAATATTGTATTTTATCTGAAAAAAAAGAATTTTAAATAGTTACTAATTTTTCCCCCTAGAATTCTTTAACAGTGTTTCTACCCTTAAATCTACACTGTCATAAACAAAAACAAGGTGGACTGAGAAAAATATACATATTTTCAATAAGGTAATTTCCTGCACATTTTCACTTTAGGAAAACCAGCTCAAGTGAAGTGCCCAACCTATCATAAAGCCTTCTGAAGCTAGCTAGCTGTTATGGACATTAAAACTGAAAACAATTTTATTTTGTACAGTGTCAAAGGCAAAATCCAATACAGGATTTTCCACTATAAAGAAATGTTTATATTTTTATACAACCTTTTTTTGTCTGTGATAATAGCCTCATCTTCACAAATTTAGAAATGTAAATACGAAATACTTGTCGTTTCTGTGTTGTCTCTTTACATTCTTAGTGTAACTATAGGCATCCGGATGGTGGAAAATATTTTGGTCTTTTCACAAAATTCCAAATGATCCTAGAGAGAACATGAAGCTCTATACTTGGGAAGAAAACTGCTCCCTGTCACAGCTGACTAGCTTGTTGTGGCTAATTCAGTTCACAGGCATCGAGGTAGTATTTAGCACAGCAGTTTGGCACGCTATAATTAATGCACATCAGACTCCAAGTCCCAAAAGAACACCAAGCCAGTTTTGTCGGAGCACTTTTGTTTGATTTTGCCACAAGCAGGAAAAACACAAAAATCAATAGAGAAGACTCCAGCAGCAGTAGCAGCTGTGGCAAACACTGTGTTCTTACCCTCCTCTTCCCATTAACCTGTGCCAGCAGCAGTGGCAGTAGCTGCTCAGGCTGGCTTCTGCTACTGAACAAAAGACTCTTCTTCTCTCCCCAGTGATTCACCAGCTGAGGCACCACCTGTTTCTCCCATCCTGCCTGCAGGACTGGATGAATCACAACCAGCAGCCAGAGCACCAGCCAAGGTCAGATATATTCTTTCTCCCTGCTGTACCTAGAGCTACTTTCAAAGCTGGCTTCATATTCCGATGCCTGTAAGTACGGAGGGAATAGGTAGACAACATCTGCAATGTTTTCTGTTCCAAAGAGAATTTCTTTTCACAACCTACCAAACAACCCACTGCTCCATTCATCTGATCCTAAGGGGCATCAGTCTGTGTGAAAGAGCATTCCTGACTTCTTTCCTTAAAGCAAACATGAATTTGTAAATACACACACACACATACACAGAAATTACTGCTTTGAAAAAAATCTTCATCACCTTCTTATACATGATTAATATGACGACACATTTTGGGATAATCTTAACCTATTCTCCATCATGTATTTGCTTTTTTTCCTCTATCATATCAGAAAACTTCTAACAGTAGATCAAAAAAAACTTTTTTGTATCCTCTTTTGTATCTCAATCACCTTTTCTGCATTTTGTGGTCACTGACGATATTTTTCAACTTTTTACTGGACAACTTGCTCTCTCTTTCATGCACTGTGAGACTTTTAAGTCAGTTCCCTACTTCGACAAGGAATTGCCCCTTAAACTCATGATTCCCACCTTTAAAAATCACCTGAGCTTTCACTTTTGATGCCTTCCTTCCTTTCAGCTCCATTGCAGATGAAAGTAAGAGATTTATAGTTTAAGTCCAGTTCCACACAGCCAGGCAGGATGTCCGATGTCTCCACCCTCTTCCTTGCACTGAAGCCATTCTCAAAAAGATTTAGTATAACCTTTTCCTGGTCCAGTTCAGAAGACATCTATTCCTTTCCTTCCCAGATGTCAAGAATCCTGTCACTAAAATAAGGATATCTAGTATCCTTATTTTGGGAACCTGCTCTTCTGAGGATTAGCTATGCTCTTGATGAAGTTTGTTTGATGAGTAACAATTGAGGTACTCCCACATCATTCCAAATCTCACCAAACCAGAGGCTGAAGGTCTGCCTGACTCACTCATGCCGCTGTGATCTGATGCCACATACAGAAAACTTCTAGAAGACCATTTAAATTTTTGCTTAATTAAAATATAGAGCTTTAGTTAGAGGCCATATACTGGCATAAGCGATATACCCCCACCTGCAAGATAAGCAGAAGGCAGTTTGCCTAATATTTTTGGCAAATATTTTATGTAACATGGGTTGCTGCTAATCAAGCCTTTATCCCGTTAAAAATACAAACAGGTTACATTCCAGTCTCAGCATCACCAAGAGAGGTTCTGGAAGGCAAAAAAAAGAGATTGGCCTGACTCCTGTGAATTTCTGAGCAGTCTTCTGAGATTGCAACAAACTGACCAAACAAGAGGCATCCAGATCAATAAACAAAATGCTTCCAGCATGCCAAGATTCCTCTTAATTACATTTTGAAGATGTTTTTGAAGAAAAAGATACTCTGTATTAAAAAGCATTCACATGTATGTGGAATTCCTGTGGCAATGCATCATATGGTCCTGTTGGTGGATGTCATGAAGTGAATAATGTGCTGCTGGCCACACAGCTCATCTTGTATCACTCAGTTTGGAATGGAAAAGAAATGACGTCCACCATTACAGCTTACCTCTCATAAAAGTCAGCTGTTTCCTGAATTTATAGAACACTAGGTTCTTGTTAGGAAACCTCAGTGAATTCAGCTGTATCCACTACTAGAAAACCAAAACAAGAATCTAGGAAACCTCAGAACAAGTGCACATCTGGAAGTATGAGTACATTCCTGTTATATTGCAATAATAATTAGAAAAAAATTCATGTATTTGAAACCTTTCTACTTCGTGCTACAGTTTCTGCTTCTTTTATGTAAGCATATCTTATTCTGTTCAATTTAGGAAAAAAATTTTGAATTTTTATTCCATTTTTACTCTCAAAATTAGGATTTTCCTAAACTTTTTTTTTTTTTTAGTATGAGAAGACCAATTTTGAAGAATTCAACATTCCCAGCATATTTTTGAGACAATTCTCTAATTCTACACATCAAATTTTGTTTCTTTAAGCAAATAAGTAATTTCAGGAAGTGTAAAAGATGAGAAATACATGAGAGGACAAGGTGAGAAACACATTTGTCACAAAAAGACCCCTCCAAAAGCATTATTAGATTTTCTGATTCGATTTTAGAAATAATAGTTTGAGATCATAAAAATAGTACAAGAAAGTCATCCTCTGTACATCTCCAATATCCTTCTAAACTCCATTAACACATTTGAAGACAAGTGTGAGTCTTTTCTGACTCAAAAATATCCACCAGAACTACGAAAGTCATGATCTTTATCACTTATTATGAGGAGGAAACCTGAAATAACATGTCACATCTCCACTTTCAGAACTTAAATTTAAGTATTAATTCCTATTGTATCTGAATAAGGGAGGAAAGCTGACTCAGCACCAATGAAAAGAAATTATGTGACCCTTCATCATTAATGCAGCTTATAAAAAACAAACATTTTTTACCTATAAATTGAGAAAACTTGAAAATACTGATAGGCAATCATAATGGAAGCCCACTAACCTTTTTTTACATGCTCAGTTTTCGACACAATACATTTTTTTGTAATATTGGAATGCACAGTCCTTAATTATGAATTTATTTAATGTTTAAAATGGCTAGATGATAATTAGGAATTAGAATGCTTGAGAACTCTACAATTTTTATTTTCAGAGTTGGATAAATAAAATGTACTCTCAAACACTATTCAGGGCCAATTCTGGCTGCCATTTGCACTTGCACACTTGTGCCAAAAAAAATACAAAGGAAGGAAGACTATGAAACAGCAGTTTTCTTACCCAATTTCAGCTCTTTGCAAAGCCTGCAGGGAAGCTGTAAAGAGTACAGAACTTCTATAAAGAGCTCACTCCTGATCACAGAAAAAATGTTGAAACATCCCATTTAAGTTCTTTCCCAATCAGTAGTAATTAGAACACTTCCCTTCATACGGGAACATGTCTTGGATAATTCCTATTGTTTTTCATTTAAACAGGTCCACATTTAGATACAATTGTACACAATGATGCCTCAGTTCACGCAACCATCATTTAATAAATATTAGAGTATGTTATAACACAACTATCATTCAATAAATATTAGAATATGTTATAAATATTTAATGTTTTTCAGTTTGAACTAGAACTTTTATTTATTATACAAATAGTAAAATAAATAAAGGAGAAAACTACTGGTTTCTAAAAATTAGATGCCAATATTCTTCACTCCATTCCAAAAAGAATACAATAATATAAAAATTTAATTATTTTACACACAGCTTCATGCAAACAAAAGATTGTTATATGTCTCTATTCCCTACCAGAGTTGGTCTTGTGAATTTCCACCTGCCTATAAGTCAGTTTCTATGAAAAAGTAATAATTAATAATAATTTTTAGACTGTATTTGATTCATGACCTGCATCAACTATTCAAATTCAAAGAATAGTTCATCTTTTATTTTTTTATTAGTTTGATAACTATTAAAAAGAGTAGATGATAAAAAAATATCTTTTTCCTTTATGCTATACACAAACCAAATATATACACATCTACATCTGTACATCTGCATTTACATGCTAATCATCATTTACATAAAGAGGCTCCATATCTTGAAGGATACAATGATCACTGAGTACTGGATTTTAGAAAACTAAATGGAGCCTCTTAACATCCAGAAGAGAGCTGTAGCTGTAAAGCCACATCATCTGAATTTATCCATGTTAGCTGGATTGCCTTACTGTCAAATGAATTCCTAATTTCAAGAAATATGACACAGGACTCTACATCCATGCTAGGAAGAAATAACCCCTTACTCATTCACAGGTTACCCTTTTCCCACTGCTCCTTTCTTTTCTCCTTTTTCTATTCAAGCACAGGCTCTTTTTTTGTCTTATGTAGGTCTATGGCCTGTGTTTGGCTTTGATGGGTTCCCAGCATAATTGCACAACACAGTGCCCTGTCTGTGAAGCATGTGTTCCTCAGGAACACAGACTGCATGGCTGGTCTTGCCCTTTTCATTCATTTTTATAGGGAAACAGAAGACAAAAACCTGTTTACAATATCATCTTCTTTCCCTTCTTAATGAATTTTTTTTTTTCAAATGCTGGGACCCTAAGATGACACAGTTTATTATTACCTTTTCCTGGAATAAGAGCATCATTCTTTAATGCTCTAATCAAAAGCTTTAAACCATCCTGTGGTTGAAGCAGAGAGAGTAGGGAATTTTTTAGATCCCTACTACTGAAGGATCACTCTTTAAATTAAAAGAATATTCAGCAGTCTTAGCATCATGCAAATCACCCTCCTCACTGAACCACTTACACCATAACTGCAGACAAGCACAAATAGAGCAAATTGGTGGCAGATGCCATCTGTAAATATTCAGAGTTTCACAGCACTGAATACTACTCATACCAGGACACACTGCTGCTTTTCAAAATACTCATATTGATTCCGCAGATTAAAGACTCACTGAGTCTTTCCACATAAGATTACATAAGAATATAGAACTTTTTTTTATTAATTATTTTTACTTCATTCATGAATTTACTTTCAGTTCCTATTCTCTAAAGTAAAAAAAAAAAAGAATTGTCTAAACTATTCAAAGCTCCAGATACCAGATTTCTAAGAACAACACAAGGGAACAATAGTGTTAGAGGGATCAGGAAATCAAGAAACCATAAATAAATATCAAATATTGTTTTCCAGTATCTTCAGTAATTCTGGATCCTGCAGTCCATGCTTCCTCTGGATGAGGAAATGATGCCTCAGCAGGTTTTCCTTGTTTCCATAACAGACTGCTATAATTCCCCATACCAAGGCCAGCCAAAGGCATTACACTTGCAGACAGTGAGCCATGCAGAGGCTCCTCTGTTGGGCAATAATAAAAGATACTGTGATCACAGACTCATTCCTTGCCTACAAGGTGCTGCTTCACCACTAAGAAGACTGATTTATCCCTTTTAAGGAACAGGTTATGGATGGAACAACTCCTCTGACCCATGGGACTACACGAATGTATTGCTGGAGATGGAAATGAAGGCGAAGTAGCTTCAGGAGCAGATCCACAGCCATGGAGTAGCTTTAAGAGGAGTCCAAACATCAAGATCAAGTTTGAAAGGCTTCAGTCTCGACATGATCATGATAGAAACATCTTCATCATCCTTCTTCCCTTAGATTCTGCATGTAGGAATGATCAGCAGTGGGAGGCAAGCAAGCAGTGAGGTCAGGGCAAGATTCTTTCTCTACTAACATTAGTTCAGATGTTCAGTTTTCATAATTATATCAAAACTTAAGGAAGAAAAAATTGCAGGAAGATGGGTTCACTTTCAGTTATGAAGTGCAAGCCCAGAAGAGTAACTAATACTTCACACATACAAATGAAGCAGGAACTACACTAATTATGTCAGAAGGAAGACGAAAGAAAAGCAGATTGCTTGGTCTTTCAGGCTTTATCTTACTTTCTCCAAACTGCCTGTTAAAAATTACTAATTGCTAAACTTTGATTTTTTCCGGCAGCGTGTGAAAAGAAACTGGGATAAGAACAGAGGGAGGTTGCCAAATCCACAGTTAGAAACTTTCCACAGGCTTTTCTTTTTTTTTTTAGAAGAAATGGAGTTTCATTTCAAAATATTTTTCTAGCCTCTTCTACTGTGAAGACTACAGTGCAATAATTTACAGAATGGATGCTATCTCTATAGATAAACAAAACCATCATTCACAAGAGATTTGACCTTAACCTTCTGTCCTAAAATAGTATGGCCAATTACATAGCAGCAGCAGCCCACATCCTTAAAATATCTTTAACTGAATTATGGAACTAAGTGCTAGTCTTGACTTCTCCAGTTTGCTACAGACTGCAACTAACTAAAGGAATAAAATATTCAACTAAAACAAAGAGCTATGTTTTCCAGAAAATTAATTCCAGCAACTAAACAGTGAAGCAGAAGTATGAACTGTTGAATTCATTGCTCTTGTTAAGAAGAGGAGCTCGAAAAAAATGCACAAACTGAACTTATCATTACATCAACTTAAGCAATAAACTAAAAGCTTCCAGGAAGTTTATCATCCTGCTTGCTGACTTTAATTTGGTTTGTTTTGTTTTGATACCATGTTCCTGTTTCTTCCACTCATGTCCACCAAATCATGCAAAAGCACTGGAGCCTCACTGCCTATACTCCAAACGCTTACCCAGCCCATATACTTTGTGTTATAGGGCAGAAAGAACTTCCCATCTTCCCTCAAATTGAAGGGAAACAGCAAAACTGTGGCTCATTTGGCTAGAGAGGGGTAACAAAAACATATGTCAAAAAATATCCCAAACATACTGGGCATTTACTGACCAAAGCCAGTGCAAACATTTAGGTAACAGGATGTTAATCTGATACATCTTCATTTAAAGAGAAAATCACTGTGGGTCCACCAAACAAAAAGATGTAATGTTTACACCATTTGTCGGATGTTATGATATATTTTAATCCTATTTTTAGCATCATTTTTATGGAATTTCCTTTCCATTAATACTTTACTTCACCAGAATTGCCAGCAACAAATGTGCAGAAGAGCACAAATCCAAAATGCAGTGTCAGCACTATGATTTTTGTGGCAAGAAAAACTCATTGATGACTGCCATGGGATACTGCTCACTACTTAATTGATATTTTCCTATAACTTAAGTGCTGTTTTTAAAAATCTGATCTAAGTCTAGAATAGTGGGATTATATCTAACACATAAAACAACAGAAAAACTTTTATAAACCCTCTCTTGAAGGCCACTTCAAAGTAACAACTTCTGAAATACAATAGTCATCAAAGAAAACTGAGCTCCCTTTTGTAATAGATAAATCAGCTGAACAACACAAGTTCAAACATTAGCATGAGACAAAACCAGTTTGGTATTAGGGAACACTTCCTTTTCTCCTTTGTGGTCTCTGTCATTATCTACAAAGAACAGCAGTCACACACCACATTTTACTCTGTCTAATGAAATTCAGCATCCAGGACTAATATGAGTGAACAGAAGTTTGATAACATGTAAATATTGCACATTATCCTTTCAATCCCAAGAGTGAGAATTCCATGATCTAGATCTAACTGTTAAAGTTCACAGGTATCCCTATAAAACAGAAATACAACATCCATTGCAACAGAAAGGCCTTCTAGAGATACCTTCAGTCACTGTTAATGACGATATGACAGAGCACACAACTGTTCCACCTGAAGGTGGAAACTTCCAGATGCAAAAAGTTCCAAGGAGGAGCACAGGACACAGGATTCCTTCTGGAAGCACCATAAAGCTCATCTCGTTTTCCAAAAGGATGGCTGACATCCAGATATTGTTTTTCAACTATCCTTTCAGACAGCAAGGACACTTCTTTTTCACTGTCATTCAAAGAAATAAACCAAAGGAAAAGAGCACAATTTCCTGTCTATTTTTAAAAATCAGAGTTCACCTAAGGAACAAAGGTGGGTGGAGGCCCCAATGCTACTGAGTCCTTCTGGACAAGAGTAAGTGCACAGAAGCAGACAAGATTTAGAGCAACCAGATCATGCTCAAATAAATAAGCCTGATAGAAAAAAAAAACAAAAAAAAACAAACCAACAGCCTCCATGTGGAGAAAAGGTGTGGCAAACTGAAGCCAAATCCCCAGTGAAGATAGAGCTACTCATAGCTGAGTTATGCCTTAAGAGTTCAATACATCAACACACTTTGCAAAGCCAGTGCAAGGAGTATTTGGAGGATTAAATGGCCAAAGGGTTTTCCTGGTCATTGTTGTATTATCAAGTTTTGGTGCATTTTCAAACAGAAAGGGAGCTTAGCCGTGGACCTTTTTCAGAAGCTAAAGCATGGAAAGGATCAGACCAGCAGCAAGATCAGACTGAGAAGTCAACTAGAAAGACACACCTTGTCTGTCACATAGCATGTATGTAAATGGCATGGCTTTATACAAATACCTTCCTATGCAGCAAACTATGTTCAAGGAAGCAGGACTAAGTCATTCTGTAAATAAACTGCAATAATCTGTATTTTTCACTTTCCAAACCAGACATGAATTTGAAAATATTTCATAACATGCTCCCTTTCAGCAAATGGGTAAGTATATTATAACTTCACAGTGTCTCTTTTTGTCAAAATTCTTCTGCACAAGAAAAATTCCCCCCAGCAAAATTCTGGATTACATCATACTGTGAAACCAGAAGGGTTTCTGAATGTACCTTGCACAAGTCTCAATGCAGTGTTGTCAGTCTGGCAGTTCTCCAAAAGTTCCTTGACATTCTTCATTTAAGCAGCATGCAAAGATCTGGAAATTTCTCAAACTAAGGAACAAGTAAAGTTGTCGAAAGATGTGAACCTCCTGCTCCTACTCAATAGGATTCTCTACATGGTCACCCCAGACTATCATATCAGGGAATTATATGAGAACAAACAAAACAATAAATCTCTCTTCTTCCTGAAGTGTTCAGCATTTATTGCAAATTATTGTGTGCTTCTCTTCCCCTAATAACAAAAGAGAAAATAAAAAGATCTGACTGCTTATTTCATTTGCTCCTTTCTGTTCATTTCCTTGTTAACGTAGGAACTGAGGCAAAGTTTTGCTCTTACATCCGAGAGTGAGAATTTCATGATCTAGATCTAACTCTTAAAGTTCACATCTTGTGTCCCACAGCCGCCTTTTTAGGAACAAAGCAGACTACTGCTTTTCCATGGAATCACACAATATAGTACAGAACAGGCAGATTTCGCCTCCTAAGGTCCAAAACCTTTTCTGTATCCAGTGGGAAGTCATTACATAAGGCTGTTCCTGGTAATTCATAGATTGTGAGCTCGCTGAGCTATGGGCTATTTAAAACTTTTTTAGATTAGGCAGTAAAATTTTGTAATTCTGATAAATTAATGGAGTCTGAATGAGCTTGACCCACAGTACTGAACCAGTGGGTTCAATGTTCGTGTGAAAGGTCCTGTGATCTCCGGAAGAAAACTTATCAGCAATTCCTTCAGGCTGTTCGGTCTCAAAATTTCCAGTGCGGTAAAATCTGCCCAAAGGTCTAGTTTTTGAGATTCCTGAGCACTAGAGACAAGCCAAGTAGACACAATCCTTCCAGCTCCTATGTTTAGACTATGTATGTTCTCTCCTATCGCCATAAACGCCAGTGGATTAATTTCTGACCACAGGGAAACATCCGCAGCTTTACTGTTTGTGTCTGTTTGGGGCGAGTGCTGCAACTTTGATAGGCAGGAGGACCTACATGTCTGCTTTTGCCTTATTTCCATGAAGCAAGTCTTGCTCTCAGAAAGGACCTGCATGCCTAATCACTGATTTGGTGAAAAATTGACTTTGCAAACTGATAACAGCCTTCTCAAAGTTTATCCTGCAACAAATTTTGTTTATTGACAACTTGATGAATAAATCAAATCAGATTTTGCTAAAGTTTACTTTTCACTGTGTGTGTGCATACAGGATTACCACTGTAGAGGGCTCTGTTAGAAGCCTTCACAGGAGCTGATAAAGAGTCAAATACATCAACTTGTATCAGACCCACTACCATGCTAAATAAAATCAACATTTTTTAAGGAAAAAATAACCACAGGACTTCTAGCAATTTAAAAGTGACCTAGAATTCCAAGAAAGACAAACACCTGGATAACAACAACAAAGACTTAAGAAGCCCAGAGCAGACATCCTACCTAGTCAGGTATTTAAATCTAAGAAATAATGATCATTAAGCACTTTCTTCAGGATTCTCTGATATAACATATAAGGACTTCTTCATCAACCAGCCTTCTAAAGAAGTAAATAGTACAAGGGGGCAGTTAAAAGGCTACGGATGGGACATTAGTATTATACCCTGTGTTTCAAAACCCAAAACACCAAAATGGCAAAGTGGAATATTTTCTCACTGGATAAAGCTAGCCTACATGAGGGCTAGATTGTCGGATTACACGGATTACAAATGCACTGTTTCAAATGAGGAGGCCCTATAGGTAAAACCAATCAGGCTATGACGTAACTAATTCATAATTAGGAGGGTATTTTGTTCCAGGTTTTTGATTTTCTAGTACTTTTGCCATGGTATATAACAGGTTTCTTCCCTTGTTTGGTCTTCCTAACAAATTACATATTCCATCTGCATGGTCTAGTCCTACTCCTGTAGATCTCTGGCTATCAGATGAACCTCAGGTGAAAAGAACTGAATTCAGCCACATATTTTCAATAAATTATCATTTTAGCCATTTAAAGTATGTTATCTGTACGATGTTACACCAGACTACTGTAAACAAAAAGTAAAGTGTCAATGTTAGATTTTGTTAGAAAATTGACAGTCTGTCACAAATGAACTGAACAGTAATGTTTTTCCTTGATTTGCTTCCGATGGCTACAATAATTTTAGAAGATATTTTAAAGTTCCCTTACATGATTCCAAGGATCCGACTGGGTTCTTAATAAACTTCATGATCAAGTTACTTTACTAATTTGGTATTTCTTACTGAAATACATTCCACAAATGCAAACTGTCAGCCAAGTTTGCAAGGCAAAATCCAGCATCAATATTTTACTCTTTTTCCTTATGCATGGGACTGTATGCTGAAGATAGCAGATTACAGTCTCTAAAGCTCATGAAAGTGCTAGTTAATTAGATATTTGGGATGCACAAAGAACTGCTTTTTCCATATAATTTAATGTAGTGTTCTGGAAATAGAGTAATCCTCAGTATAGTATATTAATCTAACTAGCATGTTAGATTAGCACCTTTTTCCCCCATCAAAACACATTAGGCTGTATAAACTTTCAAGGTCCAACACTTTCTTCTATGCTCTATAAAAAACAAAACTCTGAAAAAAGGTTTCACTGAATTTGACTCACAGGATTTAAAAAAAAAAAAAAAAAAAGACCTGGAGAAAGCAGCCAGAACAATAAGGATGTGCTGATGCAAGCAGGAACTCAACCCCTTGTCTTTCATGTTAGAAGAACAAGAACACTTCTCTCAAAGACACATTAGGGTCAGAGACCTCAAAAGCAAGAGGCTGGTAGCTAACACTCCTGGCTGAAACAACGTCAAGGACACAGTAGAGCACACCCAATGCTTGTGATGCAATGTCAGGGAATTAATTAGCATTTCTATCCCCTTTCATACATTGGTCAATTACATTTGCAGTTTGAAAATAATGTAGTGGTTTGGATTAAATTTTAAAGATTATCCAGGTTACATCTTAAAAGTAAAATACTGAGTCATAGAAAAAAAAACAAAAAACAAACAAAACAAAACAATCCTTAAATCATTTAAGGCTTACAAGCTGTGCTTTTAGAAATATGCACAAAGCCCCGGAGGGCTAAACCTCACATCATGATTTTCCTGCTTTTTTTCTGATCACTCCTCCATTTTTTGGTTGTCATGGGCAGGGGGCTGCTTCTGTTTGTTTTGGGATTTGGGTTTTTTTAGGTTTATTGGTAATACGAGTGCAAAACCTATTAGCTTCTGAATAAATGGATACTAATAATTATGCCTCCCCTATACAGGCATAGAAGTGCATTAGTAACAACACAATGAGCTACCACAATTTATTTGCAACATTCAGTAATTTTTTCTACATATAGGATCTATAGAACCAGAAGTGAAAAGGGGTTGCTGCTACACATCTGTGAAAAAGGAACAACTATATTTTGTAAAATCAACTGGCATTCTTTGCAAAGAAAAGTGAGTTCTGCAAAGACACAATTAAAAGGCTTAATTTTCCATGAAGGAGAATCAAAACTGAGAGGACTAAAGCCACAAAATCATCAAATCCACTTATGTGGACTTGCGCTCATCTGGAATACTTATTAAGGCCCATATTCCCATAACAGACCCACATAAAGGTAAATATACTCTGGTATGAAGCCCTTGGTGCCTAATAATTCCAGACTGTGCAGAACACAGACACAGATCTGCAGCAAAATAAACTGGAATTCACCTTCTCTACAGAATTTCAGTATGGCTTCACAAAATCACACAGACAGGACCTTGATGATGTAAACCTTGACTGTTAAACCTCAGTGTAAAGGCTATGTTGGACATTTCTGCTCCCTAGGCTCCACACAGCTCTCTCTCTGCAAGTAATGATTTTATAAATTTATATTTTAAAAAAAAGCCAAAATACAACAAACTAAAAAAAAAATCTTAGTGCAGTCAGTGGTTGTACAAGAAGCATTTCCTGATGTTCTTGCAGGAAATAAGGCACATTGCTGTCTCAGCTACCTTCCGCCTCAAGTGCTGAACCCATTCTTTGATTTTGTCATTTCTCAACAGAAACAAAGCAAAGAATATTTAAACAAAACAATGTAAAAATAAACAAACAAAAAAACCCCATAGCCTTCCTGAAAAAAACATCAACTACACATGGTTCTCCCCTGCAGCAGAAATATGAAAAGGCATAAACTACATGACAACTGTTAGTATTATTGCTTAGCATGTAAGTGGAAGAAAATCATCATAATGTCCACAATGCAAGAATTTACTTGAGGCTAGAAACTTGACAGCCCTCTTACTATCCTTGATGAATAATTTTTAGCAAACTGTTTTGAAACCCATGCACAATTGAATTTCCATTAGTGTCCAATTTTTCAGAAGCATAAAACTTGAAAATCTTCTTTTTACACTTATGTTTCAGTGTCCCTGCATTAGGTGCAGGAAAAAGGCCATTTCGGAAATTGGTTAATTCTTGTGTCAGGATTAAATTAATTGTCTGTGGGTTTTTTTTACAAAATTTGCAGCAAGTCTGAACTGCAGAACTTGGCAGTCTACTTCTTACCAATTGTAATTTTTCTTCCTTTAAGCTGCATGAAATACACAAAAGATAAAGTATCACATTTCTTAAAGATACTTCTGTGAGGTCTTGAAGTGAATTTTATAGGAAGAGTTTTGCTTTAGAAATTAGGAGATAAGTAAGGTTTTGAATACGGCACTTCTTATGCCAGTATCTTGGAAATATCATGTGTTTCCTTTTTTTAATAACTACTAAGAATTTACAGCCTTAATCATAGTACCAATTAACTGCTTCCACAGAACTGTGGCACTGGCTGGAATGGTGAGCCATTCCTAAATCTACAGATCACAATCCTATAGACACCAGACCACTGTTGGTTACATTTAGCACATGGATATAGTAAAAATAGATGCTCTGTAAATCTAAAAAAAATGAACCATGGTAATAATTTCCCCCCAGTTACAACATAGGCTCATAGAATAATAAAGTTTGGAAAAGAACTCCCAGGTCATTGAGTTCAACCTTTGACCAAACATCATCACGTCAATTAACCACACCACTAATTGACACATCCAGCTGTATCTTGAACACTTCCAGGAATAGTGACTCCAGCATTTACCTGGGCAACCCATTTCAATGCTTAATCACCCCTTTAGTGAAGAAATTCTTCCTGAAAGAGCATTTTTGATCTAACAAGGCATGTAATTTCCTTCCATTTTTCTCCTTGCATTCCTAGTCTCAAGAATTAAGGCTGTGAAACACAACTTTTTGGTGATCATAACTGTGAGAGGCCATTTTGAGACTACTGATAAATCGTACTGTCCAAGAACAATTCAGTCAGAGTCCCCAGGAAAAATATAATCTATTGCAATAGCAAATGAAATTGAGATGTGAAGTTTTTCTTCAAGACAGTTAAAAATCCAAAGTAAAACAGAGTACATCAATTCATCCTACAAACAACATCCCAGGTAAGAACATACAGGAAAGAGCTGCCTTTGCAAAGGGGAGATTCACCATTTGCCTTCTCCACACAAGAGAGGAATTCAGTGCCCTGAGAAAAAATTCAGTTTAGGCTCGAAATCACCACTCACAGCATCTCTATGAGATCCAGGGAGCCAGGCATCAGTTCAGACCCATGATTTATATAAAAATCAGGGGAACTACAGTGAATTATTATTGTTTGTATTTTCCATTTCACTTTCAAAACATCAGTATGAATGAAATGGTTTTCTTCAAAAGTAAGAACTTGCTTTCTATGACCTTCTTAGCCAGTGCAGAGCTATAACTCTAAGAGAAATGTCAAATGCTGACTACAATCCTCATCTGTCCTATAAAGGGACGGAATTTGAGAATTCTGTCAATCCACTTCACAGAAAATTTCTGACCCTCTTACACCAATCCCTTCAACAGATCCCTTATCACAGGTGACCTCTCAAGTCTGAAGCTGTGTGTTTTCTCAAGACCAGCACAGCCAGTGCCTATGTTTGACTTTTTATACCATTTATTAACATATTCCCAAATACTAATAGTTCTTACTTCCTTCTGATAACAATACCATCTCTTGCTCGATGGCATTATCTCACAAAGACTCCTTTGCAGGAGAGCTCACAGGTTGACACAGGAAGATAATGCTGCCAAGACATACACATATATATATAATTTATTTTTTTCGTGAAGGGGGATTGGTATAGCAAATGAAGGAGTTGAAGGTGTATTACTGTTACTTGGTTATAATATCGGTAAGAGAAGTTGCCATTACTTTCCTTCAAAAGTCATTTTTATGCTCCCTTGCAAGCTAAAGAAAAAAAATCATTATAAATTACCACTTCAGAACCAAGAGAATTTGTAGCATATTTGTTCAAAGAGCATTTTTATCAATATCTATTATGCAAATACCTTATATCCTAAGGTTAACATCATCTGCAATATCTACAGTTAATTGTTAATTAGTAAGCACATACAAACTAGATATTTAAGACTTAGAAATGCATTGCACATTCCTAGAAGCAGTAAGCAGATCACTCAATTTAACTGAACTATGTGGAGGAATTTACCCACTGAATGTATCTAAGAGTGGTTTTAGTCAAAAGAAAAAAACAAAATTAAGAGAAATCACAGAAAGATTAGGAGAGGAAATATATGCTTACAAATGCTAATAATCTGCCTATAGACTAAATTTCCAAGACATTAAGTTTAAGCATAAATTTGGGCTTCCTTCATTTATTGTAGCATGAACTCTATCCCAGCCCTCTAAGGTTTGGTGCTTGCAAAGAGCACGATGATCAGGAACAGACAGCATTCCTCATTACCTGTAGAGCACAGGAATTCTATGCTGGAGACATTTGTTAACAGCTTTCTCTGGATAAGTTACATACACCTGAAAGTTTGCCTGTTTACAATGCCTGAACACATATCTTATCTCTAATTCACACTGAATTTTAAAGGCATAGTCTTCAGACTTTCTGGACCATCTTAAAAAAAAACGAAGCGTCATTCAAAAGCAATGAAACTAAGTTTGAGAATTAAAGTATTCCTTTATTGAAATTGTGTCATCATCAAAAATAAGCAATATATTCTGTCAAATTCTTGGGTGGTACATTGAAAAAAAAAGTTCAAGAGGTTGAAAATTTTCAAAAATATGAAGCTAAAAAATTTTGTTCCCCAACCTGTAGGAACAAAACCAGATAATCTGTAATCAGATACTGCAAGGATTTACAACAGCATCAAGAGAAAAAAAAAAAGTTGCATAAGAATTTGTCTTTTATTTTACATTTATAACCGTTAAATCATAAAGAAATAAAACAAAGAAAATAAATAATTTTTCAACACCATGAAGTAACAGAAAAAAAGATGCCCAAACAATTCTGGGTATACAGGGTCTAATTTTTTGAAAATACAATAAAAAATTAAATTCCGTAACTGCCATTGGATTTTATGGGAATAAAATATTCAGGTAATTTTACTATCACACTGAGCTTTGTAAATTAATAGATATATTTACAAAAATTTCTGACCTTCAGTTCAAGATTCACGGCATGTGAGGTGCCACACATTTAATTTCAAATGCATTAAAATGTTTGAAACAACTTTAATACATCACATCTGGGAAAAAAACAAAACAAAACAAGAAACCTAACAAAAAATCCATCCTAAACTCCAAAAAACCTCTTCTGAAGTTTAAAGGAGAGTATGGGGTACCACTACAGCCCAAACTATATCAGAAAGGAAAATGCAAGAGCATAATTATTTTTAATTAGGTTCCACTAACAATGAGAACACTTCTTACCACTTGAAAAACCACAAAAATAATACTCTAATAATCATCATCCACGGCACTATCATAAGCACTGCTTTGTTTCCATACACTTTTTGGGGTCCCTTTTCCTAAGTATCTTTTCTATTGCTTGCAAATAATTTAAATACCACCTCTCAATTGTGCTTAGTACAGCTGAGTATATGTAAGGACTAAACAAAACAGCTACACAAATATTTTAATTATGAAGGCTTGTTTCCATTTTTAAGCATCATAAGACACTGCAGACAGCTCAGTGCAACAGAGGGGAAGAAGAATGTCCTCAGACAGCAGTAACAAACAAACAGCCTTTTATTCTGGTCAGACCTAGTAACGATTGGGCACAACAGTACTTAGCTCATCCTATGAATTTAGATCATTAAGACCTTTTCTTCTAATTCATCATCATCTTTAATTCCTTGAAATACCTAATTTTTTTCTCATAACTGTATCACCTCTTGAATGTTTCCAACTGCAGTTTGAAAGAAGTTTTGGGACCCTTTACTCACCAACCAGTGGGATGTCGAGCTCAGAAGACAAAAAGGAATCTGTTGTGGCTTTAATTTCATTTTAAAAAACAACTGAGACCTAAATTACCCCAACATCTGACTGTATACATCACAGTGATCATGCAGAACGAGCTACAATGCTAGAGAAAAGCAGCATTTCAAAAGTGACTGTTACTCAGGCTTCTAAGTAGAGAAAATATCTGCTCACTTTCCTACCTCTACAAAACCTATTCAAACCCAGCAAGGCAATGACAGTACAGGACAGGATTATTTGTCCCACGTATATAAAGAGCTAGTAAGCAAATTCATTTGCTAAGTTATACAGACTGCTTCCATCTTCAGAGCATTAATAGCTAGTAAGTGGGAAGGCCTTTTGTAATATTTTCAACTACCCAGAGAACTCTTTCCTTACTGGAAACAGTTGTCTTCCAATTAAGTTTACAGTAATTAACATAATTTGGAGCGAGGGAAAACAGCCAACCCACAAATTAAAAATTTCACAGTTCTAATGAGAGATGGACACAAAAATGTTACATGCGAAAACAGGTATGGATAGTTTTCAAGGTTAAAAAAACCTCGACAAAAAGCTGATTACAGTCACGCCGATCATTGCAGCTTTATTCTAAACTCTCCATAGTTTTTTTCTTTACAGAAACAACAGCGACACAGCCCATACTTCAAACTGAAATCACATTAATTAGCTAGGCAGCAAAGTTTCAAAGCATACCAAATGCTTACTAGAGCCCACTCTGCTATTGTGTTTAACTTTGAAAACAAGTCATGATGAGGGAAATCTACATGATAAGCATTCTTCAGCTACAGCGAAAAGGTTTTAGTCTGCCTAGAAATTGGCAACCTCTGGCTGTGTTTTCTATACTTTATGTTATGTTTCTCTGCTCGCTGGAACGAATTGGCTGCTCTGAATGAAAAGAAACTTTGCATCTAATCAGTGGCACGAATTTAGACTGAAAGCTGCTGTGCAGGACTTCTGTGAAGAGTCTGGGCCCTCTGCCATCCTTGTGCTTGTGAATGAAGCGGCGTGAGCCACATGCCCTCCTCCTCCTCCCCCCCAGCTGGGGCCTTCGCCCTTCCCTTTGCTGGGGGGACTGGGGAACCAGCCCTTCACTGGTGAAATGACCCTGACCCAGAAAGGCATTCAGTGCCATCACAGCACTGCTTGAGAGATCTCAGCTGCGCTCCCCATCCTGCCGCTCTCGCTCCTGGTTTCTAAATCAACTCATGAACCAATGGAGAGGGAGCCCCCCGTGCTCATCCCCTTGATAAATGGGCCCCTAAACTGATCTCTGACCTCCCTGCATGCTTTTACTAAGTTACTGCTGACCCCAGAGGTTCTGCAGCCCGCTGCCCTTAAAGGTTTGTCTTTGGTTTTGTATCAGGACATACTGATCAAGAAGAAAAAACAAACCAATGACTTTATTGCCATACAATTACTCCAGCAGCAAAATCCCTATTCTTCTATTCATTCATAAGGACTACCACATGCTTTTGATTAAAATACTACACCCAGTGAGTTTTCAGGACATACAAAACAATACAAAACCTACTAGGTTAATGAAATTTCACATTTTCTTCAAAATTAGTAATAGATGTCCTACTTTAAAAAAGTTCATAACACGCTAAATTTTAAATATTAAATATTACTTCTATTAAGTAGTTCATTAACTTCAAAGCTGAGTCAGACTTTGAATACATGCTATTAAAAATTTCAAAGAACAATCACAATGTCTGTTTCAGATGTGTATTTGTTTAGTTGTCTTCTAAAGTCTTTAACTATGTTCAAATAGTGCTTAGGTTGACTTCAATAATGCATCTCTCAAAACAGTTTTAAGTATGTATATAAAACAACAGAACTGCAAAATAACTTTTCTGTGGAATACTATATCAATGGTTTTCTTCCATTTATAATATTAATATACTAAGGTGCCTAGCACATAATTCAAGCTTATTTCTTCAGTTTTCAGAAACTTCTCTATATAGTATCCAAGTTTTCCCATTCCAGAACTGTTCTTTCTATATGTCTACCCAAAAAATCTATCCAGCTATGTTTCCATTAAAACTGTAAATATAATTAAACCCCTGGGCTTTTACATTTTTCATTAATGAACATTTCTCTTTTGCTAAATTACTCTTAAAAGTATCCCATTTTATTACAAAAATAATATATACTGTAGTGCATCTCAAGTAACCTACAGCTACATGAAGACCTCAACAGATCAATCCCAAACTGTGAAGGAAGCTTCTGACTTTGAGCAGGAGGAAGGTTACCCTACTTCATATGAGGAACCTTTCCCAGGGGACCAGCAGGACTCCAGAAACAGCTTCCCTCATCCACCTCTCTCCATCCAACACAAAAGACATCTCTTTGTCCCATAGACAAAGATTCATCAGACAGCAAAACTACAGATTAAGTGAAATGCTTTGCCAAAAGCTGAGAGGATACACTGGAAAACCAATGGACTTCTAGTGTGATCACTCTCATTCCATGCCACATGACAGATCCTCAGTAAAACATATGCCCTGGCCGTTGCAAAAAAATGGGGTTGGTCAAGCAGAGACAACCATGGCAGGAAGCAGAGCAAGGATTAGTACATTGGTTAACTGAAAGAACAGAGAAGAGCCATGTTGTCCCTGATCATTTAACACTGTTGCACCAATAATGTCTTTATCTCAACACTGAGTAGATACTCTACAGTGAAAAAAGCTGTACATGAAAACACCCAAGAGGAGAGGCAGTTAGCAGAAGTTCAACAGATACCAGTCCCTGGCACTGCAATGAAGGCAAATCTTCCCCTGCTCTTCTCTGTCCAACAGACTACATTAACATGAGCAGTGAAGTACAACTCCAGTAATTATGTTTAAGCTGAAAAACATACATTCTGACATGTAAATTGATACTCACCTCTGCATAAGTCATTAGCCTTTACATTCAAAGCAGAAGTCTCTACTGCTTCAGAAGACCAGCTGGTAAAAGTGGTAGATTAAGTAAACCTTGGAGTTAACTCGAGGAAGGAATTTAATTTTCCTAGTGTTTCATTACTATTTCTAAATAGCCAGGAACAAACAAGAAGACCTAGAAACCCAGAATTTCAATGCAAGCTTTTTATGCAAATTGCATACAAGTGTTTTTTCTATTAATTTCTGCTCACAATTCATTGGCCTTTTTTGCCTGTTCTCACTTGCTCATCATTTCCACTGCTATCATCCACTCCCACCTCATAATTCTGTTGATTTATGCTATTATGTCCTTTTTTCCCTGATCCTGCATTTATGAACATATTCATCATGTGGGAAAAGAGTCAAATTCTTTCCCAATCCAACTTTAAGGTCTGGTACTGTAAGGGTGCGGGCTATCGACGATGCAACTGCTTGGAAAATCCTGCTCAAGCCAGTGGCTCTGGACTGGAACAGGCACGGCAGCTGCAGAAAGGTGGCAGATGAAGGGTGGAATCAGTGCAGCGGTGTGCAGGGTGCCAAGAACACTGAGTGCAAACAGATTCTGTGGGCAGTGATGGTGGAGGCTTCTAATTAGCCGCCACTGAGTGCTTCTGAGCTTTTCACTTGGTTGAGCTGACTGGATTCGCACACAAGAGTAAAAGCCTATTCTCTGACATTAGAAAAATAACCCCACTGCATCCTCCACTTTGCCTCTCCCTTATGTTTCATGAAATTCTATCAAATATGAAGAAAACTCTATTCTTGCATCGTATCTGTTTATTAAAAGCAAATGCACTGTGCTTTATTGACTTGGCCATAAAACAGTAAAGATAAGTGTTTCATTTGTGCTAAGTGCTTAAATACATGCAGAACGATGTTACCACTCAGTGTGCTGCACAAAAACAGCATTACCATATTTTCTCAAGATTAAAATATTATTAAAATATGTGACTTTAAAAATAATTTTTGGCCTTAAAAAATTTAACTGCACCATGAGATAAAATGAATGGGATTTTTATAAACTAAACCAATAAAGCACTATCTAGGTGCCCCTCATTAACGGAGAGCACATGCACATCTCTGAAAGGCACCAGTTTATATTTAAAATATTAACGCTTGAAGTATTATGTTTTCTCCTATCACATTGTTGTGTTCTCCCTGCAATATCTTAAAATTAACCAGACCTCTCCATCTGTTTCAAAAAACAGTAATCTCCTCCAGGTCCTCAAAGCCTCTTTCCCCGTCCACCAGTGCTGCTGGCTACATTTTCATACCAGTGATTCTGCTCAACTGATTGGTGGAGCAGCCTTTTACACTATGTTTTCTTACACTATGGCAGGCCAATCTATATTGGAAAGAACAATCTAGAGGCTCAGACATGTCCCTAGGAGACAATTAAATTTACCCCCATGCTATTTCCCTAACCAAATCCAGGAGACCCATAGAAAGCCTCCGGCATTTGTAGGTGCACACTCAAACTTTTTTACTCATAATTCACAAAATGTCTGGGCCATGCAAATAAAATTCCAGACACTCAAGTCTCCTATTTTGCAATTTGTTATTGGCAGGGCTAGCAGTTTTTGTAGCATTCCTCAGTCTCTGCTCTGTCCCATCTTTGATTCAATGACTCCAGATGCCAGCTGCCAGGATACCAACCCCACAGCAAGTGGCACCTCTGACAGGAACAGCATGGATTGAGTTCCAGTTGGTCCAAATAATGGAAGTCTGAATGCACCATAAACAACAGGCAAATCTCAGAATAACTCTGGCATTTTGAGAACACTTATCCATTATGTGTCATCCAGCACTATTATCAGAATAAACAAGCTACAATACGCATTAAGAGTCTTCTTAGCTAATGTAAATTTGGACGTTTAAAGTAAATATTTATTTAAACCAAGACAAAGCACTTCCATTATGACACTGGAGTTCCAGGGTAATGTTAACTTCTTCTTGCTTTTTTGAGCATGTACAGTAGCTCCAGTAAAAGCCTCTACAAACACAAACATTAAGTACACTTCTGGAAACAAGTATTTTATTTGTGGTCATTTAATGAATTCATTCTTTGGTTACCAAAGGAGAGGTGACAAAAGCTGTCATCTTTTATTCATACTAGAGGCAGGCAGAAAAGACTGGAAGTAAAAAAACTGAATATGAATAAAGGAATTCTTCACAGCATAAGGAATAGTTTTCATTGGAAATCTAAAGCTGAAAATTTATAGATAAATCTGATAGAAATTTTCTGAAGTAACAGGAAATCAGGAAAGAATGCCAGGAGGCCTGCATGGATGAACAAGTAAACACAAACACATAGCTTAAAAAGGGTGGAAGCAGGGAAAGGTAGCCTAAGAAGAACACAGAGAAATTGTCTAAACAGCCAGGAGATGATCAGGAAAGTTAAAGCAGTGGCACAAGTAAATCAGGCCAAGGACATCAAGGATAACAGAGTGAGCTTCCTTAGAACAGAATGAGCATCACCAACAGAATACAAGGGAAAATGTGGGTCCATCCAGGAAGGATACTGGTAACCTGGTTTCCAGCACATGGAGAAGGCTGAGGCACTCAATGCCATTTTTCACTCTGTCATCACCAGCAAGTATCCCAGTTCCATTACCCAAGCTGCAAAAGGTGAAAGCAGGAGCTGGGAGAGTGAAGAACTACTCACTGTAGGAGACTGGGTTTGAGAAGATCTAACAAACTTAACACTGGAACAGAGGTTCCCAGAGAAGGTTCCCTGAAGGTTGCCCAGAGAGGTTGTGGACTCCACCTGGTGAAGGTTTTGAGCAACCTGGTCTAATGGAAAGTTCCCTACCCATGGCAGGGGGGGTTGGAGATAGGTGATTTTTAAGATTCCTTCCAATCCAAACCATTCTATGACAATACCAATAAAGAAACAAGGGGCAAATCTATTACTCAGCTTTTTGGAAGGGTATTTACTTTAATTCAGTAACTGAGCAAAAAAGGAAAGACACAAAGCCTCCTACCTAAGTTTGTCTTCATCCATTAACTACCTAGATAAACAACTCCTGACACAGGCATCTCTAGTAAATGCCTCAAGTTAGAATGACCCCAACAACATAGGCTTATAAATATATTGTACAGCCATAATAATGTTATTATTCATATCTAGAGCAGCTTTGCCTCTAAAACAAACCTAAAAAGAATATTGGTACTAGAATGGCATCAGCAGCCTGTTCCCTACCTCATCCTAAAGTCTAAAAGCTTGTTTTCCCAAAATTTTCAATTAATTGGACATATAAAAGTATGAGCATACATATTTAGAAGTCTGTTGTGTAGAAGTTTGCTTACTTAAAAATGGGAACAATCTAAAAGTATTTTCATTCTTCAGTTACCAAAGTACTCATCACTGAAGACATTCTCTCTCATTAAGGGAAAAACCAGACATAGACATTTTAATTAAAAATAATCAAAGCCTCTGTTGGGCAGGAGCAGCAGTGCCTAATTCCCAAGGCCAGGTGGCAAAGTCATGAGTAGTAGTTATTAAAAGAGCAGTAAAAAAAAAGTATAAGATAATCAAATCAAAGTATATGCAGAGGCTGAGACAAAGTGCCTTGCCTAAGTCCTGTCCTCACATGAATAGGTGGGGGTAGCACAGTGCTGGCAGCTGAATTGTTTTCACTCTGCACCAGGAGCACTGGAGATCTGAGGAGAATCTGAAATTTAATCAGCAGTCTGGCTCCTCAGCTCTTTGTCTTATCCTGGGCACAAAAATTAGGCTACATCATAGTTTATGTTAACCATATTCATATTTTAGGTCTGGTCATCATGGCTTGAAATGAAATATTTGGTGTAGGCATGTAAATCAGAATTAAAGATACACTAGGAACAGAGGGCTAGATAAAGGACAATCTGCCGAGGTAGAAACTAATTTATAAAGTGATGTGAAAAGTCTTTACATAGGACAGCAATATTTGATAGCATCTGATGTAGCCTAAATGCAAAAATTCGTTAAAACACTAGTGCCCTAAAATATTGGGGGTTTATTGTAATAGCAAAAGTTTTCTAAAGGCCAAAAATATTATTTTAAGATGCTTCATTTTCTCTTAAAACCTTAGAAGTGGAATTCAGTTGCATGTGGAAAACCTGCAGTTCATGTACATTTTTCATTAACCAGAAAAAAATCCTCAAATTTTTCACTGTACAAGACTTCATCCCACAATATTTGTAAATATTTGCTTCCCATCTGTAGTGCACAGTAAAGCTACAGCTGCCCTATTGACAATGAATGTTGCACCCATCTCAAGTCCAGTTATCTATCAATAACCATCCACCATCTCCTTCAAGACAAAACCAAGTAAATAAATTTGCAGAAATGGAAGAATAAAGGGTCAGAAACCAGAATTGCTTTGATAGACTGGCAGATTCCTTTTGGAACTCTTGTATAACAGTAGTAAATGCTTCATTTGGTTACCACTAGTCAGAATATGAGAAACATTTACTCTTATTAAAAATTAATTAAAAGGGATTTTTTTAATTTTAATTTTTTTAAAGGTGAAATTAAAAGTTTTAGAAATAAATAGGAAAGTCAGAGCATTGTATTATCCCAGAGCTGTTTGGTGGCTGAAAAAAAAACAGGAAAAGGACTGAATAGCCATTACAGCCTTTACTGCCATGGTACATTAAGAAAGACAGAAGCATACAAAGAACAAACATTTCAGACACAAAATAACATTTTGCCAAAGCCCTGTTTTACATCTAACAGTTCTTGCAGTCAAAAGCCAAATTGACTTGGCAAGTAAATATGGGGAATTTTTCATTACAAAGATATGCAATATGCAAATGCATAATGGTTGGAATGGTGGTCATATTTTAATATTTTATTTTGCCTTATTACAATAAGAATATCTCATTTGGTCCAAACATCAAGCTTTTTTATTAGCAAAACTTACAAGTTCAAAAATTGTTACTTTCTATGCTGGATGCTGCTGAAATAGAGATGAAAACTAATTAATCCAGTGTATTTCCAGTACACATTTCTCACAGGATGCCCAAATAAATTTCAAGTTGGTCCTTCAGTTTTCATGATACAGCAACTGCCAGCATCACTTGCTCACACATACCATGTAGTAATCTAAATAAAATCCACTTAAATGTCAGGACAACTGAGTATTTTATGTAGTACTTCATTGATAACCATTTTAAAGTGGCATTTACATACCAAATAAATTTGACAGAGAAAAAAGAGAAGTTTTGTTAACCAATTCACCCAAAAATTTTGACTCAGACCCAAAAGTCTGAAGGAATCAAAAATATTTCTTAGTGAAGAAATACCCTGCAAATTAATTTGGAAAACCTATGTTTTACTGGATTGTATGTGTTGAAAAGTGCATTACAAAATCAAAGTTAAGACCTTACTGAAATTGAGTTGTAACTAGTCAGTCTAATTACTTAAAAATTGATAGTATAACAGATGATAAAATACTGTAACTATAAAATACAATTTTACTTTTTAAATATAACATAACTTGGAAGAAGTTTCTTCACTTGGTCTACTGAATGAAATTACAAAATAATTCTACCAGTAGTACAACTCCTGTTCAACTTTTATCTTCATGTATTCCAATTAAAATAATCTTTAATAATGGCTGATGGTCATCTCCCACACCTCAAGGGAATGTTCTATAACACAAGTATGTGAAATTAAAAGACAAGCAATCTCTTCTGAACTTACAAGCTAAATATTGACTAAAAATATTTTCACAGTGTTTTTGGGGGAGGAAATAAGAGTCTTCGTCTTTCCCTACCTGTGGAAAAATCACAGTTTATATTATAGCAGTATCAGCAACATTTATCCTCAGCTTCATATGAAAATTTCATCAGAGTATTTGCTGAGATGTTGATTTACCAGCTTTCCCCAGTTTTGTCCTGGCACAGTAGACTGAAAACACAGCATGATTCATTTTTGCAGTTCAAATCTTTACTATTATGAAAAGCTTCCAAGTCAACTATATTTGTATTCGCCTCTGCTTCCCTTTTGAGGATATCATTCAGGCTGAAGCTTTATTTCATCACCTATCTATAACTATTCTAAACACAACATAATATATCTGAGTGTTTATAAAGAGGCAACGTGAAACATTCCCTGCTGTCAATTTGCTATTTCTAAGAGCAGATACTGAGATGCAATTGAGATGGATAGAAGGACAGTAAATTGCCTTAAAACACATAAGAGTGAAGCACTGCTTTTCAAGAAGACCACAGCACCTTCATGCAGTAATGACAATCAGTTCTCTGTGCAGTCACAGTGGGACTGGAGATCTTCCTTGGAAAGGGTCAAAGACCACTTCAGTATCTGCAGAAAACAGGAAACTTTCCTTCCCATTGTTTCTGTGCAGTCTGACTGTTGTAACATGGGAAAAAGTCCCTTTATATCCTGTGAGGACAACCTCATAGCATATGGGAAGAAATTAACACACTCGTACAGAATATAACTGCCAACTTCCAGGCATTATTCTTAATAAACAGGATCTCATGCAGTGTCAAAGAGATAAATGAATAAGTAAGTAAATGAAAAGTTATTGCTATCAGCTCTTCACTCTTCTGCCCCTGCCCACATAAAGAATCCTTCCAGGTATATTACAAGATATTTAAATATGGCATACAACCAAATAATTTTTTAATTTCCATTCATTAATTCCAGTATTGTTATTAATAGTGTTTATGTGTTGTTCTGTGTAACACAGAACTAAAATCTTAATAGAAAATGAACCTTTCCACTTAGAGAAAACAACAGATACAATCCTTCTACTTAATATGCCTCTGCTGTAATTCTAAGCCACAGAAAGATCTCAGCTCTGCCAAAAATATTTCCCACACTTTGGAAACAATCTACAACTTAACACTTTTGAAATGTTCAGTCA
Organism: Thryothorus ludovicianus; assembly: GCA_013397245.1. Taxonomy (NCBI): domain Eukaryota; kingdom Metazoa; phylum Chordata; class Aves; order Passeriformes; family Certhiidae; genus Thryothorus; species Thryothorus ludovicianus. The sequence goes on along the minus strand of VZTB01006896.1, from coordinate 52,743 downwards.
CATCCTTCTGAAAACATGAAGGTCTCTTTTTTTATATAAAAGAGATTAACTAAAGACAGTTCACATGCTGCTCTCTCCAATAAAAAATTCTCAATTATCTCTTGACAATTATTGAAATTTCAGATTTTATCATAAAATAAAAGCAAATTAGCACACAATAACCAAATTCAAAGATAATGGTATTTTCACACCTGAAGCTGACTGTATTTGAAGATGCACTTGTACTGCTCCACACTGACAGCACACATCCAATAACATAGTTCACTTCTGGGACCAAGAGCAGCATGTAACTTAACACTGCAAAAGCCAGTGATGCCTGTTCTATTAACACATATACTACAGTATGAGGAAATCTCATCATATACTTGCCATGTTTCAAAGGAGATTTTTGTGTGAGTTTTCATTTTTATAACTAGTTTTAGTAACTCTTCCTTTGCTACCTTGCTGGTGTATTTTTTCCTTAATATTTTCTCCTTCTATTTCCTGGTTGGCTCCTTAATCCTTCACTGAGACCTCTTTCTAGATCTTTTCCCCATTGACACAGCAAAACAGAATGGTAAGAAAAAGCAATTGGCAGCTACAAGTCATACTTCAAGAATCTTGCCCAACCTCTAAAAACACCACTTTTGATACTTAAAGGTAAGTAAAGAGGCAAAAAAAGGGCATAAGGCACTAACTACACATTGCAGAAGGATAAACCAGAATTCTAACATTTTTCAGTCAAGAAAGATGTTAATATGACAAGTATGAGGTACTGAATTATGACAAGAAAAGTCGTCATTCAGTACCTCAAACATCTATTACACACGTTCAGGGATGTTAGTTTTTGCCCTCTGAAAATTGCATGCAAAAGACTAAGAAAAAAAACAGGCAGAAGATCAATGATACTGACACCAGAAGAATTTATCATAAAGGAATTTGAAAGATGATTGAAAGTATGAAAGGGGTTTCATAAAAAGAATAATTAGATTTTCAACAAGAAAAATAGTGATGTAAGTACTTAGCAAATTTTTTAGACTGGATAATTAAAATGCATAAAAGTAATTTATGAGATTCAGAATTTACACATTCAGATGTTAAAAAAATACAGTCATCAAACTCAGAAATCACTTAGTTTGCAACCAGGTCCTACACCTACACTTTTCAGGAGAGACATCCCCACTTGTGAAACGCAAACTCCCTAAGTAATGCTACTACTTACCAATATAAAAAACCCACTGTGTGTTGTAGTTTAGTAATGGTATTCCCCAATTTAGTGCTCCCACTGAAACAACACATCACTGACTCACTCAGCCCCTGCTCCCCCCTCTCCTTGTAGTTGCCTGAAGAGGAGAACTTGAGAGCAAATAAGGTAAAGATCACAGGTTGAGATAAGAACAATTTACTGGAAACAGCAATGAGATAAGAAAACAAACAGTAACAGCAACACTACTAATGGCAGAGGACACAAGAATGATTAAGATGGAAACAGCAATAGCTGACCAGGGCCCCCACCATGCTACCCTGACCAGAAGGGACCCCTTTCTCCCCAAAAGAGATTCCCTTTTCCCCATTTCCACCAATGATGTGAGATGGTATAGAATAATCTCCAAGTCCTAGCCACACCCTCTCCTATTCNATTTACTGGAAACAGCAATGAGATAAGAAAACAAACAGTAACAGCAACACTACTAATGGCAGAGGACACAAGAATGATTAAGATGGAAACAGCAATAGCTGACCAGGGCCCCCACCATGCTACCCTGACCAGAAGGGACCCCTTTCTCCCCAAAAGAGATTCCCTTTTCCCCATTTCCACCAATGATGTGAGATGGTATAGAATAATCTCCAAGTCCTAGCCACACCCTCTCCTATTCACTGCAAAAATTAACCCTGTCCTGGTTATAATCAGGGCAGTGGGACTGACCTTTTCTTAAATCTGTCACAGCAATTCTCAGGCTTCTTTAAGTACATCTCATTTTAGGTTTTGAACATATCCTGCAAGTTCATTTTTAAGTAATATTTTATCATTACCTTTCATAAACCCAACAGACACTAGAAGGAAGGAAGCAGCTCTCATTATAAATGTAGGGTGGCTATTTTTACAAAGGCATTCTGTGAATCAGGACCTACTTATTGCCTTCCTGCTTCCTATGGCTTCTGCAAAATAGCTCTCTCTCCCAGACAACAAAAAAGACAAATACAAACTATTCAGCCACAAACATTTTACAAGTGAGACCAACACTAACTCTACAGTTGCCTGCCACTTTTCTTTCCTTCTACCTTGTATCTTTTTAATCAAAGTGGTGCTTATATACTGCAGAGCTTCAGTTGCTGCCAGACTGTGAAAGTCTCAAATACCTCTGTGACTCTCAGAGCAAAGACCACACTCACACTACAGAGCCAGAGGATCTTGTCTCAAAGCATCTTGTCACAGGCTATTTCTTCTAGGAACCCAGACACCTTACCCAAGGCATTTAAGGATATGGTGTAACTCAGCACATACTAAGCAATAAAATTAAGTGGGTTTCCAACCTTGTTGCACAAATTCATTGCATCCCAGACATCAATCACTCTGCCACAACCGATTTGATTTAGGCATCAAGAGACTGGGATTGTTGAGTCAACACATAGGAACAAATTTATCCCTCCCTCTATGAATGAATCCTTTTAAACTGTCTTAGATAATTAACAATCTATTTCACAGGCCAAATTATAAAACACTTTTTTAATATAAATTCAGCATCATAATAATTGATAATGGTCACTTGCTCTAGTTATTATAAGAGGCAAAAATCTATTTAGAAAGTAAACATGCCAACACATGTAATGTATTTAAAATTCAGGCACAAGTATCAGCACCCAGAGACAAATTTAATTTTGAAGTGGAAACTCATAAAACTTCCCTAGGAAGATCAAAGATTAGATTATTTATTTCGTCTCACTCATCAAGATGTTATCAATTTGTCAAAGGACCTGCATCACACAAATTACACTGAAATAAAAAAAGCCACCTTGCTACAATGTATTGCTGTTTTTTCCATTACTCACTTAAATTCTGTCTGTTTCTCCTACAAATTCCCTTTATGTTCTTCAGCTTGAACTTGAAAGTCCACCAGGGATGCCAGGTGACTTGGCAGCCAGACTGCCAAAAGCACAAAGGACAATCTGGAGGTCTCATGGGACCTAAAATAAGTGTCAATCCCTAATTTCTCAGTTGTGTCCCTACAACAGGGTAAATTCAACTGTGAGCAGCCTATGAGACAATCCCAGGAGCAATCAAGCTTGCACAAAATGAAGCTGCCTTTGAACAGTTATCCTTGCAGCTTCTCAGACATTTTAAGTAGACAACCATTCTTTTAGCATCAATTATACATGAAGGGAAAGGGCTGTTTTGCTGTCAGAGTAGCAAACTGGGAATCGAGACATCAGATTATATTTCTGGTTCTGGCACAAACTTTCACAGGGACTCAAAAATCAAGATCTAAGTTTCCCATTTGTAGAACTACACAGGTTTGATTTATTAATGAAAGCAGTACACTGAGACATCTCTGAATAGAAAGTAGTACAAAAGTGATAGATTCTCTGTTTCCTGAGCAAAGAAAATACAGTTGAAATTTTAAAAAAACTCTTAAAATGTGTACCTGAGTTGAGTTTTCCCTTGAATTTTGAATAATTGTCTGCTGAACAGTACAGCCTGGCCATTTGCACTGCAATTTCAGAGTATAAAGGAAACAAAGTAGAGATGCAACTCTGAAAATTCTGTTCCTGTGAAACTGGCTGAAACTTCAAGGCAGTCAGCCTTTTTTTCCTGTCATAGCAATAAACTGCAAATTAATGAGTCATGGAGGTTAGAAAGGAGGTCGTCTAGCCCAATGGCTTGAACAGAGACATGCCAACTAGAACAGGTAGTCTTGCCTAGATGACCTTTAAACAAAACAAAAAGCAGCCTCTGAGCAACTTGCACGAGTTTTTCCACCAGTTTTATTGTAAGCAATATTCTTTCCCTTTACATGGCTTTGGAATTCCCATCTTCCATGGCCTCTCCTTCTTCCACTGTGCACCTCTGAGAGGAATGTGCTGCATCTTGCCCACACCTATCCATCGGGGTGTTGTGGATAATAATAAAAATTCCACCTTTGCAAGGCCAAAGCCTTGCTCTCTCAGCCTCTTCGCAGCAATATTCTCCTGGTCCCTCCTCACCTTGCTGGTCAGGCCCAGCCTCAGACTTGTGTCAGTAGGTAAAATTATTTCTTCAATTAGAGAGCCAAAAATTTGACCCTCAGAAGTCTCACAGCTGCAGAGCAGAGGGTAAAGAATCACTTCCCTTGACCTACTGGCAACATCCTTGCTAGAACAGCCCCAGGATGTTGATTCTTTTTTGCACTGCAAGGGTGCAATGCTGACTCATATTCCAGTTCTTGTCCACAAGTACTCCCAGAGCAATCTCTGCAAAGCTGCTTTCTAGTCCCCAGTCTGTACAGGTGACCAGGGTTATTCCATCCCAGGCACAGGACTCTACCACTAAAACACATCACCCAGCACCAGATTCAGACACCTCTTGAACATCTCCAGGAGTGGTAACTCCCCTGTCTTCATTCCTGCATTCCTCCTGAGTAGCCAATTCCACACCAGTCCACATGTTCACAAAAGACAGTGATAATCCTGCTCAATCCCAACTAATACACATGTAGTTGATCCCTAAAACAAAAATAGTTAGATAAAATTTCTGAAAAAGAATATGCATGAGTATGTGACTATAAGAAGTTCTTCAAGACGCTGGCTAAAAATGGCAGAGTCTTCAATAAAATTCATTACTTTGCACAAGCCTATATTTTATTCACAGGTAATCCTATTCCTTTCCAAACAGACATATACTTTACTCAGAGATACACGGTTATAGGCTTCTATAGATTAGCAAACCATGCCAATCAGTATCTTAGGTTAACTACAGGCAGACCTGATTTATTTTGGCCAAAAGACAGTTCCTTTTGGTTTCCAGTGTAACAAACTTTTCAATTTCTCACATGTTGTAATACTATTACATTGACTTCATCTAATTGTCAAAACTGATCTTCATGCTAACCTTATCAAATACATACAAACCAACCTTGGGATACCTAGTTTTAAAGCTTAGTGTTTATAAAATAGTGACAAAAAAATTACTACCGAAGGAGGTTGAAAAATATGTCTCCATAAATATTTGAAATGACTGCAAACAGCAGACTATTCAACAGCATTAGGCTGCATAAAATAACTTAAACCTGGACATTTTGATGGATTGTGCCCTCCAAGTAGCTTCCTCTAAATTAGCAGCTGACTACAAATTTGTGAAATATATGTGCCAGGAGAGTTATATATAAGGCAGAGCAAAGAAATAACTGGAACACTGCAAATATTATTTATAAATATAGATAAATCATGAAGTTGGACAACACTTCCAAGCATATTATAGTCTTCAAAAGATTAACTCTTAGTCTACAATAAGTCGTAAGGAACAGAAGTTTCTTAAATGCTATGGAACAAAGAATTCTCCTTTCAGTATTCTAAACTTTTCACTGAACAGCTCAACAAACCACTCTTCTTCCTAAAGAAGAGCTTTTCACAATAAAATCTAAATGCATCTGAGAGCAGTAAGAGGAAATACATTGAAAAGTGTGAAACATTTGTCATTGTCTAGCATAAATCCCACCAATTCCAAACAAGATAAGATATGTACTTGAAAATTCTTTGGAAAAAAACTCTGTTTTTGCCATTGTCTGTCCTACATTGCGTGAACTCTGTGCTCACCTGGTAAAGACATACACACATAGAAAGAAAAAAAAAAAAGAAAATCTTTCTAGCTAATCTACTCCATAAAGGAGAGTGTTCAACTTTGGGGCAGGGGTTACAAAGAAATAAACAGCTTTTAAGTGGTTACCCTTACTCTGATAGGGACCACAGGTGGTGCCATTGATACAGACAAGCAAAGTCAAATAAAAATAGAATGCCACACTCACATTTTTTGTTAACACTTAAGCAAGTCAAAAACAGCAGAAATTGGAAGTGAATGGAAAAGATATTGACTTTCTATGGTAATTGTGTTTGCACTTCCTTTTGACTTTTTATGATGAAGCAGCCATAGAATGCTGTTTTTCTTGTCCTCAAGAGAAAGGAAATCACATAACCTTATCAAAAAATGCAGCCAGCTAAAACCCTTCCCTTCCATTCATTTAAATCCCTTTTATAAAATATAAATGCAATTGTGAAAAGCATTATGAAGTCACTAATCATCACTGTAATTAAGATATACATATAACATATTCAGTGAGTGGGATTAGATGATCCTTATGGGACCCTTCCAGTTTAAGGTATTCTGTAACATATATACACATGCATACAAAAACACACACATTGTTTTTGTATCAAACCACAGCCATAAAAGATCATTTATAAATTGTTCTTTTTTGTGGAAAGCCCAACATCTAACTTTATTATATACTATAACCATTTGAAGAGTTTTTATCCGTGACATAAATCCTCTATTCCTAGTCAGGGTTAGTAACACTGAATTTGACCATAAATGTTACCTGAAGTCTCAATTACTATAATCACTTCTCCAAATAATTCATCTGCCCAACAATCAGAGAAATATGTATTGAGCCAAGAGACAGGGAATGTTCAGCTGAGGAATACAGATCCCAAGTAATCACACAGACATTGAAAAGGCTGCACAACTAACCTTATAAACAATATCTCTTTATAACAATCGAGAAGTAATTTAAGGGCACATTTAAAGAAAACTAACCATTTTTTCATTTTAGTGCAAGCAGAAGATAGTACAGCAGGATGTAATAAAATCAAACTGATACTTGAGAGCTCACTGGCAGAAACATATATATTCACTGAGAGACTCTGTAAACCATACTATAGTCTACATAATAAACTAGCTTTGTTTTTTTCCCCCCAGCTGCTCCAAGATCTAACCAGCCACCCCAGCTGAGGCCATGGGGAAGGCTTACAGGAGTGCCAACATCTGCTTCTATTCCCATCAATGTCAAATTTGTCAGAACATGAAACTGAGCCAGAGAAACGATCTCTGCCATAGAAAATTAAACTCTGCTTCCATGGATATCCCCTGAAGTACCAAGTGCAGCAGATCTATTACATTACCAATTTCTACTCCAAAATAAAGTTTCTTTCCAAAAAACATATATGTACATTTTATATATGTATAGATACATACATATAGGTATATGCATCCTAAAATTCTTTATGGTCTGGTTTGCCCTTACTGGCCAGTCAATTAGTGTAAATCACAAACACAAGAACTAAGCCTTATATCAGATAATAAGGTGACAAATTAGACTAGCCACTTTTTAGCTACTCTTTACTATTAAATACTTTTTGATGTCTCATCAACTTCTACCCAGTTTTACTGGTGTCTTTACTGCTGCTATGTTGAACATTAAAGTGAGTACCCTGATTACATAGTAAATGAAACCTTGCGTCAAAACATTCAGCTGATTACAAAAAAACCCAACTATATTTTTTAAATTCTCATTAAAAATCATATATTCTCCAGCATAAAATCACAGACCAATGGGAATCTTAGAAAAGTTTATGTAGTTTTGTTCTAGTTAGCTAGGCAGCAAACAGAATCATTAATGTTGGAAAAGACCTCCAAGACCATCAGGTTTAACCATTGCCATGTTCACAACTAAACCATGTCCCCAGGTGCCACATCTACATGTTTTTTGAACTCCTACAGGGATGGTGACTCCACCACTTTCCTGGGCAGCCTGTTCCAATGCCTGAACACCCATTCAGTGAACCAATTCTTCCTAATATCCAATCCACACCTCCCCTAGCACAGCCTAGGGCCATTTCCTCTTGTCCTGGCATTCGTTAGCTGGGGAAAAAAGATTCTTACCTCACTACAGCTTCCTTTCAGGTACTTTTAAAGAGTGATGAGGTTTTCTCAGTCTTTTTCTCCAGGCTAATTGTGCTTATAGGGCAATATGGGAAATTTTCTTCATGTTTACACAGATCACAGTAAATATAGACATTTGGTCATTTTCAGTAAAGAGATAAGGTATGCATTGATAATGTCACAATATTTTTTTAAAAGCATCTTGATCATAAGTACTCAAGGTAATTATTAATTATTCAGTCACACAGTTGGATGACATGGAATTATTTTAGATGGCGCGAATATTCACTAACTGTTGCTTTCTGTCCTCTCCAGAAAGTGCGTTTTGCTAAGAAAAAAAGATTTTCCTCTATTCTTGTAAGTAAAGCTTCTCTTTCATTGGAAAACAAGGATTCTGCCACAGGAAAAAGGTACAGTCACCAGCAAGAACATCCAGAAGCAGAAAAAAGTCCAATTACTAATTCAGCCAGTAATTATTGTCTTAAGTAAATTCTTCCATCACTCGTTACTTTTAAGAAATGTTAGAAGGAACAAAACCTCTGGTACTGCAATGATACTCTAAATGTTATAATGAAATGTCTGAAGGAAAAGTATGAGCATTTATTCATAACTTCCCACTTCCTCCCGCTAACATTGCTGCAACTACTGGGTGACTTAAGTTTATCCACCTCACATATGTTTACATACCTCACTGCAATTGGCCCAAAATTGTTATTGCTCTGTACCACTGAAATCTTAACAGACTACACTACAGCAGTTTATTACTGTAAGATTCAGGAGATAGAAAAGAATAATATTAATACAACCAGACCTTTTCACTCAGATTTAATTTGTGATGAGTGCAGATGTAAACCAATATACTGTATTTACACAGCATAAAGCCAAAAAAGAAGAGGTGAATGAATTTATATGGTAATGACTACTCAGCTACTTCTATGCAATAAAGTAACAAATATATCAAATCTTCTGCTTTGCACCTTACAGTGTTGCAGACTTTTGACAGAACTTACAAACCAAGCTATTTCTCACTACATTGGTAAGTGAAGGATGAGCAACCTTAGAGGAATAAACCAGAAATCTGTTCTGAGCAATACTCTTTAATTCCCACATAAACAAAAAAACCTAAATGAATCTAGGATATAATAGGTACGTTTCCAGTGTGGAGAAGGTTTCAAAGCATTGCTTGTGTTGACACACACCAGTAAGTATCTTCCTTCTTATAATCCCTTCATTTTCTAGCCATGCATAGGGTTTTTTTAATTTAACTAGGTGAATATCCTATTTCTTATTAACTGCAGTGCAAACTGCAGGTACACAGAGCAAACCTGGGGAGACTATAACTGGCTGCAGCCTCTCAGTCATAAAAGAAACTTTAAGAAGTTGTGGTTTCTACCACAATGAACTCCACTGATGCTGAGATGACCTGGAAACCTAACTGCTAACTTTGACTGGAACAAACTCCTCATGCAAGGATGGTTTTGATGGCTTAAGTAAAATCAATGTGATGGTCTCTGTATTGGCCCTAGTCCTGTGGCCCTCATAAATCCACCACCACAGTTGATCTCAACAGCAATCCTTGCTGGTAGACCAAAGGAAAGCTCAGAATTTGTTTCCTCAAACAAAACTGAGGTGTAATTAGAACATGTGACATTTCTCTGGGAAGGATTTACATCTCTGAAATGTGACTTGAACCCTGCCCACAATCATTAATGAATCTGAAAAGTTGATGTAGAAGCAGGTATTTAACACAAACCCTTCTCCCTTTCTCCACGTAATTTATTCAGATTGTCTTGATCCAAACTGCAAAAATACTTACGAAAAACTTACTAAAAAAAATTACTGAATTCAATGCCTGGCTAGAACTTGAAACATGTACAGATTCTGATCCTTGGGAGAATTTGAGCACTTACTGCTTGAACTCAAATATCTCATGCCTAAAACCTTAGAATTCAAATAAAGATATTACAAATTCTTCAAATTCACTGAAATCCAAGACTCTGGCATACACCAAATTTGTGGCTTAAGGTAAAATATGAAAGAATATTGCCTTAGAATAGGGTTTTTTAAAAAACAGGTAAAACCTGGTCATTAAATGGAAGTAAGTAAAATAGTCACACAGCCTCTTTTTCAAATATGCATCCTAAATTTAAAAAAAAAAACCACCAAAAAACCAAACCCAACACATTGGACTATTTACCATTTTTCATGGTTCTGCTGAGGACAAACATATGGAGAAAATAAGCTACTCTGTAGATCTTATTTCACTCCAATGCCTGTGCTTTTATTCTCCCTGTCACAGTCAACTTAAGAATTTCCTCTTTCATGGTAATAAGCAGAAAGTCCACAATTCTCAAGGCAGCAAAGCAGGAAGTTTGCAGTTGGAAGCATTTCCCCTCTTCAATGGGACGGGAGGAGAGAAATATATGATGGGGCTACTGTGAAAACTTTTGCAATCTGAAGCAGTTGATTTGGACATATTTATCTCATCAGAACCCTGAAGTGATGCTACCAAGATCAGGCACAAATGAAACACTGTCCACATCTGTTCTGCAATAATTTGTCACTTTGGCTTTTTGAGAGAGTGAGAACTCCTGCCTTTCCGACTAGGGTATTATCTGGTACCAATAACCCTATCAACAGTGATGGTTAAATGTAGGAAGAAGCTAAAACCGTCACAAGACAGCTCAGCAGAATGCGCTACCTTCGCAGCTGACCCTATATCACAAGACAGGAGTGAATGCCACATGTGGCTTTAATGCCAAGCAGCTGCTGCACACCAGCACCCCCTCTGTCCTGCTCCCTCCCCCCTGCACCGCTGGGTTTCCAAGGCTATCGCGAACAGTGCAACTGCGGCGCCCAAACCCGAACACAAACCCGTTAGGTTTGGGGCAGCCCAAAACCATCGCCCCATCCGCTTCCACCGGCGGAGAGACGAGACCATCAGTGCCAAAGTGCGGCCGGGGGATGGGGATGGGGGCAATGCACAACCCCTCTTTGGCTATTCCAAAACCTGTTACCCTCCCTCCCTTTCGAGCCAGAGTGAAAGCCCTTCCCGGCGGAGTCCCGCGGGTGCCCCGCTCCCGCCGCTCACCGACACCAGGAACTCCAGCGTGCCCACGTAGTCCCGCTCCGTCTTGAGCAGCTCGTTGAGGACGCACACGCGCAAGCGAAGCTGCTTCTCCAAGTCCTTCCCGCTTTCCCCCTTGCCTTCCCCCTTGCTTTCCTCTGTCATGGTGCAGCGAGGAGGATCGGTGCTCCCAGCCCGGCGCCTTCCCTTTGCCCGAGCGCCCCGGCGCTGCGCCGCGGACGAGGACAACAAAAGACCCCGCCAAGTTACACAGCGGGGCCGGGCTCCCCAGCCGCAGCTCGGCCCGAGGTCCGGAGGCGACGAGCCACCCCCAGAGCGCGCTCCTTTCCCGTCAGGAAGGGGACACAGCCTGGAGGAAACGAGCGGTCACTGGTTCCCAGCTCGCCCTGCTAGCTGAGAGGTTGGAAAGCCGCCGCAGCAGCACAGACTTGGACATTAATCAAAAGCTTTGTATCCATGTGACTCCAACCCCTTCCCCCCCTTCGCTAAATCTCAGGAAAAAGGAAAGGAAACAACTTCAGGGAGGATTGCGTGCCAGCAGCTGCCTGTTTCACACACAAGCTGCGAGCTCCAGTTTGAGGCTAATTGGAGACCTCCAACAACAGAGTAAAAGAATTATAAAAATGTCCCAGCAAGCTGGCTGGCCGGGGAATCGGCAGTTGTTTTTGTTTAGATTTTATCATCAGCAAAGAGCCATTTCAATTTCCCCTTCCACACCTTCCCACGAGATGTACATTACAATGTGTATTATAAACATGAGCTGTGATATTCTCCCGAACAAACATGCACAGCTGAGCAGGTACAGAGAAGTTCTTTGAAGATAGTGAGGGTTTAGGTTGGCTAGCTTTTTTATTGAAACAAAGTGCTATAAACCCTCTACGTTAGACAGTTTTCCTATCTGCCTATCAGATTTGCATGATATGTTAAAAGGACAAAAAATAATACAGTAGTTATTTCAAACAGGTAGCAAAAAGTATACAGTTACTTTAGACAAGGGGACCTGATTTCTTGAAGACTGAAATATGTCAGGACACACTACCAGGTGAATTTTAAGACCACTAGTGAAAGCTGAAGTTTTCTCTGGCTAGCTCTTCAGTTTGTGACTGGAAAGAAAACACAGGTCTTCAAACTTAGATTTTCCATATCACCTATCTTTCTAAACTTGCAACATCCTTAAGGGACAGAATAAAACGTGAGAGTAAAACTCTACTACAGCTGCAGAACTAGTTGAGGCAGTGAGAGGAGTTCTTTAGTTGGAGACAATAAGCAAAGATATTTCTGTTCTGATAACTAAGCATCATCAAGCTGTCTACCTCAGATATTTTTTGTGAAACAGGGGATACACTTCCCACAAGAAGTTTCCCAAAGAGCAGAGAGGGAAAAAAGGAAAGAAAAAAAAAAAAGCCTATTTCTTTGAATGTGACCTACTTCCTTGCATCCTCCCCTTCCCAAACACAAACAGCTCCTGTGCATAAAGCCAAGGCAAGGAGCAGCAGTTGCTGTGCTGAGACAAATTCTGCCATATGTATCCTGCTCAGCCATTTATGTATGTGCAGATAAGCCTGGAACTTGTCTACTGACCTCAACACAGCTCCTTCCTCAATATGGCTCTAGTCCATTTCAAGAACGGACACTGATATTTTCAGGAAAATCAAAACTTAACATTTAAGTACCTCATGGCCCTGCTAAATTCAGTTCAAAGAGACTGATGAGTTGAAAAGCCAAACACAGCTCACTGAAGCCTTGTTCTTTAGAAAACCTGTTGAAAATAGACATGTCTGATGAATAGCTCAAATTTTTCACCCTCTTGGTGGGCTTCATCAGTGAGACACTGTCCCAAAGTCCTGAAGTTCTGTGGCATTTGCCCTGATACTGTGGGGGAGATTAGATGTTTCACAATTGCTTGCACTAGCATCAAGAAAGGCTACTTCGAATGTCACACAGAGCCCCATGATCACGTTCTCAAATGATAATCAGAAAAAAAGATCCAAAGCCACTGGAGTAAAACACGCAATTGTTTCGCACTCCTAAATGCACGCATGTGCTCTTCTTCAGGGGCACCCTACCTTCAGTCATAGCCTAACACTTCAAACTTGTTAAATTTCCACTCAAAAAGCACCCTCTCTATCTTTTAGGAAAGCAGAAATAAGAGTCCACTGCATTTTTTTATTTCAGACATTCTCCTGTGCTCTTGGCTTCAGCTGTGTGCCATTGGTTTTCACAATCCCCATGCACACTCAGAGACCAAGGTGACAGCTAAAATAGGAGCAGCAGCTTAGTCTTTCTTTCCCATCATCTTTAGAAGTATAAGTCAAGAATCCCTGCCCTTTACATGTTTGTATCTCACTGCCAGGAGACCTCAAAGCCAAAGTCATTCTTGTCCTAGTTTACACTCCTGCTGCCCTCACACAAAGCCCCTTCATTGAAGCAAGCAGCTCCAGCTATCTGGGCCAGCAAAAGCATTAGGGACAACACACAAGAGATTTTTATGACTCATCTGAAGCCACTGAACCCAGCAAAACCCACAGCAGATGTGCAATGATAGGAAAAGTCATTCTAAGTACCAGACACAATCTATGGAAAACATACGTGCTTACAGGCTCAGCCAATTTTCCTGACAACCTGCTTGAAGCAATAAAGACATGGGGCAAATTACTCTTTTCCCCTAGTTTCAGGAAAAAGCTAAATTGCTCCAATTGTCGTTTTCACTACACCAAAACTGACTAAAAAAGAATGAAGTAGAATATAAAGACACAGGATAAAAAAAAATTAGCCTGAACAAGACATTTTAAGTAACCAAACAGCTGATTTTACACTTTGATTGACCAGGGAATTTGACTAGTAGATAACTTCTTTCTGTATTTTAGAAAGGTAAAACAGTGTATTGAGTATACTAGTGTGTGGGAGACAGCAATCCTTGTGCCCTATGTGGAAAGGCAATGATTTGGAGAAACTGGAAAAATCATACCATTCTCATGGAATGTTATAACTCTGGAATGCAAGAAGAACTATTTTGGTCTAAGGGTATTTGAGGCCCAAGTTGGATTTATACTTAGAATCCTATTGAAGAAAATATGGCAACATATATGGCCTGTACAAGAAACTGAGGATGGATGTGACCTCTTCAGATCTAGTCCAACCCTCCTGCAGCAGAGTGCCCAGGGGAACAGGACAGGTTATCCAGGCAGGTTTTGAGTAATTCCACAGATTAAACTCCACATTCTCTATGGGAAACTGGCCAGTGTTTGACCAGTATTCTACAATTAAAAAAACAAAACAAAACAAAAAAAAAACCAAAAACCCTTGTGTTCAATCAGAATTTCACGGTTTTTTAATGTGTACCCATTGCTTCACATCCAGCCAGCTGGCACTACTGAGGTAATATCTGGTTCCCTCTTCATTATTCCCTCCCACCAAGCATTTAGAAATTAAGATAAGATGGTCCATGAACCTTCCCCCTTCCAGGCTGAAGAGTCTCATCTCCCTTAGCCTCTCCCCATACATGAGATCCTCCATTTCCTTAGTCATCTTTGTGGTCCTATCTGAAGATCTGGACCAAGATTCCTTATTAAATATCTTATGTACAACAGATGATAGCAATTAAATGTCAATGATCTGCCATGACACTTATGGTCTCTATGGAAAAACTTCAGGGATTTGTTTCTGCATTGCTACTGAATGATGGATATCAACAAAAGACAGCTCCAGTATCACACAAAAATGAAGTCAAGTGTTCTGGAGGACACATTATCTTCTGTTATAGCACTGAAAAGGACTCCTCAGTCCAGATAGGAATTTTAAATTGTCTTCTTTTCAGAGAGTGCTGAAGTAGATTTTTATAGTTAAAAAAAAAAAAAAGAAAAAAACCAAACAAAACTCCTTAAGAATTACTAAGACGTCCATGCAAAAAAATGTCATGACAAACTCTAAAAAAGTTCACCAGAATAAAAATAGTTTCTTTACAAGTGGCTCTATTACCATACTGTGCAATTAAAAGGTTAATATGTAAGGGACTAGCTATAAAGTGTTATGAAGTAAGTGTCGGAGGGTAAATAAACTGCAAAGTGCACTTTCAACACATTACTGTCTGTTCATTCACCACAGAATTTACACCAAACCAACTTTGCAGCCACAGGTTTTAAAGAGAAGTCATTATATGTACAGAATGAACCAAAATAATTAGTTCTGTAATCTTCCTTTACAGCATTTTGGAAGAAAGATGGAGGTACTTCAGCCACAAAGACATTTAAATGGTCCCAAGCATAGTAAGTTATAGCCTTCACCGTAAAATAATCTTCAAGATAATCAGTGAGCTCATATAATCAAAAGCTTTCTGCAGATATTGTGATTACAAGCTGATCTCCTTCCCAAACCCAGACTTTTTACTCCAAGCTGCTACAACATTGCTCTCCCAAGTATGAGTGCACGAGACTTCAACACAAAGCTTTTCCAGGAGCTTCTTGTGATCGTGTGCATCTACCCACAAGGCTTTTAATAATTTTATTCCTCCCAGCATAAGGGAGGCAGGAAGCATCTATAGCAAAAAAAATTAAAAAATCTTAACGTTCAGGTTTACATAGCATGGAAAGGACTACTGATGCATGAGCCAAACTTGATTTATCAAAAAATAAATCTATACTTATATAGAGAGATTATAGCTTTTAATAAAAAGGGTGATTTGCATTTCACCTTAATGAATGTATTTGATTCTCCCTGTAGGGATAAATTGTACCTCTGAGAAATCCTGCAGCCAAAGCCATTCAAGTCCTAGAATAACAAGTGATCAATACAGATGGTTTTGCTTCAGAAGGTTATCTAGCATGAGCCAGCATGCACACAGAATCCCAAGACAGGAGTAAAACTAGTCCAAGTATCCTTTGCCTTTAAATTGGTGTTAAAAGACCATGTACTAACACAAATGCAAGGCAAGATTTCCTCAAAAAACTCAAGTTAATTCAGGAAGAAATTGACCTTACCTGAAGCCACCATTACAAAATAAAAGCAGTCTCCACAAGATTCAACCCCAACTGAGGTACCCTGATGAAAGCAATTTAAACTAAAACCTCACCTTTTGTAATGTCTAAGCAGAAGAGCAGAAAAAACAGCTGCAGACAATTGCTTCACCTCAATTGGAGGACATCTGATTACAGCTTCTTCACATTAGCTATTTAGCAACCTTTTCAAAACTGGTAGGATGTGGAAATAAAATTCATTATAAACCATGCAAGCTGAAATAAGAGGAATGCTTTTTATACAAGTAATGTCAAAAAACCCATCTTGGTAAGAAATACAAGGTGTTTTATGCTGCTAGCCATCCTTATATCACTATGGATTCTACATGCAAGAGAATCCATAGCTGATCAATTAAAACCTTTTTTGATCTGCACATGGGATCTCTGCAGAGCAACCAAAGAGAGATTGAGCAAAAGGGATTTATGTGGAAACAGTGACAGAAAAATAACTCAACCACTTCTTTGGCTTTTAGCTAACCAAGTATGATACAGAGAAAAGTGTAATGAATTTCCATTCAGTTTATTTTAGGGTAAAAATAAAAGCAATCTTATAATAAGAAGAAACTAATCAAGAGCTTTCAGGAATAATGTTAGCTGATGTACAGAAAGTTCTCTAAAGAATGTAGCATGTTGTTTGTTTGTATTTAATTACAGGGCAGTAACTCATCAATAAGTTTCCAACATTAGTTGTTGAACTGTTATATAAACATATGCAACTATTTGAAGGACTTAGAAAGTGGAAAGAACATTAGATTCATCAGCTGGTACAAGCTATAAGACAGATCTGTATCTGACTTTTACAGGCATCCATTATACTTTGCAAGTACATTACGTCTAGACCCACTTGAAGGCTTCCTTTCAGCTTGAAATACCTTTGATACAAGAGGTATTTTTATCACATCTTAGTAAGGAACTTCTGTCCCTCAGAGCACAAAGACTTACTATTGTTATTCAGAGTTCAATACATTAAATATTTTATTTAACAAAAATTTTTGTTTTGATGTTCAAAAAGATAGGGAAGGGGTTTTTTGAGTGTTTCAATATTCTTACTCTTGGACAATGACTTAGGTATTTTTTCATCTTTTCAAATTGATCAGTAATCTCTCCAGTCATTACATGTGCAGTGTAAGATACTGTCAATATTTGCTGAGAATCTTAAATTAATCTTAAATTAAACAAGGCTTCTAACTGGGTTTAAAATTTTTGTATTTTGCTATAATTGCTGGATTGAGTGATACAGGATCCTCAAATATCAATTAACTTAAAGCTCAAGACCAAAAAAATAAAAATTAATACTTTGTCAGAAATTATTTTTATGCTCCCAAATATGTGTTTGAGGGAGAGGATGGGGAGCAGGCAAGGACAGGTAACATAAAGCAGATGTCCAGAAGCAAGCTAGATGGGCATGTAAGCAGAACACAAGTCACACTGGCAATACCAGCACAAAACAAAAAGCATTTGATTGGTCTCAAGATTTCCATTTCCTTTCAAGTAACCAATACTTGCACATCTCTCTGTTTCTGGCAAATCAAGAGTAAATACAGACTGTTCAAGTTATGATGTGCTATAAGGTACGTGACAGCTGAGCTCCTCTTTTCTCTGAGTTCCTTTTGCCATGCAGCAACTTCCACAGATAATAAAAAACAGCTGAGATACTGAGTTCATTGGTTAAAGTTGAAAGTACAGAACAAACTGCTATTATACCCCAGAGATTTAATGTTGATGATACCCAAAGCAGATATTTTGCATCTCCAACCCTTCAGAGATTACAAGACCAGAGAAAGAAATATTTTGAAAGTATTCCAAACTAAGAGCTCTAGCAAGACCTATCAATCAAGAAAAGACAACTTTCAGCTGAAAAATTAATTTGGATTTTATTATGGTTGATGCATTTTCATTATTAAAGAGCTGAAGGAATGATAACAACTACAGAGAAATCTGATTTTTTTTTCTTCCCTAGGTAGGATTGCTGCTGTCAGAAGATGAAGCCTCTGCCAAAATGAAGGCTTTAAAAACTTGGAGCTTATCAGCAGAAAAGCAGAGTAAGAATGGACATGCCCAGAGATCAAGGCCAAAAGCAGAGTGTTCCAGTATTCATTTGATAGATTTTTATATGAAGAACTAAAACCTTCTGGTTTTAAAAGCAGAATGTAAAAAAAAAATCTGAATGGTAGGTTTGCCACAGTGGCAATTTATTATTTTATGGTAAGATGGTTCACAAACGATGATTTGTATGTTTGGATGTTCTTTGTTCATTTGTCCAAACAAGGAACAAGACAAGGCCCTGCAGCCCAAGCCATGTGCTTCAACCACAAAACAACATGATATAAAGTTAGATCATCAGCTGACATAAATCATCATAACTCCATTAACTTCACTGACCATTAAAGACTCAGATGAAATATGGACTAACAGCATAACCCTACTTGAACTATCACCCATCTATTTTAGCTGTGTATGAGAAAAAGGCATTTTACTGCTTGTTTTAATGCACTTTTCTTCCCTAGAAAGGTAGAAAAAGGAAAGAAAATATTAAAAAGAAAATTAAAAAAATCTATGAACTAAACAAAAACATAAAGATTTATTCATAAATATTCTTAGTTGGTTGACCATGAAATGATTACACATTAATACTAAATGTTTGTAGAATACTTTTAATAAAACATGATAATTTGCTCTGAGTCACTTTCTTGCTAAACCCTCCCTTTCACATCTACCAATCATGATAACATATATGACTTTATGAATATATTCACACTGTTTGTCCCCAGTGAACTATGAAATGTCAACCCCAGCAGTACAAATTTCTTTCAGGCAACACTGATTGAACAAGGATGTGGAATGTGTATTTTTTAAAAAGACAAACTTATTCATTCAGCTCTTCTAACTTCCAGGATTTAGTTTCCATAACACAACAACTTTGATATATCAATCTAAAAAATAACCTTATCATTGTGATATGATCCAAGTGACTACCATTCAGGCATTAAGCAACACAACTGGGACCTGGTGCATGTTTATTATCTTACCCTTCCTATAAGGTGAAAAGGCCTATGATGTTAAGTGCAAAGGCTGGGATTAAAAAAATAACACATTGCTATTTTTGTTACTTGCTAATTGCTATTTATAATGGACAAAAGACAGTCAAAGTAACAGTCCTTGCACTTCAGGTAGAAACTGTTCAAGACAACAACATCCCCCAATTTTGGGGCAAGTTGATTGCAGCCCTTTGAGACTATGAGAAAGTTCCTTTATTTCACATGTACAAATAACTAATGTGTTTCAAAAATACTTTGCCTAGGTAAATCTAGATTTGGAAGCTAGGTCTCATTTCCTGCACTGTGAGACCAGATAATAACCAGTTCTGAATCTAGACAAGTCAACCAGACAGGATTTGTCTAATCAGTGTGGGTTTACCTGTAGTAATAAAATACTTTTTCCTGACCCCTATAGTGGGGTCTGTAAGGAAGTAAAGAATTATTACAGTAACATATATCAAAAAAATCTTGTAGATGACAAGGACCTCTATCAGTTCTAGAATAAACACCCTGCTCAAAGCAAGTATGATGAGAGTGAGCTACGCAGCTGAGTTTATAGTATCTTCTACTCTGGGAAACCTATTCCAGTGTTTTACCACTTCTATGGGGTTTTTTCTGCATGTACCATCAATATTTTCCATATTCTTATTTGTGTCTGTTGCCCATCATCCTTCCACTGTAGAACTCTGAGAAGATTCTGGCTTAATCTCTCTGAAATTTGTAGAGTTACAGAGAGCAGTACCACCCCTGCCTGCTCTTCTACAGGTTAAACAAACCCATCTGGTTCTCTCAGCCACTTCTTGTATCCTATAAGCTTCCTGCTGGCTCCCTGCTGAACTCATTCCAATATGTCAAAGTCTGTGTGGTACTGAGGAGCACAAAATTGGGTATTGTGCTCCAGCTGCAGCATCTGAAGTGCCGGACACAGGGGAAGGATTACTTCCCTCAACCTGCTGGCTACACTGTTGTTCCTATACTCAGCCTGGAATGATGTACAGCACTGAGTAACTTCTCCTTGTGAATGGAATGCACAACTTGCCAACTACACTGATTTTTAAACACTTCTGTTCTGCCAAGAAGCAATGAAAGCTGAGAAGAAGCCAAGTAGTGTCTCAACATTAGTCTCTTCTTCGTTATTAGCTAAGATTCGCATCATTCTATGCCTAACAGACTGGTTTACATTCAGCAGCAGCATAATGCTGCTCTAAGACAAAAGCTTGGTAGATGCAGGATATAAATGTGTCTGCCAGTCACAGCACACTGATTTATGAGTGCTGAAAAATCAGTAATTTGAGTGCAAGTTAGGTGTGGATCAGCAACCATTTATGGCCATCTATAAAGGCTATGTAGCAATAAGTGCATTATGGCAGCTATGGGAATAGGTGATTAGGAATTTCCTGTGGAAGTAGCATTTTTATTTTCCACAGTAAGAATTCCCACTCAGCTGTTAGGACATTGTTTGGACTCTAGAGAGTTTCCTGCACAGGTGCTCCATGACCACTGGAAGGAACTGCAAAAATGTTTGTGCAGCTAAAAAGCACACGAACATTTTCTGTCAACAATATGAAATCACAATTTAAAAAATGTTTCACTATACATGATGAAGACATATGGCCATAAAACAGTAACCTAATAACTGAATCTGGAGTTTATCACTAATTTGTTGTGCAAGCACCATTAAGCCATTTCATTACATGCACCTCTAGGCACTTACCACCTATTAGCTCCCTTTCCACACTTTACTACCACTAACCCATAAATCAACAGAACCTTTTTTTTTTTTTTTCTGGCAGCTTTTATGTTTACATGGGCCTTCATAACTCACACTTCCTTGCTCACATAATCTCAGAAATACCTGGCAGTGTTTCCACAAATTGCTTCCTACTGAAGAGAGACAAAATTTGCTGCTGTTGTAAACCAGAATTATCAGTAAAGGGCAGCAATCCTACACTGGAAGAGATTTCACCATAGGAGACTAAACAGTAACACCTATGCTAATCTGTGTAAATTTTAATATCTGATAGGCTTTTCCTTCTCAGACAACAGAATTTATTCTGTTACAGTAATAATGTTGCCTCAATGATTATCTTTTCCATTGCTTTTCAAATTACTGCAATAAAAAGGATTTTATTTTTACATTACAAAGGACATAATACATAACACAGCTGTAAGACCTGCTGTCCCAGTGAGTTATCACAGATTTGCACACCACTTGCTAGTGCAGTTTGGCTTCCCTGTGAGACAGTGATGTTACAGCCCTGATACTTAATTCCATAAATAAATGCCTGGTGAAATAAATGAAATTGATGGGATAAATTCCTTAAATAATGCCAGATGCAAGATTTGAACTTCCAGCAAGGACTGTTGAACTGAGGTTTATCAAGGAATTATTGCAGTAAGATTTAGAGTACTAAGTCTTGGAAGATCATATTGCCTGGATGAAGAAATTGAGCCACTTCTGAAGCACAACTCCAAATCCCAAGGCCTGCATTCCTTTTGGTAGGAAATATCCTTTTTATTGTGTCATTCTTTGATAAAACAGGACGTATTTCACAATACAGGAACTTGATCTGGTATCATTCCTATGTATATCTGGGTCAGTTTAGCCTAGATTGGGGCTCTGTAGCCTAGAGAAGAGGAGGCTTGGGATAGGGAAAGGGTTGGATCTCATCCACGTACACATGCACTAGAAGGGAGGTAGTAAAGTTGCTACAGCATGTCCAGCAAAGGGCAGCAGAGCTTGTGAAAGGACTAGACAATGTGTCTTATGAGGAACAGCTGAGGGAGTTGGGTTTGTTTAGTCTCAAGAGGAGGTTTGGGTTCATCACTCTTGACAGCTCCCTGAGGTTTTGGTGAGGTAGGGGCCAGTCCCTTTTCCTATGCCTGCAGTGAGAGGACCAGAGGAAACAGCCTGAAACTCAGATAGCAGAGATTCAAATGAGTTATAAGAAATTATTTTTTTTTTCATTGTTCAGGTGGTTGGGCATTGGAATAGGTTGCCCACAGAGGTGGTGGAGCCACCATCCCTGGAGATGTGCAAGAGCTGTCTGAACCTGGCCGAAGGTTTAGTGGTGCAGTGGTAGCGCTGGGTTGATGGTTGGACTTCATGATCTTAAATATCTCTTTCAACCTAGATAATTCTATTCTAAAGCAGAGAGAACTCTCTCTTTTCAATGGCACCCAGTGCCAGGACCAGAGGCAATAGTCACAAAATCAGACACAAGAGGTTCCTTCTGAACATCATTAAACACTTTCTCACTTTGAGCTTGACCTAGCACTGGCACACCTTACCCAGGGAGATATCCATCCTTAGGCATATTCAAGAGTCATCTGAACATGGTCCTGGGCAAATAGCTCTTGGTGGCCCTACTTGAGCCCCCTTGAGGGGAGCTGGAACACATGACCTCCAGAGGTCCCTTCCCCTATCAGTCATTCTGTGGTTCTTTGAACTGCCAGGCTCACAAGGTTTTGATCACTGACACGAAGTCTGGGTGGTGGAGACTCTGAAGGGGTATATATGGGAGCTGGTACTGGATCTAATACCCTTCTAATATCCACTTTATCAATAAACTGGATTGTGGAATAAAATGTATCCTCAACAAGTTTTCGTAAGCAAGTTTTCATAAGATATAAAACCAGGAGGAGTAGTGGATACATAAGATCTATATCCTGCTATTCAGTGGCACTTGAACAAAAAGAGAACCCATGAAGTTCCTACAAGAGAGAAAGTGAAGTCCTGTACCATGGAAACATCAACAAGCACTGGCAGCCAACAAGATAGAAAGCAGTTTTGCAGGGAAAAACCTGGGAGTTCTGAAGGACAACATTACCATGAGCCAACAATTTGCTGTAGTCATAAGGATAAGACCAGCACAAAGCAATGGAAAAATATAAGAGGCAGCAAAAGAAAAGAAGCAGGGAGCAGCAGAAGGAAACTGCTGCACACTGATCCAAACTACCTCTGCCACCCATCACCTCACAAAAGGAACTGGGAGTAATCCACAGTGACAAGGGGAGTGAAGAAAAGGAAGATGGAAGAAATGGTATCTGGAGAGAACTTAAGCCTCAGAAAAGTGAAAGTGTTTTGCCTGAGTCTTTCAATATTTGTCTTCTTTCTCAATACACAAATCAGTAATTAAATGTTTATGGCAATTAATTCTCCCACTGGAGTCCTCTCATTATAGCCCTTTGCACTGCCGTAACCTACCGCTCCCCAAGTCTTGCCCTTGACATGTCTCCCCATATGTATATACACAGCAGATGCCCCCAGAGACTTAGGAATCTCACCACACTCTTACAGATCCTCAAAAATACTCTTCATCTGCATCCAAGTTACACCAGCATCCCAACAGTAATGAATCCACCACAAATCTATGGTGTCAGCAGTGCCCCAATATCTAACGCTAATCAAGTATCCCAGTGTCTCTAGTAAGAAAACCTTTTCTGCATGTTGAATCCTTACATCTGGAATTCAGTCTCAGATTGTTGTTCAAGAGTTGCTTTCTTATCTTTGTCTTGTTTCATACCAGTGCTGCCATATTGGCTGGTGTGGCCTGTCCTGCATTTAGCTCTGTAGAGCTGGAGCAGGGCTATTTCTACAGATTATAGCTCCTTCACTGTTGTGATCTTCCCCTATTCTCAACCTACCACAAAAGAAAGCAGAATCAGTAAGACAATATCTGCAAACTACCAAATGCTAAATATGCCTGCTCTGATTTTATCCTAGAATTTAGCCAGGCAAACAGCTGCACTTATGCAAGCCAAAACCTACAGGTTATGCTCAGCTATTGGCACAGTACCTGAAAAACTAAAAACAGGATGTCTGCTATATGATTAAAGAGTATGTCACCTAACAGAACAATTCCTTAATCTAAAGCAACCAGACAAAGAAAATTTTATGAAGCAACTTTACTTTGAAAGAAATCCCCAGCCTTCAGAACAAAGTATAATGTCTGGTGTTTTCCCCGTGATGGAATTGCATGTGCCCAAGAACAGCTATGTTGAGGCTCTAAACAACAAAAATATATGTGAGATAAAACTTCTTTCACACCAAAAAAAAAAAAAATCCATTATATATACAGCAGGTAATCAGTAATCTGATCAAAATCAATTAGAGACTACATAAGAGTGACTGAAACAAGGAAATATCTGAAATACAAAGTGCTGTCTAACACTTGTCAAAGTGCTTGAAAACATCCTAATATGAGTTTCTTCTGTGAGGTCAGGATACCTGAGCCAAGACAAAAATCTATCCCATTTTCTTTCTAGAATCTTCAGTCCAGGATCAGTGCCTGGACAGGGTCCTGGTCTGCTGGCTCTGGGTTTTCCTGTCCAGGCAGACGCTCTGGAACCAAGGCCATCCAGAAGTCCCTTCCCACCTCAGCTGTTCTGCGATTCTATGGGATTGCCATTGAACAACCTCCTAATGATGACCAACCCTACTTTGCCATTTCAGTCCTTAAAAACTCACAGACAGAAACCTCTGGTTAAGAGTATTAAAACATGTATTTTCTGTCAAGGATGAGTACAGAGATATATATTCTCTCAAATCCTTTACCAGCCTTAGCAGCTGTCCCCTAACTCCATGCTGCCCATCGGCCAAGGACCCCAGGTCATCCCCCAGGGCTCCCCTTCCCCTGCTCCAGTTGTGCAGCAGGACAGGTCTCCAGCTTCCCCAGCCCTGCCCTGCCTGGCCATGGGCTCCCCAGAGCCAGCCCCAGCCATGAACTGATGGCCCAGCCTGGCCTCTGCCATTGCCACAGCACTGACCAGCCAGGTCTGACCCTTTGCACATCAGTCACACACCCATCACCAGATGTTAGTACTTTCCTAAATACATTAATTATTAAATTTATCCTTGAAAGAATAATTAGCATCACCAGAGTTAAAATTTAAGCACTTAGATCTAAGTGTTTACAATCATCGCCTTCAGAACAAAAACATGACAATATATAACCTGTGTGAGAATAACTGAAGAATATTTATTAAAATTAATAATTAGGGAGGTTTTAGGCATTAGCAAAATAAATTTTTGCAGCCATCTTAGGAATCCACAGATTTTGCCATGAATTTTACCTATGTAACTCACATTTACATATCCTGAGGATATTTCTAGGGGAGAAGCAAAATCCAACTCCAACATTAAATTGTGTTGTGTAATTTAAAACAATTTAATTAAATTGGTCTATAGAGTAGCTTTATAAAAGTGTGGTCTATATTTTCACAGAGTTAATCTAAATATGCTCATTTTAAAATTGATGGAGCTTTTTGTTTGGTTTGGATTTGAGTTGTGTGCAGAGTCAAATATATTTTCTTTCACGGAATCACAGCATGGCTGAGGTAGGAAGAGAACTCCAGAGGTTGTCTGATCCAACATGCCCACTCACACAGGGCATCCCAAAGCTGGTTCCCCAAGACCATTCTCAGAAGGCTTTTGAATACCTCTAAAGATGGTGACTCCACACAGCCCTTGGACAACCTGTGCCAGTGTTCAGTCACTCTCACTGTGACTTTCCTATGATGAGAAGCAGAAGAATTATCTCTCTAACTGAGTACAGTTCTGGTACTATACAGTCTTTTATTTATTTGCCCTGGTAATTTATCAGCTAACTGTAAAACAGCACTTCTGATAGTGCAATTATTTTTATGCTTATTGAAAGATTTGAATATGACTACCTTGTATGCAAAAAAAAAAAAAACAAACTAGAAAAAAGGCAGAAGCTGAGGGCTTGTAACGACACCAGAGAGTGATAAAAGTGTAGCTTTGAAGCAGAAATGTAATGTAATAACCACCAGCATGGTTCACAAACCTAAAAATACATGAGAACTATCAAAAATGTTCATGAGGAACATTTGAGTAAATTACAGAACAAGTTGAGTCATTTTGTAGGACACAACTGGAGGAACAAGAGATCATTGATACGACACTGGAAAATATGTCTTAAATGCAGACGATCCACTGCCAATCTTGTAATATTGTTGTAGCAACTGTAATTAGGACAGAATAACATTTAAGAGCATCTGAAGTATTAAAACAAGTGAAGTGGTGATGGTGCCCCTCTCTGGTCATTAGCTATGTATCAGATGCTATTTGATCACATTTTTCATAGCTTCCAGACTGATTTATATGAGTAGGAAATGAACCCACAACATTTTCGATATCAATCATCACAGCTCTTCAAAATGTATTTTAGCATCGTTTGATTTCCCAGTAGAGGAACAGACACATGCAGTGTATTTATAGGTCTTCCAGTGCTGTCTAGTCTGGGAAATGAACCATCTATTTTAAAAATCTGTTTATTTTGGTTATATTTCCAAACAGATGACTAAAACATTTTATACCTAAATAACAATAAGCTTTTTTTTTACATATTCTCACCAAAAAAAGCAACCTCTGAATTGTGTACAGATGCAAATTAATAGCAAGATTTGAAGAGCAAATAAGGACAAACACGCAGACAAGAAATTAAAACTGCACAAATGTTATTTGCATATTCACTGGAGAATATGGATTTTTATCTGTGATATTGAATTAAGCTTTTAAGTCCACACTCTGCCTTACATATAACAGTCATGTTTTCAACATAAATGCAAAATGAAATCTAAGTTCACATCCTTTCCTCTAATTTATTTTCTTTTTAAATAACTAGGCCATAGAGCCCTTATTAAGCATGAAATTGCATGGGAGCTGCAGTGGCTGCTTTCAGATTCTACAGGGTGTGCAGGATCAGGCTGCCAGTGGAGCTAATTAACAAACCAATGTTTAGCTATTGCTGAGCAGCGCTTGCACAGGGTCAAGGCTTTCTCTGCTCCTCTCTCTGACCACCAGCAAGCAGGCTGGGGCTGGGCAAGATGCTGGGAGAGGAAACAACCTGGGCAAAGGGACATCCCTTGCCATCTAATGACATGCTCAGCAACTAAACTGGATCGGGGTCACAGGAAAAAGTCAAGATAATATTTCTCATGTGAAAAGTCTAAAAAAATTTGGGGTAGAGGGCTGGCAAGTATTCAGTTTTCCATCACTAATAAAGGAGAAAATTGTATCATTCTTCAGTACTTTTGATTACCCTACGTCTTATAAGCATGTGATTAGTCAGGTTTGGGGATTCCTGATTAAAATCTTAAATAAGACAAAATAGTAATAAAATTCTTATAAATTAATGCTTTCTAACAGTAATCTTTTGGTAGACTAACACATAAAGAAAAAGAAAGAGAAAACTCCAAGGGAAATGAACCACTGAAACAGAGAAAGTCAAACAACTTATCAAAAACTTAGGTTTTAATTGTAGGTGCTCATCATATTTAATAAGTTTTAATCATCCTTTTCAATGTCTACCTTTAATTATTTCAAAGGCACCAAGAAAAGAAAAGGAACACACAGAGTAGTTCATTTTCGTACACTTTTAATTTAATCTACTTGCTCTTAAGATTGTTTACAAGAATAATAAAATCAACATTTCTTGGAAAAGGCTGGCATTCTACTGGCTGTTGGATCCCAAGTTGTTTTTTTTTCCCCTTTGAACTGTTTTCTTAGTATTCTGAAATTATCTCCTGGAAAATTAAGAAACAATGAAGATTTATATCTGGCCAAGTAGTCTTTTTTCCCATGTGCTGAATTGTTAGCCATTAACAATAAAAAGAGAATGCAGGGAACACAATGTATATGCAAAAGTTCTTTGACAGCCAAATCCAGGACACTTTTACTTTCACGTCTGTACCTAAAGGAAGCCTACAGGGGATTTGAAGAGGGACTTTTCACAAGGGCATGTGAATAGGACACGGGGAAATGGTCTTAAGCTAAAAGAGGACAAGTTTAGACTAGATATTCGAAAGAAATTGTTCTCTGTGAGGGTGGTGAGGCATTGGAACAGGTTGCTCAGAGAAGCTGTAGATGTCCCATCCCTGGAAGTGTTTGAGGCTGGATGGGGCATTGAGTGACCTGGTCTAGTGGAAGGGTTGGGGGTGGGAACTACATGATCCCAAAGGTCTCTTCCAACACAAGCCATTCTATGATTCAATGACTATGAGGCAAGGATCCATTCATCCCACACCTACCTTTTACCCCTCACACCAACAAAATAATCAGACCTTATCCACTAAAGACCAGACTGGGCATCTAGCAGCAGTACCAGACTCAGCAACTTTACAGCCATTACATGCACCTGTAACCATACAATACAGGGTCACAGGAGTTCCTTAAAGAGAGAGATGGCTTCAGTGCTACTTTGAATCCAACATCTCTTAGCTCAAGTGGAAAGAGTCCAAATTATGTCACAAATCACAATAGAACAGGCAGAGATTGATTTGTGATGCAGCTTTAAAGCACTATTCACTTTCAGACACAGCAACATAAAGTCTCCCAGTGCCCAGAAAGGCACATGCACATATCTCTGAAGTTGAAAAGACAGCTCTATTCAGGAAGCAAAAGCATCCCTTCCCACATAACTGCTGTAGGAATAATTTGTGTTATAAATCTAAAGGGAAGGGTCTTATTTATTGAGAAAACAAAACTCAAGTAAACTTTTCTGTCCTGTTTAGTACAAGGATCCTTAGGTAAAATTCATCATTAACGTTATTCTGAACCTAAAAGTGAATTGACTTAATAGTTCACTGCTGTAATCATTGTTCTGTTTTTAGCTAGAAGGGCTGTTGCTTTCAGTTCAGAACAGGACAGCTGCAAAAGTCTGTGTGACTAAATAAAAGAGATTTTTCACCTTTTCCAGTCATATCAGTGAGTCTAATCAACTATATTATCTTTCTCTTCAGTCATTGCTTCATGATTGCCTTGGTAGTCATGAATGCAACAGTTATTAAGAGTATGGCATCGTGAGGCTTTGGTCTTACTCCTTTCCTGTTCTTGCTCCCAACAGTACATAGGATTGGTTTTGGTTCTTCTGGTTATTTTTCTGTTATTTTCTCTTGCTCAATGTATCTCTTCCACATAGAGAAACCATGATAGAAATAAAACTGTCACCTGAACACATTCACCTCCAGTTACTAATTTCTTTGCTCACTTCAAATAGAAATGACTTAGAAAAGTTGTTTTGGTTGGGTTTTTTTTTTTTTTGGAACATGTTCCATCCATACTAATTATACTGCCAATAATGACTAGGAGAATAATTTCTATCAAGAATCTGTAGATTAAAGTATATGTCTCAAACAATACAATATCCTATCACTCCTATTTTTATTTGATTTTCATAAGGACTTCTTATATTAACTTATTTCTCCTTATTTAAAGCCACTTATTTAATATCACTGGAACAGTTATTGAGGAAAAAGGAGAAGTAAGAGTCATACATAATTTACAATTTCTTTTGATTAATCATCTTCTGTTGGCAGAACTGTTCATCTTTCATGTAAATAGCTTAGGAACATTCAGTAGTTCTACTGGACTAGCACTATATAAAAGCTACTGCTCAATAATTCATACACAGATTAAAGTGAATTAAAACTGTAGTCTTGGAACATCACGAAAATATTAAATTATCAAGGATTACTAATAAAGAAGCCTTCAAAGAAGTCATAGAAGTCAAATTCTCATCTACAACCTACTGTTATCTTTTTAGGCCAAAAATTAAAGGAAAACTTCTTTCTTTTCTTTTTTTTTTTTAATATAATTAATTCCAATTAATTGTGTCAAAGATTTCAGAGAATTTTGTTCTTACCAAAGGGGATCATTTCAAGGGATAAATTACAGGAGTAGTTCACAGGATTTATATGGTTTTATGCTGACCTCAAGCCCTATGCAGTCCTCTCATGACTGAAAGGGCAAGCTGGAGCTGAACACTTCCTTCCCTGCTCGTGCTATCTACAAGCTGTGACACTGATGACTTCAGATTTATAATCAATTTAGGAGAAAAAATGGGAAAAAAATGAACCTAACATTGCAGAGCAATATCATTCTGTATTAAGAGTTCCAAAGGGTTGTCAAGGAGTCCAATTCTGCATTTCTCAATACATTTTGGCACTCATTTTGGGAAGGTCAAAGTTATAATTCAGAAAACCCAGGTAATGTACAGCCAGTTTCTCACCTGACACCTTGTTTTGCACAAAGAGCTGCTGGTCTGTTATGATCCCACTAGGAAAGTACTTGGATTCTGTAAGGTATCATTTTAAATTCTACTTATTAGAGGTAACACTATACTAAGAGAAAAATAAAGGTAACTTTATGTCCTGTTTGCTGCTGGCAACTCTGAATGTTCAGCACTGAATTATTCTCTGATGCATATGCAGCTCATCGTGCAGACAGCATTCATGCAATGTTGGTAATTTGAGCTATTAGAGGATTTTATTGCAAAAAAACTGCTCCATTCGTCATTTCTACTACCAGACAGAAAGGATGTTCATGTGAGAGCTCCTTGCTGTGCCTTTAGATAAAGGCAAGGCCATGCAGGTGGAGTAATCTCTGGTACGTGGTGGGAGTTGCCTGCAGGCTCTTTTTTCACAGGGTATGGGCTGAGTCTGTCCCGAAGCCAGGGGACAAAGGCAGCACAGCACCAGCCTGGAGGCAAAGCTGCATGTGAGCACAGCTCAGGTTGACTTCTGTGGACCACTAACAATATAACATGGTCTTCTGGTCAGGATCACTACACATCCTTCAGCCTGTTTTCCCTAGAACTAACGCTGTATTTTTCACAGAGGGATGCTGAAAGGCATTTACATTTCTCCCCAGAACTTTTACATACCCATCCTGAAAGCTCCCACTCTCACAACTGCTGTCCTACTGCAGAGAGGGCACAGGTCTCCTTATGAAGCTCACAACTACCAAAAATTCTACTTCCACCATCCCTTCTTCTTTCCTGTAACTGTGTACCATTAAATATCTCCTGCAGAAATCAGCATTGTTACTCTAATTGCACAAGTACACAGCTATTTTTTTCCCCATGTACTTGTTCAGTTGCACTAAATGCTTACAGTTCCTGTGCATTTTTTCCAATTTTTAATCTTCTCATTCACTCTTTTCTCAAAGAGAACACGCTCCTTATTTCAACCACTCAGTTCTACTTTGTATTCACCTTTGTTCATCCTGGCTATGAAGAAACAGCAGCTTGCATGCATGCACACTTCACATGCTCACAGCCCCCTGTGTGAACACCCATCCTCCCCTTCTATATGCAAGACAAAACAGAGTGAGGGAATATGAGTGAATGCAAGTGTGTGTGTGTTTTTATATATATATATATATATATATATATGTCTCCCTGTGTGCTTTGGTGATTATTTACCCAAAAGCACACACATATACACATGCCCTTTGCAGGATCCTGGAGTGGAAGAGGATGCAAGCAAGCTAAATGGGATACAAACTCACATCTCTGCAAGAAGTGAAAGAAACAGAGTTATTTCTCCATCTGCACGTTGCCGCATGTGGGATCTTTATTACTGCTGCTCCCAGGACTGAACTGAGCTCAAATTCAAGAATAAATTATACCTTTGAATAGCATCATCAAACTCTGAAAATAAGGCTAAAGCCCTGCACCCAGAGCTCCCTGTACCTGGTTCCTGGAGAGCATGAATTTGATATCCTGCCTCTACAAGTCACTGCTTTCTGTCCTAATGTTCAAATTTTGGTGCACCAGAAGTAGACATAGAAAATAAACACTTCTCACCTCTATGCAGAGCATATATAAACAACTGGGGCCACATTGTAGCTTGCTCTACAAGGGTCATGCCATGCCTGCTGTGGCATTCACAGGCAGCACACAGGTTAAACTGGCCACTGCACGCGGCAGGGCATGGTCAGTGCACACACTGATGCTGTTGAAAAGGCTAATGGCAGGAACCTCTGGCAGACATCTATAGAAATGTTTCCTGGCTTGCTCTAACTGAAGGTAAACTTCAAGCCTAACATGTGACAAATGAGGTGTGACATCTTCTGCCATGGGAAGGAACAGTGACAGGATCACACAAAAATGCCTGTGAAATGCTTAAACGACCACTTGCCACTTTGGCTTAAATCCTTAGTTTCATTAGTTCACTAGCAAAGTACTATTCAGAACATCAACTTTTATTAGGAGAGAAAAATTTCATTCAATTAATACACAGAATTAAAATAATCCAATCAGAAAGATATGCTGAATTTTTATCCTACATCCAGGTGCACCCTTTTCATCACCACCGCACTGCACAGCCAATGTACTATTGTCACAAGCACAGGTGATTTAATCACTAATTAATGAAATGCTGCAATCAGAAATATAGCGCAGCAAGCCTTTAGGTCTAAATGAGAAATTCTAATCAGACTTAAATAGTTCAGCTGTTCCATTTACTGCAACAATCTTTGTATTCATGGGTTTTTTAATAGGATGAGACAACCCGTGTCAAAAATGCTGTCACCCAAGTACAAAACTGCATGTACCGTAGGCACTTATCAGTAGTTGCCTAATTCTATCTTAAGTCATGAAGCAGCTGTTGGGTTTGTTTTGATAATTTTTTATCACTAATTTTCACAGGTTTTAATTCACTGTACTTATTGGAGGTTTATTTCATTATGGCCACAGCATCACTAGTATCATGATTACATTCTAAATCCAGTTTGTTTCAAATTTCAACAATTATGCAGAACTTATAGTTGTAAAAATAGGAAACAAACACAAAAACAGATTACAACACCAGAAGACAAAGTTCATCTAAAATTACAGTAAATATAATATTTTTTCCGACTCAATTCCAAACTATTTTTTAAATACCAGAAGTGAATGATGCTGGGTGATTTAGGTGCTGTTTTTCAGACAGCTGCGGTAAAACGCGTTTATATTACTCTTGCTGTGCACTGCCCTCTCGTGGATTCATCAGAGAAGAAATTCGAAAAAATGAACCATACTGAGATATACAGACACCCAGGAGATTGTTTTCCCAAGCCCTGTAAATCCTCTGTACACGCCTGACACAGAAGTGGGTCCACAGGAATTCACACCTATGTACAGAACTGATCTCTAATCAGTCAGGGAATAAATATATTAACAACACCTTGCATCCAAATTACAGCTCTTCAAGTCTTTAAAAAACCTGTTTATGGTTTTTACATAAAAATACCTTATAGATTAGAATTTGATAATTTTAGCTACAAATTTTTTTGTTTGCATCAAATATAATTTAAGAATACTTTAATTAGTGAAAGACTTAAGCTGCTTTAAAATCAAGCCAAGTATAATAAAATTCAGCCAAAGTCTACAGCACTTTTAATAGGCATTTACAAGTAATGTAAATAGTTTAGAACTCATGTAAATTTTTGATACACATATTTTCAGGCCAAGACTGGTAAAACACCCAGATTTTGACTACCAGAAGGAACATTTTATGCAAGCTGCTGGAAAGAGACACACTTCAATACAGCTGGCACATTGAGCAAGACAGATCTGCAAGTATTCTCAAAAAAATCCTTTGAGCATCAACACTGTTGTTTGCTTTATGTGAAAATATGAGTTTTTCTGCAATTCAGTCTGCTCCCGAAAGTCACAAATTCCTGGATTTCTTTTTAGTCTTCAAGGCTGGGTATAAAATTTATCTCTGCTGCATTTTTTTAAAGGCAAAACTGGATTTTTTCAAAGGCATGCCACAGGAAGGGTGCTTTGGTCTGTAGAGTGTATAGCTAAAAGTCTGTGTCAATAACCTCATTCAGCCCAGTCCAAAAAAACCACATTCCCTTCTACCTCCTTCCCCAATTAATTGATTTCAACTAATTTTGAGAGGGAAAAGATCAGAAGCTTTCAATTAGCATGGTTTACTGTAGTGTGATGAAACAAGCTCCGCCACTGATCAAGGAACATAATATATCCATTGTTTCTATCATATTTTAAATTCAGGTTTCAGAACAGGGTAAATTATTCTTTATTTCCTCTGTGTACAAAAAAGTGTGCATTTCAGAATGTTTTCACAAAAAGCAGATGAATATTTGACAGGATTATCAAATCCTGATAATCTAGGATTTTAATCCTATTTGTCAACTGTTATCACTCAAATCAAGATGTCTTGGACCATAACTTGGACAGGAAATGAAATATTGGAGATGATCTCTTACAATGCATGACCACCTTCAGACATAATGAGGAAAAACACAGTTCTGAATTCAGCGCTGTAGTGAAACTGAAGATTCAGCTCACAATCTGAATTCATTGCTGGCATCTAGGGGCAGATCAGGGATATAGATTTCTCCATGCCAGCTGCATGGAAAAGTCTCCACCACAGCCCCTCTCCTACCCAGCTGAGTCTGTGCTCATTTCTTCTGACTCCCAGGAACCAGAATATGCAGTGCTTTTCCCTTGCTTCATTCAGGATTTAGTTTTTGTGGCATCGCCCATTTTTAAATACACTTTGGGGAACAGATGGATAGGATGACAAGTTTTGCATGTCTCTGCAGTGCAATTCCTTATGGAACAAGCTGCCAGATTTTAGTATTTCTAATTTACAAGAACATTTTCATACCTTTTATCAGCATCAGACACTGCAGCTCGCTTTCTGAAAGCAGCTAGAAGTAAATAGTTATAGATTTTAGAATGGATAGAAGAGGAAAGCACTTCAGGGAATTTTAAATTCAATAGAAGTCTATTTGAGTGTTCAGTTCTTTTATATGGGCACCTTTTAGAGCCAACTAGGAACGCTACAGAATGAGCACAGGAAAGTTTTCCCTCTCTGGTCATCCAATCAAATTGAGTAGGTCAGCTTTAGAAAGGGAAGTGTTCTTCTATTTCCCATTGAGACTCTTACTTGTGCATTGATGTGATATTCTGGTTTGTTCCTGTTCTCTACTATTCTATTAATACAAGAGGACCCAAGCTCAAGAATACTGGTGGTTTTGTTTGATCTCTCTTGCAGTAGTAAAATCTGAGCAAAACAGGATTCAGGAGAAGAAAGGGTCCATAAAGAGCCTTAGAGACTTGTGGATTCCAGTGATTTCCATGGCAGTAGCAGAAAACAAGATTGGCCTTATTCAATTCTCTTTTATGGTGCATTACTTTGTTCTGTGGTAGATGGCACTAACAGTACTTATTATCAAGTTTACAATTTTTCCCCTAAAATGTTGAGTTTAATTATTTATAGTTTTGCCAAGTAGCAGTTTTGCCCTTAGATTTTGTTTCCAGGCTAAGTATATCAACTTGAAATCTGGTGATGAGGGACAAAAGAAGGAGAGGAATGTATTTCAATAAAGATAATTCAGCTGTGTAGTCAGAATTGGTTGAGACATTGTTTGCCTACATTAAAAAAATGTAATCTTACTTTGCTGAAATTCTAGCAATTTGTTTTTTTAAGTAGGGACTTGAATTTCAGGTGGCCAAGGATGGGAAAGGGGGAGTGCCAACAAACCACTGTATCAAGAATGTGGCTTTCTCATCCTTTTAAAACTCTAAGTCCCACTGAGGCGAAAATATGGCAGAGCAAAAATAACGTTAAGAGTGCCAGTAAATCAGCACTTATAAATGATAATCTGAGAAGTGAAATGTATTCAAAGGGGATATTTCAAAAAAGTGGTGGAATACTAATCAGAATAGCATGTGGTGTTCCCAGGAGTTTTGGGAAAAGCAGGCTGTGACAAAAATCTTGAGTACTTTACACAGATGAGAGCTCCAAGCAATTTGGAAAGCGCCAACCAAAATATGGAAAACAGTGACTGAGTAATTTTATATGAAAAGAAAAAGAAATATATAAGAGAAATGAGATCTACAGATTTACTGAGGCTCTCTTCATTGCTGATTCTCTGTTTCATGTAATAGACAGCTGTTTGCTCTGCAGTGTTAACTGGAAGGTTTTTGCCTACATTACAATAAATCATACTTCAATAACATTCAATATATCATACTGATGCCTTTTGAAAGAAGCCAAGTAAACCATCTAAGTCATCTTCTGACAGATTCACAGAATCACAGGATGGTTGAGTTTGGAAAGACCTCTGGAGGGCATCACATCCAACCTCCCTACTCAAGCAGAATCACATAGAGTCCAGGACCATGTCCAGGGAGCTTTTAAATATGTCCAAGGATGAAGACCCACAACTTCCCTGGGCAACCTTGCCAGCCTTTGGTCACTATCACAGTGAAAAAGTGTGTCCTGGTGTTCAGAAGGAACTCCTTGTGTTTCAGTTTGTGCCCGTTGCCTCTGGTTGTGGTACAGGGCACTGAATTCCTGGAGGCACACCCTCCCTCCAGGTATTTTAATACTTTGAAAAATTTTCCCCTGAGCCTTCTCTTCTCCAGGCTGAACAGTGCCAGCTCTCCTAGCCTCTCCTCACAGGAGAGATGCTGCAGTCCCTTCATCCTCTTTGTGGCCCTTCACTGCTCTCTCTCCAGTACCTCCATGTCTCTCTCTATTTCTCAGGAGTACAGAACTGGAACCAGGCCCCCCCAGTGCCAGGCCAACACCTCCATTGTCTCCTGGCCAAAGAGAGCCTCATCTTTCTCTGTCTGCTGCTGAAACTGAGCTGTGAACCAGCCTTCGTCCCCAGATTTGCCCAGCCATGCTGCCTATTTTTCATCCACACCTAATTCAGTCATGCTGCTCTGCACCCCACAAGGACTACTGCAAAAGACACCTGCCACAAATGTGTATCACAAAATCACACAATGGCTGAGGTAGCTGAGTATAAGACAGCTAATACTTTAAGTTTCTCCCCAGTGTTAATAGTTCATTTATAAATCTTGGCAAAATTAAAGGGAGGGGAGAATGAGCAAAGAAACTATGCAAAAAATTTAGCTTTGTAGTTCAGCTTCAGTTGAGAAAGAGAGAAGAATGTAATTACAAATATTTATGGTATTTTAACATCTTGAGCAGAGCACACAATTAAAACCTAGTGAGATAAGGAAATTCACATTAAAGAAACAGCATGATGTACATTTTGCACATATTCTGTGGAGATTTAGATCCTATACAACCAGAGATACCAGTGACTCAGAACAAAATGTGAATTAAAAATAGGACTTTGCCCAAAACAAATAAATATTTGTTACAAATATCACTGCTCTTCAATACATACCTCACCTTTTACTGTACACTCCAGGCACTTAGGTCTACAAGGTCAATCATTCAGCTACATTGCCAGAAGCCTCCCTCATGACAAGTCACCTTGCTGCCATATGGTTATGAAATAAGAGCATTGACACTCTGTCAGAAATCTGTTGGATTTCTTTTCCTCTCTCTTCATCTTTTGTCAAGTTAGAGCTGCACAAAAGTGTGTGAATGACAGCCCTGGTGTGACTGTATTCTTTTGTAAAATCACAAAAGTGTTCAGCTTGAGCAGAACTGACACCAACCTCCCAGCAATATCTTATCAAGATCCATCAACCCTGGCCTCCAGTGACCTTTTCCAGCAGTGAGCTTCATTTAAGCCCCGTTTAGACAAGTTTCCCTGGTGGAAAAGGCTTGCAATACTGGCAGCTCTGTTCATGCCTTGGTTCAGGACGACTGAACCAAGATCACCACCACATTTCACATAGTTAACCAAAGAGCACATAGATGGCAATTGTTGGTCACTACCTATCCAACCTGGAATGTGTCACTAACTGATTTTAATGTCCATAATGGTGGTTATTTGCATATAAGCGTCTTTTAAAGACAGCCTGGGGAACTATTCCTAGCAAGATGATCAGTAGATAAATTATTTCATAATACAATCAAAACTTTGCAAACTGCAGGAAGAAATCCAAAGGGATTGCCTAAAACCTAAAATTATCCCATGAAGACTACGCTCTCCAAGCTCCCTCACTTCTGAGCCGTGAAAGAAAGTTTTCCTGGGGACAGAAACTTAAACCAACTTCAGTCATTCTGCGTCCCCCTATAGAAAACTCTCACAGGAAGCCTAGGGTTATAAGTTTTGTGAGGCTGAAGCTAACAGGATGTAAAGGGCCCTTTATGAGGCACTATGTACAGTAAGATGAAGCCCCCTGCTCCTAGCCCAGACTGTCTGACCAGCGGCTTCCTCGGGAATCAGCCCCTGGTGATCTTTAGAGAGACAACTCTGATCCAATGGCTCCGAAACAGAACTTTATTAAAGTGAAAACAACAAACGGGATGGTGTCCACAGCACCAGGAGCAAACCAGAAAAGAGCAGGGTCCAGGCTAGGGCAGGGCTATTTATACATTTAGGTATGGAAAGAGCCAGGGTGGGGGTTTGAGGGAAGGGCTCAATGGGAGAGAGAGATTAGGAATATTGTAATTCTGGCAGCAAAAAGTAACCAATGGTAGCAGGGAGAACTGAGAACTTTCTAGCAACAATTTACATAGAACAACCCAGGGATCTTGGGAGCGAGCTTTTTGCTCTCCATGACTAAAGGGTTTTCTCACAGCATTGAGCCAAGTTTTTTTCCTTCTTCTGCTGCACCAACCCCAACGGTGAGAAGAATAACAGGAACTTGTGGGTTACTTTTATTTGTTTTTTACTTTATTTTTGACTGCTCTAAAATGTTCCTTTGTTATGCATTGAGTTCTCCATGAAGAACAGTGTCAAATTGCTTATAGAAGAGACTTGTAAGGAAAGTTGTTTTTTTTTAAATTGAATGTACCTCAGGGTATGACTTCCTCTGTGATTTTGTTCATTTCCCAGGCCTACCTGACAAGAGCTGCCTATCAGCCTGATAGCTCAACACACCTACAGAGAAATATAACAAGAGCTGGAGAAATAGATAACATCTATTTTGATGTGATAAACATATTAAAAAAAAAAAAGTTCAGCTGTCTGGTTCTGGGCACATGAGGTATATAACTAGATAAATTTAAGTCTAGTTTGGGGAACAAAGGAAAGGAGGAAGGAAAAGCACCTGCTATTGGCATCCACTAACCCCACAGTTACACTGCAG
Organism: Thryothorus ludovicianus; assembly: GCA_013397245.1. Taxonomy (NCBI): domain Eukaryota; kingdom Metazoa; phylum Chordata; class Aves; order Passeriformes; family Certhiidae; genus Thryothorus; species Thryothorus ludovicianus. The sequence goes on along the minus strand of VZTB01006896.1, from coordinate 13,927 downwards.
ACACTGCTGGGATCCCCTGTTGCAGAACTAATTTCCAGGTACCTTTCTTTGTAGCACCTTACTGGTTTATACCATTCCACTCTGTCACAGCCACAATGAACCTCCTATTAAACTGCAATAGCTTACTCATTCCCATATTTTTGACTCAAGTAGTATAACAAAATACTACCAATAGGATTAATATTAGACTTATTCATGATCATACCATGGAAACTCCCATATGTTTTGAGGAGGAAAGTAATTCAGAAATTATCAGTTTGATATCATGATGGTAAAGAAATTGTATGGTCTATAAAAACTTTTTATGAAATGCTTTACCCTACTAAAGTGAAATGTGCTCATTAAACCTCTCAGTGGCCATTTCATGATTGGGTGCATAAATTATTCATAATGTTTTGGTTATGGTAAATATCTGAGATACATTCCCCAAACTTTACAGTATTTTTTTAATATTATGAAACTATATTTTTCTACTGCAACTTCCTATAGGTAAAGAAATTAAGCAGCTTATAGCACACAAAACAAATATACTGATTTTGAAATACAGGCACTTCCTATAGATTAGTGACAAAACTGAATGGAAATACTTATTGTAATCTGGTTATTCACTGGATAAAATATAGCAGACCAGATCCTGATCCCACATACATTATCCACAAGAGCTAACCTATACAAGTCTAAACAGCCTGCTAGCATATCCTTATGCTCCAAACCACACACACACATCCTAAACCACCTTAAATGCTTCCCATGAGGGAACTTGATGTGCTAGAGAATCAAAATAACTCTTATTGCAAAGTAAGCAGCGTAAATTTGTATACATCATGTATTAGCTCTCTGTGGAATATAAGAATTTTTAGATGTCTTCTGAGTGATTTTATGATAATAGCAGAGGTATTTGCAAGAATACCTACATTCATGGGATTGCCTTAAAATATTTCCATGATGCTTAGAATCTCTAATACTTTTGCAGTGTTCTCCACATCCATATCAGAATGTAAAGTGGATGGCACACCTCTGATCAATTTTTTTCATTTGGGTTCCTACTTCTACTATTCAGGCAATAAGTGGATTCCTAAGATCTCTTATACATTGATTGCTAAATTTTTCTTTCTGACAAGCTTTCAGCATGTGATAACATCTGCCTATTTGTTACCTTGTTCTCTTTTTAAGGTCCTTCGAACTGATTAAACAGCTTAACAAACTGACTTTTCATCATGTTCAAAGCTGAAACCTGCTCCATCTTTCCATCAAAGAAGATCAGATTACAAAGGAGTCAACACATTAGTGACCCCTGAAGAATCTCTAACATTTCTACTTTCTCTGTTATTACATTTCTCGAGAAACCTCTTAACTTCAGGGCTAGTGACATTTCTTCTGAAAAAAAAAAAAAGCAACCAATTATACAGACAAAAGTGATTCTGAGAAACACTATGCCATTTCAAAAGCATCTGGTAGGTCCTGTTCAAATATCACTGATATTTCTTAAGTTAGAATTTCAAGATCCACAATTCCTGTAAAGTCTTACTCACATAACACAACTAGACTGTTTAGAGCCTGTTTAGTTGTAGTAAATTATATTTCCCATAAAAAGATAAACCAAAGATATAAGAATTAATGCAACCATTATTTGGCAAAGCTTTTTAAGAAGATTTTAAAAAAGATTAATTTCACAGGTATTAGTGCATGATGCAGCATGATGTTGCTCCCTCCTCAGCACATTATCTTAGGTTCCTATAGCAGATGACAGTGAAGTCTCCAAAGCAATTTTGATATTTTGTTTCTTTCGGTTTTGGGAATCTTCTTTCCAGTGTCAAAGGACTTCTAAATACTCTTGAATAAAAATGGTTCCCAATGACAATTATTGCAGTTCCAGAAAAACTTTTTACCAACTTATTTCTTGCATGCTAAAATGTGAATGTAGCAAATAAATTACATGTATACATATACAGAACTGAAACCAGCCTTCTTAAAATTAACCAGGGACTTATTTACACCCAGGCTAAATCAGGTGCTAAGTACTCTCATTTGCCATCATTTTAATTTAAGGGAAATAGATTTATCTGTGTATGCTTAGAAATTACCCACAGATTCTGTGGTGCCTTTTCCCTGGAATCCAGGAGGCATATCCTGTTTCTGAATGTCAGACATTATTTACATGATTAATAGGGCACTACAAGTTTTAGTTCAAGTAAACAAGTTGGGCAGAACATGCAAAAGGTGTCAGTCTGCCAGCTGCTAGATTGAGGGAATGTACTCATGGAGAGCTCATCCTACCTCCATTTCCAATGGACTTAGTGATTTTGAAGTTTGATTTGAACACAAGCGTTTCTCCATTTTGCATCTCAGTTCAAAGAAAATCCATGTGACAGGTGGAAAATAAAGAGTGCTTTAAAAAGTCACAGGCTAGAAATATCACTCAGCAGTGATCTTGGTTTTTCTACAGTGCTACTCCTAGACAGTCTTCAGACAGGCTTGAGAAAAGAGATGAACATGAAATACATTTTCCAACTGCAGTCTGGAAAGACTCTGTCTAGACACAAATTTCTTCCAATTTCCTCTTGCTGAAGGGGAAGGAATAAGGGTGATCTTTGCCTATTATATGTTCCTTCCATCACAAGTGTTGGGAAGATTCGTGACTCTATTAATTCTCTAATTTCCTTCCCACAAAGCCTCCTTGACACGAAAGCACGTTGACATCTGCCTACTCATCACAAGAGTGTAGTGGTGTAAGTGTTACAACCTAGTCTTTATACAGATATGTATCCATTTGCAGGTATAAAGCTGCAGAGCTCAAAGACAGATAAATTCTTAAGGGAAGTAAATTATATGTTATTTCCCAAATATCTAGGGTTAGAGGAGCTCATCAGTGCAATAATACTGTGTCAAAGGGAGCCTCTCAAAACTATCTCACCACTATGTCAGGCCACTTTGCTCCTGAATTAAAATATATTCTTCAATATTATTTCATGTTTTGATCTTGGACAGACTCTCCGACCTGAAATAAGAGTGAAACAGTGGCAGCAGACTTGAAAGGACTGTTAATTCCTAAAGTTTAGGAATCCAGGAAGGAGCATCCTGGACTATGTTAACAGGCATGTAGTAGCAGATTGAGGGCAGTCATTATTCCCCTTGGCACTTGCTATATGACATGTAGAATACTGTGTCCAGTTTTAGAGCCCTGATACAGAAAATGCAAATAACAAACCAATGCACGTCCAGTGAAGGGTCAGCACAATGCTGAAGGGCTGCAACACTCTTATGAGAAGAGACTGAGAAATCTGGATCTTCAGCCTTGAGAAGGATAGATTTGGAGGAGATTGAAAAATCCCCTGACAGTAACTATGAGGACATTACTGAGAAGACAAAGACAGGCTAATAGAGCAGTGCATGGTGGGAACAAGGAACAACAGATAGATGGACACAAGAGAAGCTCAAACATACAAATTAAATCCTTCTCACTGCTGGGACAGTGACAGGGAAAGAGGTTGCCCAGAGAGGAAGCACATTATCTGTTCTTAAAGATTTTCAAGATGCACTGGATCAAGCCCTGGTCTCACCTCATATATATGTCTCTTTTGAGCAGAAGGTTAGGTTAGGAACCTCCTGAAATCCAATAGTCTTAAGAGAAAGGGAATTAATCTAGTTGAGTACTCTCTGTGTGCTCTTATCAGGACATTATTTTACTCACTGCTAAACTTCACATCATTGATCAGTTTCTTTACTGAGATATACAAACATGTTATCACAGGCACAACTGCAAAGATCATAGTGTAGAGTTTCAGTGCTGCATAGATGTACTACCAGTAATTTAAATCAACTGTTTCAGGTAATAGTCACATTCTGGCTCAAATCTCTAACTCCCAGGGCTGGCAATAAGAGTTTTGAAAACACTAGGTTTGAAAACAAGATGGTAGCAAGACAGTAACTTTACATACAATTATAGTAGGGATAATTCAGACAGCTCAATGGATGTCTTTTTTCCCAACAACTTTCTTAATATAACCTGTAAATCTTTATACAATTCATCAGTGCTCCATTTTAATCACTTTACTCTACTTAAAGTATTACTTGCTCAAATGGTCCCAGACATGAGAAATACCCATTACATTAGCAACTCTATCAATATATGTTAAAATAAAGAAGTCTAGGGAAGGAAAAGAGTGGAAAACATTATCATTCCTATATTGTTATCTCTGCGTTGTTTCCCATTACTATCTTACAGTGAACACCCCTCACACACATTCCCAGTTAAAACCTTTCTTACACAGACATTAATGGGTTTGGATGGAGCCTTAAATTGAACAGAAACCCCCCCTCTCCAAGAAATGGAGTAAGACAGTTGGATTGCCATTTATCACTGAGACACTGGACATGACATTTTGAAAGCAGTAAGTGCTAACCTTCATTTGCTAAGATCAAAGGATAGTTTGAGCAATTGTACTGGTGTTCTTGGACACACTGACAAATCTTTTTCCCTAACCTCAGGTATTTTTACTGGTTCCATTTATAATGCCAAGTAAGGTGGGGTGCATACCTGAAAAAACATCTGCATTTACAATGTGTTTAAAGTCTATTATATTAAATTGTGTTTGTATTAATTAAAGACAGTATATTATACTATTACATTAAATGCTAATATAAAAAGCTTACAGGTCAATTTTTAAGGAAAAAAATAAGAAATTGGTATGTTGGATGGAATGTAATCACCTGAGGGTGAGAGCTCAGGAGGCAATTGGAAAAGCCAGCTAGGATAAAAGAGAGGAACATTAAAGGACTCTGCAAAGGATTCACTTGCTGCAAAGAGTGAGGAAAAAGAGATGTAGTGATAGATTACCAGAAGATCTGAGAACTAATGGACAATTAGAGTGAACGAATACACTGAGGGATGGGAAATTCTAACAGGATGCATTTTATACTGAAGGAAGTACTGGCCACTCTGAAGTGCCTCAGGACTTTCCTGCCTGCTTCCCTCTTTCTGGAAAGCCATTCTTCCAGTGAGGAAGCTGGTCTGCTAGAAACTGATGTGGAAGCCTTCCAAAACCTTCACCCAGGCTGCTGCAACAACAGAATGTCTCAAGACACCAACAAGACAGTGAAGAAGCCAGCAAAGTACATTTTACAGAGCACTGATTAATATATTTCAGATTAACCCCCAAAAATATACACAAAAATATGCATGCTTTCTTTATTGACCATAGAGGGTTTTCTTAAACTGTGCTTTGCTCAGGAACAAACCTGCACTTTGTTTCTATGCCAGACAGATTCCTAAGACCGAAGCATGGGTTTAGTGCATATTTTGGAATCAATAAATAGAGAAAAGATATTCTGTCAAATATGCAAATATATGTATATATAAACATACACGTATTTTAACCATGCTAACATGCTAAACACTGACAAAAACTGTCTCGGGATATTTCCTAATTTTTGCAATGTACAATTTAAAGCTGCCAGAGCTCGCATCAGCTGTAGGAAGTGCCAATGTGTTATTTCTGACACTAGATGGCAGGAGGTTGAAGTAAATAGTTTCTGTGGGTCAGAACAGCCTTCTTAATAAGTCAGTAAAAAAAACGAATGTTTAATATTTTAGTTATCAAGTGACCAAATCAAATTGAGAGACACAGAGAGGATTATGAAATAAAGCAGATTTTTTAATTTTTAAAACTAAAATGTTTCTCAGAGAATGACTGTTCAAACACATGTGTAAGCTCAGTAATTAAATGGAGTTCACAGAAGGTTAAAAATAATGATGGGACTGATTCTACAAATTTCTAACCCCAGTGAAGTTCTTCCAGGTGTGCTTAGAAGTTGGTTGAGTGCCACTTTTACATTCATCAAGTGTTCTGTTGGTCTGTTTCATTATCAGAATTATATTTTAGAGCAGTTCCCAGCTGCATCCATCACACAGGGCTGTAGTTAAGATAATTCAGAGCCGGTAAGATAAGACAAGCTGGCACTTTTCACTATTCATTAAGTGCCCTTTGAAGATTATGAGTATCATTATACATCTTTTCTAGACAAGGAAACTTAAGCTGAGGAAGATGACATAATTTGTACAGGATCATCTTTGGGCTAGCAGCAAAGTCCAGTCAAAATCCCTCAGATTCTTGGCCTCAGATTCTAGCCACTGTCTTCCAACAGCATGGTAAACAGCCACAAAAAAAATATTCTGGCATCTTTTCTCATCTAGTAATTTTTATTTCACATTGATATTTTATATGCAATGGGTGATCATCACAAACTTCCACTGTCTGAAACGAGCCTACAGGGAAGCCAGAAAAGAACTCTTTATCAGGCATTATAATGATAGGACAAGGAGCAATGAGTGCAAATTGAAAGACAGGAAATTTAGGTTAGATATTGGGAAGAAATTTTTTACTGTGAGGGTGGTTTAGATTTCACTGGAACAGACTGCCCAGGAAGGTGCTGGATACCCAAACTCTGGTGGTCTTCAGAGTCAGATTGGATGAGGCCTTGAGCAACCTCCTCTAGTGAGAGGTGTCCCTGCACATGGCTGGAGTGGTTGGGAATAGATGATCTCTAAGATCCATTTCAGCACCTGATTCTATCCTTGGGAGTTCAAGCAGCCTCTGGTAATGGGAACAGGACTAATCCCAATCTCCCACCAAACTGCTTCAGCTGATGGTTCCCTCCATATTTATTATGGAGCCTAGCAAATAGAGGACACTTGTCTTAGATGTTACAAGTTATCCATTTACAGGTATTATATTGAACTTAATCCACCCAAATGATTCTCTTTAATTCATTGTTCCTGTGCTTTTTGCACTGGTTCACTTTAGTAGATCAGACTTATTACATATATCTGTGGAGACTTGCTTAGATGGTTCCCATTAATTTCAATTTCCTAATAAGCCAAATTTCCTTTGTTCACCTGTTAAGTAGTCTCTTAACATGTGAATTTGCACTTCAGTGATATTGCATACAACTATTCTTTGTTTGTGCTATTCAGAACATTGAGCAATATGAAATTCTGTATTGTACTTCTAAAAAGTTGGAATATATTACAGCTACATGGCAATCAACCCAGCTCCCAGAGGGGTAGCTTATGCTTGTGAAAAAGTATCAAATAGACACTTTAATTTAATTAATATAAACCTCTTGATGTGTGGGAAATTCCTTCACTCTTCTAGGTTCTTCTTTTCAGGGTTAGGATTAAAAGCACAAAAGGCCGAGTTCATGTTCAGACTTTGTTGTTTATTGTTATCTAAGTTATGGCTTCACAGACCATGAGTGCTTCTACATGCTGTGTTAACAAGGCAAAAATTGAGCTCACAGAGAGAAGTTTCGAGGTCCTTTAAGCCTAAATTACCCAATTATGAGATGCCAACAAATTTATTTTAACTTTAAACCCAATAACCAGTCACCCATGTCCTGCACTGCAGAATATCTTAACCAATGATAAAAAATCACCCAAACTAATGAAGAAGAAGACTACACCCTAAACCCTCCATCTTGTTACATATATATTATTTTAACCAGCCACCTTAGATTCTAGATTTCTCACCCTGTGATATAACACATTTCTACTCAGCTACACATGCACAGACTCAGTGCTATCACTCAATTTGGGAAGTCTTTCCCAGGGCCTTAGGTCAAATGCAGTATATTTTTGTGGATCATTCTCTGTTGGCACAGGTCTGAAATCTTCTGTATCCTGGGTTCCAGCACTGATGTACCTTTTTTCACCATCCATACTGACTAACTTTCTTTTTACTTCCACTCCAATCCTCAGATTTTTTTTCCAATTGCACTCTGTGTAAACCACTTCTGTCTTCCCTAGGACTTGTCAGACCAACAACCATATGTGGATCAGCCACTTTGCCTTTGTAACACATAATATGGAACAGTATTTGACCTTTCCATAACTTTCCAGAGATCCGTTATTTATCTAAAGTCATGGAAGATCAGGATATAGCTTCTCTGGCAATGATGATTAGTATTTTCTTTATCCCTTATTAGATATTGTTCATGGTCCTCCTTGATCACTGCTCAAATGATTCCCAGTCCTCTTGAGGTATCAGGTTGATTCTTACTTCTTACAAATGCAGGGCAGATTTTGCAATTGAACACTTATGTTAACTCTGCTTTATTACTAATAATTTAACCATCAAGCAGTGCCTTTGCCACAGCCAGGATTTACACTGTACTCAATGTATTTAAATCCTTTTGTTCTTAGGCTTGCCAGTTATGAATTTCTTCCTGATGGTTTTAAATCCTCTTACAATTCAGAATCTATGAAGTGTAGAATATGTGTATCCACTGGTATATGTTTCTCTTTTTTTCTTGTTACATATTGCTTTTTCTTTTTTAGTCACTATTTCACTACTGAATCAGGGTGAAGTTTTAGGCAGCACTTTCCTATTTCCTGGGACAGTACATTCAAAATCATTGAATGATGTCTTCAGGCCATAAAATAATTTATTCTCAAAGATTATTCAATTCAATACAGTTTTAATTTTCTTTTATTAGAGACATATTTAGGAAATAACATGTATTTTTCATTTGACCCCTAACAAATCCTAATCAGTGTTCTTCTTGTGCTTTATTAATATGCTGATCCACAAATATTCAACACCTTATGATTCTTTTATAATCAGCTTTCAAATGGGTAATGGTGTGTCTATTTTGAACGACCTTATTGATTTATGCTTTTTATTCTCTCTACCCTCGCTAGATGGGTCAAAAGTACTTTCTCTACAATAGAGTAACTGGGTTTTTTTTGAGGCATTAATAGAGGAAGACTCTATTATGACATCAATTATCTGTATTTCTGGTAGGTAACTGAAGATACTGGCAGAATGTGCCACTGCCTTTAAACCACCTGTTGGCATTTGCAACATCAAAGATGTGTGAAATGAAAGGAAATATTGTGGCACTTCTCTTGTTCTTGAGGGTAAAAATATATTCCAGAGGTGGGATGGTACAACTTCCAGAGAGCTCTGTGGAAATTTCCTCCTAAGTATTGACCTTCCTAGCTGCTAGAGAAAGCTCTAGATTATCAGTTTAAACCCTTGGATTTAATCCAGGAGAACAGTCTCTGAGCTAAGAGATTTTTTGCTATGGAAACTGTTTCCATGGTGCATAGATGATCTAATTCTATCAGATTTATCAACCAATTTGACAAAATTTGACCAAAGTATGTGCAGAATAATTTTGTATTTTCCTTGAAACAACAATATCCTCAGATGCAGTCACTTGTTTGTATCCGGTGATAGCTGCATGACAGAATGCAAAATGGTATTACACAAAAATACTTCCATATTAATGAAGATGTTACTTAGAAAAACTATACTTGGCAGTTCATATGGATCTTCACTACTAAGTTTTTCATTAATAGAGGGCAGAAAGTTGCAATTTATTTCCAGGGAAAAGGTCTCCAAGCTCTTTTTTGGTGTCTTAGAACAGGAAAAGTTTTTGCTCCATCGAACTCAGATTCAAAAATGTCCATTGCATGTCTGGTATGTCAGGCACAAGTTGTGTGCAGGAAAGCAGGACACTGTCTGGGCTGGGAAAACAAACAAAAAATAAACTAACTAACTAACTAACTGACTAACTAACAAACATATAGAGTTTAGCAAGATAATTGAACTGATAATGGAATAATTGAGCTGATAATGAATCTGAATTGAGTTTTTTTACCTGGAGAATATACCTGCTATAATTCAGCTGCACATATACCTGAGCTAAATGATACCACAAAGGATTGTCCCCCTTCTACAGTCACACAGAGAGTGGAGGATGATACCTGAAACACTTTTAACAGTGTTAAGAAGCAACAAAGTCATCACTTTGATAACAAGTTTACAACTGCTGACTGACTACTCAGGGAAGAAAACAGTTTCACAGGCTCCTCCTCAGAGTAAAGGAATTTTCTACTCCCCTTGTCTGCTCCTGCTCTGTTTTCATGTGCTAACCTCTTTGGACAGAACCACAGCAGCTGAAGCCCCTTTTTTTCTTCATAATATATTGCTTCCACATTGAGTTTATTTTGTTTCTCCAACAGTGGAACAGACTATCAAGAGATAAGGACATTTTTACACTGCCAGGGGGTAAGTAAGGTGCATCATTTGCTTATGAAGGGAATTTGAATCAGTCCAAGGAAAAATAAAGTGAAAGAAAATTGCACATCTTTGTCTCAGCCACTGCTATCATGCCTGAAATCACCGTGTTGAAGAGAGCAGTGAGTGAAGACTATGTGCCACCTGAGTTACAAAACACTAGGTACTTGTTCTAAAAAGAAAAAGAAATACTGCATTCAGATCAGGTACTATAAGGACTAGCTTAGACATCACATTCAGATAACTGTCTACCCATAACAAAGAGAAAAAGCTAAACTGTAATCCAAAATGTTCTTTATCTGTATCGTGTGTCCTTCCTGCACTGTCTTGCTCTGTGAAACAGCATTACCAACGTGGCTATCAGGTGAAAGCAGTGCTTGGTGTGCCCTGGATGAAAACATTAATGGGCACCTTCAGCAATTTTTTCTTTCTTTAAACAAACTATTTTCCATACTTTCTCTTCATAGAGTTTTACAGTTCTACAGGTTGTTTCTTAAAATATTTAAATTAAATGAATATGTCTAAAGGATCACATTTAAAGGAAGGATCTCTCAACAGAACCTTACAAGAGATGACCTTTCATTGAAAATATATGGATCCCACAACTTTCATCAAATGATGAAATGACAAAATTATGAAATTCTCATTATGAGTTCTTTCCTCAATCAAAATTTTGTAAAATCTACTCTTGTTAGGTCAGTATAATATTGGTCAAAATAACTCAGTGGCTGTAAAATTCAATTGGGGTGCTAATCACAAATATGGGGGGTTGAGTTCAGATTTTTTTTTTTTTTGCATTGTATTTACATATTTATGGCTACAATGAAACTTCTGGTACCTGCAAGCTCCTGCCTCTTCTGGTTTGCAGAGCCACTTGCCTCTGGTTTGAGCTGCCAGGCTGTGTCAGCCAAGTGAAGGGGATAGCCAAGCTGTAGAGATTAAACAGACCTGAAATGCCAGGGAGCAGGAAAAGGCAGCTCCCTGTGGGCTGGGAGCATCAGAGTCTCCCTGGCAGCCCCAGCCCCTGCTTTGTAGGGGCCCATGGCCAGGCAGGGCTGTGGGGAGCTGGAGAGCAGCTCTGCTGTGGCATCACTGGGGCAGGGGCTGACATAGGACCCTGGGCAGGGCTGGGGAGCCCTGGGCAGCTGCAGGCAGGGCCAGCAGTGTCTTCAGGGCTCTGGCAATTCTCTATTTCCCAACTGAAATAATTCCCTCTCATAGCCCAGCTCACATGCATCCACTTTTCATAGGAGCTGTTGACAGATAGGTGGTGTGATCTCACTGCAATGTTGCCTGCTCGTAAGACCCAAGGATATTTGCACTAAATATGCTTTTGAGGTTCCCCTTGTTTTCCTCCTCTGACCTATTTCACCAGATCTAGACTTTATTAGTTGGCTTTTTAATGTTTCAGGACTGACAGAATTCTGTAATACCTGTATTTCTCACCATTCGTATTTTCCAGTCTTTTCAGCATTCAAGTTGCATAAAGCCCTGAAGTACATGCTACCTAATTATATCGTTTCAAGCTATTGAGGCATCCGAATTTGAAGGAGGACAATCAAAATATCATTCCAGGCACAGATGGTAAAATGACCTGATAATTATGATGCAATGTTAAGGGTGAGAAAGAGAGGAGGAGGAAAGACACTTTTCATACCAGTGCAGCTGACAGATAAATTAACAACTCCGTAGTTTCTGCTTCACCTACCTCCAGCATGGTACTCTAGGTAATGCTGCCTTTCCTCCCAGAAGATAAAATGATAGTTCACTGCAGAATGGCTGAAGCCAGGAGTTGTCTGGGGAGTCACACAGAACACCATTTACTGAATGTACCTATTTCAGAGGTACCCTTTCCTTCTCAATATTTTCATATATACATATGGCAAATGCCAATTGTTAAAAATAAATATTGGGCACTTGTCATTTTTTGTGGGCAATAGCTGTTATAGAGTAGTGCTAATTCAGAAGATTTCTAGCAGTGTTTCAAAATAAACATTGTTATCATTTTTTCTTTCTTCTCAATATTGTAAAAATTAATTACTAGGTCTCCAATTTTTGCAAATGATGTGTATTTTAAAACTAGATATTAAAAATACAATGGAGTTGGCAGTGCTCAGTTAATGGTTGGAGTTGTTGATCTTTTTCAACCTTAATAGTCTTTTCCAACCTCAATGATTCTATGATTTTATGACAAAATCTTTCACTGGGAATACCCTTGCAGCAAAAGAAGCGATTGTATCTAAGCCCAAGTACACTAAGACAAGTCTGAGACCCTGGGAACGAGAATGTTTGCCTTTTAAATTAGAAGTACAATCAAATACAAATTCACAGATTCCATATGCTTGAGTGGTTATAGTCATGAAATCCAAATGCTAGACTTTCAGTTGCTAGAGACTTCTCTTACTCTTGGGACACATAATCCAGCCTCTGCATGTCTTAGTATGCAAAACAACTCCAAAAACAACTCCAAAATAGTGGTTACATGAAGCTAGAGGAAGGCTGAGATCTTTAACTACTGTAAAGTACAGAAGTTCAGAGAAATGTGCAATAGAAGTGCAATGTGTTACTACACAGAAATCATTTGTACAGAAAGTAAATACACATGATTTGTGTAGGAGGTGCAAGAAATTTTTAAATTGCCATCCTTATCTTTTCCCAGCATTAAATTTTCAGCAGAACAGAAAATATAGAGGAATCTCTTGCCTAACAAAAGGCTGTATTTTCACTCAAATTAAAACCCTGAAAATTTAATAAAGGGAATACTTTTGTGTTGTTTCTTTATGTGTGTTAGCAAGGGTAGAGATACCTGAGACAAAGTCTAGACACCGCAATTTGTTTATCCAGTTATACACACTTATTTGTTATGAGCAATGCTTTTTTTTCAGAACACTCGGTCAAAAATTCTGTAACTATGTTGCCACACGTGTCTTAAGGCAGAATCTCAAGACAGAACAAGCTTTTCTTCACAATGGTGCCTACCGCAGAGCCTTCAAGGATTTTTTTTCTCCTATGGTGAGCTCTAAGAATTCCATACATGTAAAGAAACCTATGGACAAAAGCAGTGTTTCCAAGACTGAAACTGTGCTAAGGAACGGACTCATCAGGTTTGTAATAGGGTGCTCTGATGATATTTATCAGTGTGGCTCCTAAGGGATCCTCTGCTGGATTGTCTATTGTACACCTGGTTTCCCTCTGCTGCTTCTAAAGCAAACCCATATTTAAACGTCTCTCGATTCCGCAGAACAGAAAAGAAAATTTAACCTGCATTGCTGACCTCCTGCAGAATAACAGAATAACAGCAGATGGCAGAAATCCTGTAGGTGAGGAGTTTAGGATTAGGGTTAAGGGGTAGGGTTAGAGGTTGGGGTTTGGGTTAGGGTTAGAGGTTATGGTCAGGGTTGGGATTAGGGTTCAGGGGTAGGGTTACTTTAGGGTCAGGGATTGGGTTAGGTTAGGTTGAGGGTTAGGTTTACAATTTGGGATTAGGGTTGGTTTAGGTTCAGCGTTTGGGTTAGGGTTAGAGTTAGGGTTAGGATTAGAAGTGAGGGCTTAGGGGCTAGGGTTGTGTTTAGGGTTAGGGTTGTGGTTAGGGTTAGAATTGGGATTAGGATTCAGATTAGGATTGGAATTGTGTTTTTGTTTAGGTTTACATTCTGGATTAGGATTAAGGTTAGGTTTATGATTAAAATTGAGATTTGATTTTGGAATTGGGATTGGGATTAGGATTAGGATTGTATTTTTGATTTTGGTTTTGTTTTTGTTTAGGTTTACATTCTGGATTAGGATTAAGGTTAGGTTTATGATTCAAATTAGGATTTGATTTTGGGATTAGGATTAGGATTAGG
>VZTB01006895.1:288486-309711 GCA_013397245.1 Thryothorus ludovicianus | reverse complement strand
GGATGGAAGCCTTTGAAGGAGGATTGGCCCAGTTGGATTCGCATACATTTCAATAGGGGAAATGTGTAGAAATAACTAGATATTTTTATTATATTTAGATACCATTTTTGTTTCATAATGTGATTGTACAATATTTGAACTGCAAATATAGTAGTCTTATTTTTTTTATGTATAACCTAGAAAAAATATAATAGTAGTATTTTCCTGAAAGGGAATATAAATTTATCACTCCGTAATTAGCGATTTTTTAAATTGGATTGTGGTAACATGTTACGTAGCAGTGTATTATCTGAAATATATGAAATACATTTTATATGTGATATATGATATGCTTTTTTTAACGGTAATGCATAAGTGTATTTTAATTGATATCTCATAAATTGTAAATGGCGTATTTCATGTAATAGATATCATGGAATTTAGAATAGCTATACATATCGGAATAGATAGAAAGTATCGATATTGTTATAAGCATACGGATACAAATGATACTTTGATATTTGTCATGTATTTCAATAAAGTTGTCTTTGACATATTATTTCATTTGCGACGTTTCCCGTGTCTGTGTCAAGCCAGGGGCCGCCGTGGTCCCGCCCCGTCCCTGGCAGCCTGAGGGCGGCGGCTTCAGCCCGATACCGCCATGGCTTCCCCCGTCCTTGGCTGCCTGAGGGTGGCGGCTTCAGCCCGATACCGCCATGGCTTCCCCCGTCCCTGGCTGCTTGGATGCAGTGCCTTCACTCGGTACCGCCATGGTCCCGCCCTATCCCTGGCAGCCTGAGGGCAGCGGCTTCTCTCGGTGCCGCCATGGTCCCGCCCTGCTCAGGGCAGCTTGGATGCAGTGCCTTCGCTCGGTCCCACCCCGTCCCTGGCAGGCTGAGGGCAGCGGCTTCTCTCGGTACCGCCATGGTCCCGCCCCGTTTTTGTCAAACTGAGGGCAGCGGCTTCTCTCGGTGCCGCCATGGTCCCGCCCTGCTCAGGGCAGCTTGGATGCAGTGCCTTCTCTCGGTTCCGCCATGGTCCCGCCCCGTCCCTGGCAGCCTGAGGGCAGCGGCTTCACTCGGTACCGCCATNAGCGCCTTCGCTCGGTCCCGCCATGGTCCCGCCCCGTCCCTGGCAGCCTGAGGGCAGCGGCTTCAGTCGCGGGCTGAGGACGGCGCGGCCGGCCCGATGGCCGCCGTGTTCCTGGTTACGCTTTACGAGTATTCGCCGCTGTTTTACATCGCCCTGGTGTCCGTCTGCTTCCTCGTCACCAGCGCTCTCGTCCTCGGCTGGTCAGTGCTCGGGGGTCGCTGGGGCTCGGCCGGGGGACCTGGGCTGTGCTGAGGGGGGCAAGGCCAGGCCAAGAGTAGGGGCTTGGAAGGGTCCCTTCCAACCCAAACGCTCCTAGGATTCTAAACGGGCAATAAAAATAATTTTTTAAATAAATTATACGTATTTCTCTTAAGCTCGTTCCTCTTTCAGTAATGCCGAAGTGTTTTAGTTGTAGTTTTCATAATATCATTTGTAATATTGGCAAAGAGCGCGTTTGTGTGTGCTGAGCTATGTCGAGGCAAGGGAGCAGAGCTGGGGAAGGCTTTGGGGCACCAGAAGCAGCGGAGGGAGCTGGGGAAGGGCTCAGCCTTCTGGCTCTCCACAACTTCCTGGGTGCAGGCAGGGTATTTTCTAACCTAAATGATTCCGTGAATCTGGGAACTGATCTCCAGAAATGTCTCGGGGGCTGGTGAGTAAAAGAGCTTGTGTTTGAGAGGATGCCGCAAAAATGCCGCTGTTGCCTTTTTCAGAAACAGCTCCTTGAATGTCCCTGACTTTCAGGAGTGGCTGTAAATGTAAATACTGGTACTTGCCAAGTGCAGAGAGCATTGATTGGCAATCAAAATCTTTCGTGTAGGAATTGTGGCTACATACACCAGGCTCATGTGGCTTGTGGTGAAAATAAAACTCGAGTTGTTGAACTTCTTGTCTTTGGTTCCACGTTGATATCTTCAAAGGGCTGGTGATAAAGGTATCTTTTAAAAAATGATGATACTGAACCATGTTTTAGATGAATCTTCATTGTGTCCCACTGATCCTTTTGCCATCTTAATCATTATTTATCTATTTGTACTGTATGCCAGCAATCCCCTGCTTGAAAAGGACTGAAATACTTGTGCTACAAGATCCTTACATGTGTGTACCTGTCCACTGGTGTCTTTTGGGTACAAGGTGTGCAGAGGATTGCCCAGAGGTATTTTTTTTTTCAGGATCAGAGATTCCAATTTCACCTGCACTAGGTGTTATTGCAGTTTATCAAAATTAATGCATTTTTTCCTTCAAACTGGAGTATTAAGGGCCTGTTAATCAAGGAGGAGCCATAGCCAGGAGCTCAGCACATACACCAGGTGAATGTTTGGGCAGCTGCTCAGAGGTATTTTCTGCTCCCTTGGAATTCTCCTGTGCCGTGGCCATGACCAGGAACCTCCAAGGGATTTCCCTGTGCCTGCAGCTGCAGTTACAGCTCAAGTGCTCCTGATCTTGCTCGGGAGAACAACTCAAATCCTTCATTTGCCACACAGAGAGCACTGTAAATGCAAATGGTGTCACCAGAGCACAGAATACCTGATGTATTGCTGCAGTGGCATTTGGGCTCCCCCATCATTTTCACCATTAATTTGTTTAATGATGTGTTTGTCGTGGTGTCAGTCAGCCTGAAAAACACCAACTGTTCAGGAATGTTCATGTTCTCCTTTGTCAAGCCTTGCAGTGATGGGAGGAGCGTCTGTTCCTGTGGCCAGCCCTGGATACCTGTGGCTCTGCTCACAGTCCAAGTAGGTTAATGCACAGGCAGCATCCAGAGCTAGTCCCACAGGTGCCCTGGGCACAGGGGTGAATTTAGATCACCTGATTACCTGGGCATTGTATTTTTAGCTGGGGGGGGATGCTCCTGTTAGGAGGAGCTGAAGGCTCAGCACCTGTTGGAAGTCTGGCTCTGCAGAAACATTAATTCATTAACTAAACTATTGGAAATTCCTGCTTTATCTAAGTTAGCACTGCTCTGAAAAAATTAATGTTCTCCTCTACCAGCTAATGATCTGGACTGGTAGATCATAAAATAAAAACTCTACCTTAATTCATCCTTCATACACTTCCTACACTTAAAATTTACAGAAAACTGCACCTTACTGTGGAACAGAAAGGCCTCTGTGCCTTCAGCTGCTGCTAAAACTATACCAGAGGCTCTTTTATCTTGCTGCTTTTCGTGAGGATAATCCTGTTGCTTTCAACCAGCAAAGAAAGTTTCCAGGGAACAGGGATTTTCCTTCACAATCAGGCAGATTCTGGTCTAAAACAGGATGCACCTTTATGTGCAGCTGCAGAGATCAGCTCCGTTGAGGTTTGGATATTGAAGGAGAGAAGCAGCTGCTGCCTCTGGTTTCTTTGTGAGATTTCTAACTGGGATATTCTCCTGCAGCCCCAGGGGAGTCATTGTGGGTGTTTTCCCTTGTAGCAGAGAGAGCTGACCTTCTGTGTGCTCAAATCAAGGATAGCCAAGAGCCTTTGATGATACCACTGATGAAATGCAAATATTTCCGTGGAAGGAATGGCTTTAAACAGACAGAGAGCAGCTTCAGGTGGGATATTAGGAAGGAATTCTTGGCTATGATGGAGATGAGGCCCAGCGAAGCTGTGGCTCTTCCACCCCTGGAGTTGTTCAAGGCCACATTGGATGGGGCTTGGAGCAGCCTGGCCTGGTGCAAAGTGTCCCTGCAGACGGGAGGAGGCCGGGGTGGTGCTCAGTTCTGCAGGACTCAGGAGAGGAAATTCTGGCCCAACCCTTCGCCAGTAGAGGGCACTGACAGCTCTCGTTAATTTTATTCCCTCTGTGGAAACGCAGAGCCAAATGTTCCCCCTTTAAAGATTTGTCAGACTCCTGCCTTCTGACAAAAAGCTGAAGTCGAAATGGCAGGATATATTATCCATGCATCCTCGCAGATATTCTGGAAAGACAAGCTGCCTCTGTTTCTACTGCTGCTTGCTATTTAGAGCTGACAAAAAAAATCAAATGTGTCAACACTTATACTGAAGCCACTCGTTGTTTTGTGTCTCCCAGGTTTGGTTTGGGTGTTCCTGTTATTCTGAGGAACTCAGAAGGGACAGAATCCAGCACAAGGGTATTGAAAAAGCGGATGAGACAAGTGAAGAATCCTTTTGGGTTGGAGATTCCTCATCCTGCTGCAGCTTCAGTAACAAGTCAGTGGATTTCTTATGTGGGTTTTGTCAGTTTGCATTCCTGAGCTTGGTACTTTCCGTTTTCTGCCCAGAATCATAGGATGGTTTGGGTTGGAAGGGACCTTCAAGATCATCATTCTTGCTCCCATCCTTTTTCTCTATCATAATTCCTCAGAAATACACTTCCATTCCAACAGAAATAAGCTTTTACGCAGTTTATAAACATGGTGTTTTTATAAGTGAAATGTTTGGATATGGAGGTACAGTTTAATTCCCATTAATGGAACATTTCCTGCTATTACAGATCTTTAAGTAACTCAAACATTTGCAAATTATCAACCACTGTGGGCGTTTCTATAAATTCCATGGAATTGTAGAATTGCACAGAATTCATTATGGAATATGTGCCACCCACTTAAATCTAAGCCCAGATCTTCAGCAGTGTTTGGAAGTACACTATTTTTAATAAACAGATGAATAAATCACCACCCTCTTTTTTCTATTTGTTCTCTAATGGAAACTGAATTTAAATATCTGTTTGGATCAGAGTTCAAGCCATCCCTGTCATTCCTGAAATCTCCCACAGAGGAAGTGGAATTCATGGCCTTCTGCATGAGTGGGGCTGAGTATCTTCCACCCAACACAGATGTGGGGCCTTCCAGTGCATGAGGAAGGGCTGCAGCAGATTTCCCCCCTCTCTCAACATAAAACCCCCCCAACACAACAAATCCAACAATTCCAGTAACTGGGATTTTTCAGGAGCTTTGGGCACTCCTGCTCCTGTTTGTGCAGAAAGCTTTTAGAAGTTGACAGGTTTTTGGCAAAAGAATGGAGAGCACAGAAACCCTTTTTATCCTTTGCATGATCAAGAGCCTTATTCTTTGAGACCACAAAGAGTTTTGTAGGTGAGTGATCCAATTTATTCCATTATCTCAGGAGGGAATGGACTTTGGGCTAAGGCTTGTGCTCTTGTATCTGCCAGTGAGTGTGTAAAGTGTTACCAGAAGTTAAAATTTACCATTCATAAAATGCTTGTGGTATTTTTGTGAGCTTAATCAGCCATTTTATTTCCTCACACCCACTTCCTCATCCCCGCTGTCTACCATAAACACTAAGCTGAATCTAAATAATTAGAAGATTTGTTTATAATGATAAATATTTTTTGTTATTTTATAAGATTTTTCATTTTAGGGGTGGCCTAATTGCTGCCTTTCAGTACCTGAAGGGAGCCTCTGAGACTTTTACAAGGGCCTGGAGGGACAGGGCAAGGCTTGCCACTGCCAGGGGGCAGGGATAGATGGGATAGTGGGAAGAAATCCTTCCCTGTGAGGGTGGAGAAACACTGGCACAGGTTGTCCAGAGAAGCTGTGGCTGCCTCTGGATCCTTGGAAGTGTCCAAGGCCAGGTTGGACAGGGCTTGGAGCACCTTGGGATAGTGGAAGGTGTCCCTGCCCATGGCAGGGGGTGGAACTGGATGAGCTTTGGGGTCCCTTCCAACCCAAACCATTCTATGAATTTATGGGTCTATGATAAAAATCTGTGACACTGAAGTTGTTTTCTACTTGTAGCTCTTAGACTTAGGCTGTAGCTCATCTAGACTTAGCAATTCCAGGATTGCTGCAGGTGGTGAGTTAATGAAATCCCTGTCCTCTTTCTCCAAGGGGGTGTAACACTGACACCTGACTGCCTGGAGGACTGTGTCCTTACCTGCTACTGGGGCTGCAATGTCCAGAAACTCCACGAAGCACTGCAGAAACACGTCTACTGCTTCAGGATAAAGACTCCTCAGGCATTAGAGGATGCTCTCTACAACGAATACCTCTACAAACAACAGCACTTGTATCCTTTTTTTAAATATTTTGACAAAATATGTTGATTTTTTTTGGCACGGGGAGCATTGAGGATGGTGAATGTGCCACGGGTTTTGGCACAACTCATTTATGAGCAAGCACGATGAGAAATATTCTTTATGCAAACGTCACATTTGTCTGCAATTGCAGCCACTGATTGTTTTCCTTGACACAGACAAAGCATTAAAAAAAATGACAAGGCAGAGAAATATTGTCAGTTACCAGAAGATGCTCAAGTTGTGGATTTTGGCTCCGTGCCTAGAGCTCGCTATCCCTTGGTAGCACTGCTGACGTTAGCAGATGAAGAAGACAGAGAAATATATGATATTGTAAGTAATATCACAGTATATTTCAGGTTCACTGTGTTTAAGGTGTGAATGTTTCAGGAGAGAGCCTTGAATAAAGCAGCTTCATTTTCCTGTTCCCTAGAATTTGGTCCCTCACTTTCTATTTTCTAAAATGAAGCAGTTCAAAGCTTTAACTTCCAAACCTCAATCTTTGAAGAAGCAATGGAGAAACATTGCTTACTCTTATTCACTACAGCATTTAAAAGATGCTTGTGATTTCCCCAAAGCTCCTGCCTGCCAAAGTCCCTGTGGTCAGAGGAATGAGGGCTGGGGCAGTTTAACAACCTGTCACTCTGATTTCTGGGATCACATGGGCCTGTGGTGGAGCTCTTGTGCTGATACGGACTCTGGGATACTGTTGGCAAGGCAGGAGGGTTTTTTGGTTTTTTTTGTAAGTGTCTGGCACAGGTATGGAGCTGATTGCTGACTTGGCTACTAGAAACCCAGAAATTACATTTCTGCCCCAGGTCTGTGTCAGTTGTGTCTCACAGGAGCCAACTGCTTGGCACTTACAGGAAGGGGTGAAGGTCTGGCTTGAGGCTGATAGGAGATACTCAGCTCCCCAAAAAAGGTCTCCTCCTAATCTCTTGCTATTAAAGCAGCTTCAGCCTTGCCACATGCTGTTCAACACCCTTTGTAAACTCTAAATTGATGATCTCTGAATGATTTGAGACACACTTTTATCTCCCATCTTTTCATTGGATTGATAATCTGCTTGCACCAACTCCTTGAACAGTAGCAAAACTGAACTTGGAATCAAATTGCCTAAATCCTCTGAACACTTTCCTGTGCATTCACCTGCAAGCTGTAATCACACCAGTGCCTAAGAGATCTGTCCCCTTTCCAGGTGATGGCTGTCCTTGGCTTCTTGTGAC
Organism: Thryothorus ludovicianus; assembly: GCA_013397245.1. Taxonomy (NCBI): domain Eukaryota; kingdom Metazoa; phylum Chordata; class Aves; order Passeriformes; family Certhiidae; genus Thryothorus; species Thryothorus ludovicianus. The sequence continues at coordinate 302,433 of VZTB01006895.1, read as the reverse complement.
CTGACTTTAGGACTGCCCTCCTCCCTACTGTCCCCACTTGAGATGTTTGAATGTTTTAATACATTTTTATAGGTTCAGATATCAGATTAGTTTAACACAAGGAGACTCTGAATGTAATATTTGAATGTATTTGACATTAGCATGGACATGAATTTGTAACACCTCTCTTTTGAGCCTTAACACAGAAGAAAGGGGTGGAAGGAGAGTGGGAGTGTTTTTTTTCCTCTGATTTTGGAGGAAAGGAACACACCTAGAATCTGTAAATCCAGTCAGGGAGTAACTCCACCTGAACTCCTTGCCAGACAAATGTCAGAATTGCATCTGGTTTGTTGAAACAAACTTGTAAAATAGAAATGGAGTGTGGGAATGGATCTTTGCCAGTGTGATATTACCATTTTGAATTATCTGGGGGGGTCTGTTTGGTGTCCATCTCTGTGGATGGTGTTCCAGGGTCTCTTTCCTGGGGAGGAGTCTGATTTTCATCCTAACTGGTTTTGTGGCAAGATCATCCCTACTTGGTTTTGTGCCACCATTTTCTCCTAGATCCAGAAATTTTAGCATGTCCGTATATAAAAGTTACAGAAATTACTGGAAGACTGTTACAACTAAAGTGGAAGCTTAGATCTCAGGCACTGTGATTTAGAAAAAAAAAGACCCTTTTGCCAAGGAATAGTGAATTCAGTTCTTGTAAATCCATATGTGTAGGTACATACACATTTGAACTCTGTATTTAATTAGCCATGTGTGGATTTTGAAGTGCAAGTCTAATTTGCCTTTAAATTTCTTTTTAAAGCAAAACAGCTTCTATATTTCATTTCTCTTTTGACAGCTTCTGGGAACTACAATAATATTGAATTTCACTTTCTTTTTTCCCAGCTTTTTAGAGGCTATTACGTAATTTGGGCAGGGTGGGGGTTGTTAGGCACAGCATGCAAGCTTCGAGTGCTTGTATTTCCAGAGGAATTATCTAAAGTCAGCCCGTGGGGGTTCAAAATCCTTTCCAGTGAAATTTGTCTTTTGCCTGCTCAGATTACAAGCCAATCACTTCTTAGTGATTTTTGGAGTCTAAAAACTGCAGCCTGTGTGTTTGTGAGGGAAGGAGGAGAAAGTGGAGAAGAGTGCTCAGGTGCCTTTCCAGTTAGGGGTGTAATTCCATGAGGTGGGAGCAGCCAGGGCAGGTCTCTGCTATAAATTGGCCACAGAAGAGCTCCAGGGGAAGCAGGGTGGGAAGCTGAAGGAGCACCAAGGGCTCTCTTGTGTCTTGTGCCATATCCTGTTTATACCTTGTCCAGCTTTTTTTTTTTTTTTTTGATCCGTGCTTGAAGTCAGCATTGTTGAATTCCTGTTGTCTGAGGAATTAAGCAGGTCAGAAACTGTACCAAAGCATATCAGAGAATCATGGAATAATATGGGTTGGGAGGGACCTTAAAGATCATCTTATTTCACCCCTGGCATGGGCAGGGACACCTTCCACTACCCCAGAGTGCTCCAAGCCCCATCCAACCTTGGACACTTCCAGGGACCCAGGGGCAGCCACAGCTTCTCTGGGCACTCTGTGCCAGTGTTTCTCCACCCTCACAGAGAAGAATTCCTTCCTAATATCCCATCCAGCCCTGCCCTCTGGCACTGGAAGCCATTCCCTGTGTCCTGTCCCTCCATCCCTTATCTCAAGTCCCTCTCCATCTCTGTGGAGCCCCTTTAGGCACTCTGAGCTCTCCCTGGAGCCTTTTCCAGAGTGAGTGCCCCCAGTTCTCTCATCGTGACTGGTAAGTTATTAAACATTGAATTTTTTTCTGTTTGTAGATTGCAATGGTGGCTGTAATTCACGTTCCTGATGAAAGCTACAGACTTTCCTGCCGAATTTTGTATCAGTATCTCCTCCTAGCTCAAGGTCAATACCATGATCTGAAGGTAAGCCACGCTTGGAGTCTGGTTTCATGTGTATGACAGTGTTAACTTTAGCTTGTGTAGGCTTTCAGGAGCCTAAATTAGTACAAGACTTCCATTGTCATGCAAAGAGCTGGATGGTTGTTAAAATTATTTTATCAGTTAAGTAGTGCCACAGGAACTTACTGTACAGAAATATTTCCCATGAAAATATTCAAGATTTCCTGGAGAAATTGCCTGCTTCTAATCTAGGAGTCCTAGTGTCCACTTAGTAAAGCAGTAGGAATAAATTCACTATTGAATGCTTCTTCTTTCCAGAATATTTATTTCCTTTCTTCGAAATTCCCTTTTGATCAGGAAAGCCTCAGAAGAAAGCTAATTTTTAAAAATTCCTTTTTCTTGCACTATACTTGGGAATCATGCCCAGAAGAATTTGCGCTTCACGTAAAATAAGACAAAAAAAGGAGTAGGGGATTGGAATATGAGCAAGAGCAGAATGGGTTGAGTGAAGCAGATTTGACAGTGTGGTGGATATAATTTTGGTAGGAGCAGATAGAAGATCCCTCTAGGCACAGAGACTGATGGACCAGAAACAAACCTGAGCTGCTCAAAACCTGAGCTCTTCTGTTAAAGTTCATGCATGACATTGATTCGATGCAGCCAAGGTCTGAGGACTTGTCTTTAATATTTTCCTAAACATGTAATATTTTCAGAAACATGTAATTTCATGTTTCTGAAACGCCTTTAACTGGAGGCCAGGCAGCTGCCAGGACCCACACAGAGTCTGGCACTGTTTGACTCTGAGAATGGACCCAGTGAATGGACCCAGTGGAACTTCTATTGCACCTGTGTGTATGCAGAGAATGGAGAAGAATTTGTTCACTCCTAAATATTTGTGTTTGTGTGTATTTTAGCAACTCTTCATGTCTGCAAATAGTCCTGCACCCTCCTCCAGCGACACCTTCCCTGGTGAGAGCAGCAGTGACAGAGGGCTGCTGGAAAAGGCCGGGCTGGCTGGAGATGAGCCAGAATTGCAGGAAGAAAACAGCAAAGACTGTGTGGTTTGCCAGAACGGCCCCGTGAACTGGGTCCTCCTGCCCTGCAGGCACACGTGCCTGTGTGATGGCTGCATCAAGTATTTCCAGCAGTGCCCAATGTGCAGGCAGTTCGTGCAGGAGTCTTTTCCACTTTGCAGCAAAAAGGAGCAAGATGAGGATGAATCGACCCATGTCTTGCAAGATGTTCTTGCTGGAAGAGTTTTTTAACGGGAGTTAAAAATAAAAGACCTGGGTTATGTGCACTAAGATTAAATGTGGAAGCCAGACTATTTCTGGGAGGATATGTAGCGTTAACTTGTAGGATTTTGCTTTTTTTTGTTGGGTAATTTTCAGCTTCCTTATTTTTCCTCACTCCATATGTTCACAGGAGTGCTGCTTACCCGTGCAATGTGGACAGGAGAAGTGCGTAGGATAGCTCTGAAGGATGTGATTTTATTTATAACTGCTTCCTAGATTTTCTTGGAGCACTGTTGGAGGCTATTTTGACTACTAAATTTAGGCTGTCTACTAAAAAAAGAGTAAAACTTGCAAGTGCAGTTGCACAAGGCTCATTCTATATTTATTGTGTTTAAAATACTAGAGCCCTATATCGTTTTAACTCGGTATAATTTAGGAACTTAGCACTTTACAGAATGTACCATATGAAGGAAAGTAAATATTCTTCATCGTTAACCCCGTGTGTGTTTATTTTGTAGCTGAAGGTTGGACTGTGGCAGGAGCTGGGGGTTGAAGGTGTGGCTCAGGGCACCGTTTCTGGCTGGTTTGAAGGATTTGTGTGTGAGGGACATGAGCCAAAGCCCTTTGGAAAGATTTTTGTTGATTGTTCTTGAACTCCATGTTGCTGACACTCTCAAGCCTGAGCCCCTTTGATGACATCTTGAGACACAGATTTTCAGTCTTGTTGGCAGTGCCTGTAAGAGTTTGTTCTCCGTGCAAATGTTGGTTAATCACTCTCCAGAGTGGTGGCACTTTTGTGGTGCTTTGAGGGATTTCCTTTTCACTTGCATGGCCAGCTTGGATGACCAGGAACAAGTTAACCAGTTACCCTTATCAAGAGTCCCAGGAAATGTACCTGCTCTAACAAGTGAAGAAACTAAAGAATAGCAGAAAATTATTTCCTTTCACTCCAGTGGTGTGTTGTCAAAAGCAATAAAAATGGCTGTTGAGAAAAGAAAGTGGCTTGTTTTTTTGAAGAGAGATGAATTCTTGTAAAGACAAACGGGCTGAGTCTCACATCTGCTCCTACAAGGAAAAATGCTCCTTAAAACCTGTAGAAATGGGGAATAGCTGCCTTCTGTCCTCCCTTTTGTTCCCTTGCAGCTTTTCTCCACATCCAGTTCCAGGATAGATGTTCAAGCAAGGAAAGCTGTGCTCCACAATCAGCTCTGCTCTCCTGCAGCTGCAGGGTACACACAAGGTGCTGCACACCTCCAAACTGGGGGAGGAAGCTTCCCCTACTCAAAGGTATTCCATCTTCACCTTTCCATCCTTCTTTATTTTATTGTTTGCTGTGACCCTGCTTCCAAGCTCCTGGCAATTACCTCTGAGGAAAAGATTTAGGTGGTGCTGTTGAGAAGAATAATGGTTAGTTGTAAGGACAGATAGAAATAAGGAATTGATGCCTGTAGCCACAGGTTTCCAGCCAGTGATCAGCAGGCTGGTTGTGAGACAATTTATCTGCTCTGCCTAAAGTCACCATCCTGGCCAGGGACAAGTTGGGAATAAACTGCTGGACAAACCAGGCTGTTGTTTGCACTGGGTATCAACCAGGAATGACACCCCAAAATGTCTGTGGGGATGGAGCTGTGCCTGATGCATGGCAGCAGCTCACACAGCACGTGGGACAGTGGCTGGGCAGCTTGTTATTCCAGAGGAGCAGCTTAATGCTGTGCTGCTCCCAGCCTGGAGCTGGGCACTGCTAATTAGCAGGGACTCGTTTGCCCACAGAGATGATGAAGGAGGTGTTGTTTACTGCTTGACCGCAGTAGTCACCGATATTTAATCAATTAATTAAAATCTCCCATCAAACAGCATGATCCAAACCTGTGGGCTTATTTAATCTCACAGTGAAATGGTATTCAAGTAACCCCACAGAGAGTTGCCTGGTCTGCCTCATCCTTCAATCGATGCCAGGATTAAATAATAATGGCAAGCAGGATGTAGCTGTGCTGAACTGCCAGGCCATGTATTTACCATTAAGTCTGTCCCAGCTTTTCATTTGTTGCTTGCTCTTTTAATAGCATTTCCCAGAGATGCTTAGTTGCTTTCTCTGCTCTAACAGGCTTCCTTGCTGGCCCAAATGAAAGACCTGATGAGAGTTATAAAAAGTACAGTAGCTGCCTCATTACATTTGCCCTTCTTCTAAGAAGCCATGCCAAAATACAGATCAGGCGAGAAGGAAAAGGAGCAGCTCTCAAGCTGCCCACTGTGTCCTTTGGTTGTCTTAAAGAAAGGATTCAAGGCTGTAAGAGAGATAAAACCTTCTTGTGACCCACAGGAACACAGTGTATTGACAGAGGCTGTTCTGCTCTGTCACCCTGTTGTAACAGAGGTGATACAACATTCCTTTTCTGCCCATTATAGATGATGTTTATGGATTTGGTGACATCAAGGAACATGGCAAGACTTCTGGCAACAGGACTTGGTTCTTTTAAGCAGCACTGGGGTGTTTCAGATTTGTAATGTTTATTGCTGCAGGAGAGGTTGGTTTGATTTGATTCATCAACCCTAATCAGAGCTGAGGCTTCCAAATGATCAGACAAAAGTGAGGCTATTTAGGGATGTCCCAAAGTGTCTTTCCAAGTGCCAGTGGACTGTGACATGGGCATCTTCCTTCTGTCCTTCCTTCCTTCCTTCTGGGAAAGTTGCTGTGTTAGGATCTTCTTTCCTCCTTATCTGCCTCCTAAGTAGAGGAGAAAATGGTCATAGGGAAAATCCAGACCAGCTCAGGACAGGAAGGTACAGCCAGGTGAGGGTTGTTCTTCTCCCAAGAAACAAGGAATAGGACAAGAGGAAACAACAAATTGCAGCAGGGGATGTTTAGATTGGCTAACAGGGAAAATTTCCTCACTGAAATGGTGGTGAGGCTGTCCACAGGCTGCCCAGGTACCTGTGTTGTTCAGCTTTAAGATGAGCTGCTGGGTGAATCTGGTTTAAATGTCTTATTTACATGCTAAGGTCAAACTTCAAATATGGTGGAAGCAGACAGGAATTGAGTGAGTTTCTCCTTCTGATTTGCACTTTGCTGGTGCTCCCTGTGACCTGAGGAAACTCTGCCAGGTCTGCAGGTGACGTTTGCCAGGTGAGGGAAGTCTGGGGCTGACGTCTGTCACTGGAGCTCTCTGCAGCCACCAGTCACCACTTGCTCAGCTGTCCTCACATCCAGAGTAAACAAGGACTGGCCTCTGTCACTGCAGCAGACGTGCAGCCCCTGCAGAGGCTGTCCCTGGTGTCCTGTGTGTGTGTGGCTGATGTAATTAATGCCAGGGATAGCTGAATTTCATCTGCTACAGCAGAAGTCCTCTGAACTGAGCTGTTAGAAAGGCTTGGTGGTGTCTTGCTGGAATATGATGGGCAGGAAAAAAGAGAAAATCGGGATTAGGGGTTTATTTCTGGATAACTTCAGTATTTTTACCATTTCTGATGGCACACAAGGAGGTGAGGCCTGAGTCCCAAGCTTTGCAAGATCTGCCAAAACAGCCCCCAAAACCACAGAGGGGGCCAGAAAGTGTCTGCTGAACACTTCAGAGTCACTTGGGCAGCTCTGCAAATTGTTTCTGTGTTTCTTTTACTCACTCGTGCCAGTGAGCAATTTAAGTAGAGAGACAAGAGCTTGCAGTGCAGTGTGGATGCACCTGTAAAAAGGGGCTGCCACTGCTTGGGTTCCATAAATTCCTAGGAATGTGCAACACCAACATAAAGGCACCTTTGTGTGGATGTTCCTCCAGCTGAGCTAGGAGTGGTCCTGCCTTAATTACCCCATCTCACAATGATTTAAAAGAGTAAAAATATTGTATGTAGACACAATCTTAAGACTAAATTAATCCATCAGCAGTCTGATGTTCAAAGTGAGGAGTCTTTGTGTTTCTCCCACAGAAGTTTGGAAATCATAAATTCATGCTGAGGTTACTAAGCCTTCATGAAGCTCAGGAAATCCAAAAAACTCCTTTTGTTCCTTCTCCCTGCACATGCAGTCCTCAGGCATTGAGAGGGAAACACTGGGATGTTTGTCACAGCGGTGACACGAGGATTTGCCTTTCTGTCACACTTCTGGAAGTGTTCAAGGCCAGACTGGGTGGAACTTGGAGCCCCCTGGTCTCGTGGAAGGTGTCCCTGTCCATGGCAGGGGGTTGGAATGAGTTGATTTTTAAGGTCTCTTCCAACCTAAATCATTCTGGGATTCTCTGATTTCCATTCTTTAGAAAAGACTTGCACTACCTGGATCCTCCTGAGATTTGAGTGAATCCCAGAACTGCTTCTGTGGAACCAGCAATAATTAGCAGGACAATTAGTTCCTACCTGTGTTTCCTATCCTCAATCTGCATTGACCCTTTATCAGCAGAAGATTTGTACTTAAAAAGCTTTTCTAGATTGTAAATACCTCCTCCAGCTTTTTGTCTTCATCAGCTGAGGGGTTTTGGCAGTTCCTAATAATTTTTTCCTCTCCCATTGCATAGCTACTTCACATCTCATATTTCCTGGCAGATTTCTCAGTAGTAGCTGCAGTCAGGGGGCTGGTGAGAGGTCTAATGCATCACTTCTCTCCTCGTGCTATTTATTCCAGTGTCTATCAACTCCTCATGAACAATACTTTGACAAACGGGCTGGAGGGGAGGATTGCTAACTTGTGAATTGTTTTGGTAGTTACCCTCTTCTTTTTTCCCTGTAAACCCTGCAGATGCTGTTGAGTTTGGAGGCAGAACAGAGCTCCACCGGGGGTTATCAGGCATCAGTCTCCTGCCAGCAGAACTGTGAGATACAGATGTTGTGTCTTCCCTGCTCACATGCAGCACAGACACAGCATTTGGTTTGTTCACTCCAGTTCCTGAGGGTCCTCAATTTCAAGTATTTTCCCCATAGGGAAAGACTGCAATCTCAAAAAGCACCAGCTTGGAGGGAGCCTGGGGTGGGATATTGCTGGCAGCAAGGCTGAGGATGATTATGGCAAGTGAGGAGCCCTGAGGAAGTTGGGCATGGCATTGTCTCTGCCTGCCAGGGTGAGCAGAGCCCTGTGGGGCAGCACATTCCATTGATCAAAGTAAGACCAGGGCAGTGATTTATGGCACAGCACAGCTTGAAAAGCAGTGGTTTTCATTCACCAGATGCTGGCATGCTTGAGACAAGGTTGGTGACCCAGCTGCTGCCTTTGCTTTGAAAGCCAGTCTCCTCCCAGGTGCTCAGTACCAAGCCCTGGCTGGAGTGACTGCAATATCATCCAAATCCTCCTCTACTGGGGCAGCTTGAGTGACACAAGAATTTACCTTTACATTTTGCTGTAGGACCAAAAAGGAGTGTTTGCCAAGAGCTGGTTGATTCCCATTCAAGAATGACTACAGCTTTCCCAGTATTTCAATCTCTGAGACACAAAAATGTGTGAATGAGTCTGCCAGCCCCAGTTTTTCCTTTCGGCACCAACTTCTTAATGAAAAAGTCTCCATCAAATTTCACAGCATTCAACACTCTGTCATTAGGAGGGCTTGGGCAAGATGCAGAACAGCCCTCAGAGGTCTCAGTGGATCATCTCCGTTTACATCTCTTCCAGCTGTGCCCACACATGCTTGTTAGTCCGTGCAGCCCTCGATGTCATTTCCCTGGATTTTGCTGAAGTTGTTTGGAGCCAGCAGCAGGAGGATCAATGAGGGCTGTTTTCCTCTGTGTTTATCATCCACATTTGGATCCCCTTCCATTTCACCAAGTGTGGGCATTGATTTTCCTCCACCCCAGCATCCTGGCTACATCTAAACCCTCACCCAGCCTAGAAACTCCTCCTCTCTCCTTTAGCGATATTCTTAAATTACCCTAATTTTGTCAGCTGCTCCATTATTAATAACTAACTAGGAAAACTGCCACAGTGTCAGTGCTGCTGACACGTGTCTCGAGCTGGAACCAGGCTTCCAAAGAGAGTTGCTTGAGAGGGGTTGTTAGGGAAGCAATTTCCTCGATGGTGCGTGCTAATGCACATATCCAAGGCTGCCTTGGAGCTGCTGGAGCCGGGGAGTCGAGCAGCTCTGTTGCACGGTGCCTCCTTGGGGATCAGTGTCTTGTTTCATCAGGGCCATCTGCTTGCAACACAGTCTCAGTCAGCTCCAAGTCCTACAACAAGCTGCTCTCAGCGCCGGCTGGAAATGGTTGGAAAAATCCAAGCGTTGTAGGTAAACATGAGGTTGGCTATGGGATATGCAGGGAGTTGTTGGGCTGGCAGGCATTTACAAGGTGTTGGTGTGTATGAAGAGGGGCCCAGAGCTACTCAGGGGTGCACATCCATGCCAGGTGAGAGTGGAGCTGTTCTCCATGTCCCTGCCAATGGCTGGAAAGGATGGAATGAGACATTCTGTGTGCCCCACAATCCAGCACTGATAACCAGGCTGCCCTGAAGGCCAACAAGCTCAGATGTCTGAGTCCTGAAGAGGCACATTCTGCAAATACTTACTTGCTGTTGATGGGACAATCAGGTGTTGCAATATTTATATTCAAGGGGTTGTTTGAAACTGGCAGAGCCCAGTTAAACTTATGGGAAATCCTTTTTTGCATCCCCTTCTCCCTCAGCTCCTCTTCATCACCAGTTCTGTTGGCATCTCCAGGCATGAGAGCAGCTGTGATACATTTGCCAGGGGTGGTTTTTTGAGGACCATTAGTTAAGCTGATTTATTTTGTTGGCTCTGTGTCCCTGGGGTCCCGTGTGAGCCAACTCATGAGGCAGGGAGGGCAGAGCTGACACTACTGGAGAGGCGATGTCCATGTGCTCCCAACATTTCAGAGAGGATGTGGGATCTTCTCACAGCAACCCCTTGACAATGGCTAAACAGGTACAAGGTGAGCACCCCCTCCATGCTAACCAGTATTTCCCAGTGCTCCTTTCCCCAGGTGTTTGCACCCAGATGCTGCCACTCCTTCTCTTTCCCTTTCAGATGTGTGGTCACAGCTCAAGCCAGAGGGTTAAATGTGCTTTTCCTACCAGCTCTCATCCTCCATCACTCAGTGATCACTGCCTCCAGCGTCAGAGGAGTCAGCCTGTGCTGCTTTCACCAGGATTTGGGCTGTGCAACACTTCCTTTTCTACTAACAGAGCTTAAGAAGCAGAGGTTGTACATCCACACTGAGAGCTGATCTGTGTGGATGGTCATGTTAAGGCTGGAAGATGATCTTTAAGGTCTCTTCCAACTGAGATCATTCAAACATTCTGTGATTTTTTGATGTCTGCCTCATCCAGTTTGGAAATACAGACCTACATATGTTTTACTGTTTACTTTTTAATTTTACCATATTTCTTTTTGGTGTGAGTTTGCTTTTCGAGGGGTGTTTTTTTTTGTGTGAATTTTACAGCTCCACTTCACCACCCAAGGTAAGGGAAATGCTGCCATACCAGTGGCCAATTCCCACACTGTGTTTAGGAACAAATGGAAGTGATGTTGTGTTTAATTATCTCAGCCTGCTTACCACGGTATTTTCACTAATATTTGCATTTAATGAGCTAGGAAATCTGGGCCATTGTGTGCTGGTGGATACACTCATCCTTTCTTCAGCTAAATATGTTATCAGATAGCTTCCACAGAGATGAGCAACTGCTTCCTTTGAACCCGGGAATCGTCAGGATTCACTAATTTGCTTAGACCACCTGCTTGGCTGTTATTACCACAGGCCTCTTATTTTCCCTGTGAAATGGTAAACAGAAATCTAAATGTTGCTGTACTGACCGTGGAGAAGAGGAGGCTGAGAGGAGACCTCATGGAGGGTGCAGCTTCCTCATGAGGGGCATTGGATGGGCAGCTCTGATCCCTGCTCTCTATGACAGTGACAGGGAACAGCTGGAGCTGTGTCAGGGCAGGTTTAGGTTGGGTATCAGGAAAGGTTCTTCCCCCTGGGGACACTGAAAAGGCTTCCCAGGGAATGGCACAGCCCCAAGGCTGCCAGAGCTCAAGGAGTGTTTGGACAACGCCCTCAGGCACAGGGTGGGATTGTTGGGGTGTCCTGTGCGATGTCCCTGTGTGTCCCTTCCAGCTATTCTGTGATTCCATGACCGACCCCCAGCCCAGCATCTGCTCTGCCCCAGCCCACAACAACACGGACAATGCACAGCCCCACCAACAGCCTCTCCTTCCTACCCAGGGGCTTGCAGCCCTGCAGAAATGCTCCAGCTGGGTCTGCAAAGATCCCAAGGTCCCCCAGGAATTACCATATAAAAGAGAATTTCCCTGCTTCTCCACTCAGTCTGCCTTGTCTTTCGCGTCGGGTGTCTTTGCTCAGAGGACACGTGGTCTGCACTTTGGATTCCCCATCCGCAGGGAAGAGAGTTGGCCACGGGGGGGTTGGAGAGAGCCCCCACCGCTGTCAGGAAAGGAGATTTACTCCCAGCCAGCTTGAGGATCCTTCCACCGCACGGATCTGCACGGGCACCCGCCCTGCGGAGCACGGAATGCGGCAAGGAATTTCTTCCACGGGTCACAGATCTGTTTTTTAATTACCATAGAAACCTCCAAACATCGGGCGTGTGCTGTTACGTCAGGGTCTCACCCCTCCACAGCTGCCTCCTCGGGACACTCTGGGGAGCAGGGGTCCTAAACGGCGGGTGATTATTTTTGGATTAGTAAGCATGGTCTTGGTGTCCCCTGGAGCACAGGATAGAAACTGTGGCTTTGGTCCTTTTTTCATCCGCTGCCGTGGGGGGACACCATTTCCCAGCCCATCCTCACAGAGGGATGCGTTTATCCCTGAGCATCCTCCCCATCGCTGCCGTTCCCGCTTTAGACATGCAAAATGCAAAACCCTGGGAGGCGTTCTTGGCACAGCCAGCTTGGCAACCCTTAAATTAGCGGGGTGTGAGCTCTCGGCGTTCCCACCCGGAGCGCCTCGAGTGCCGCCGGAGCCTCGCTCCGCGTTCCCGTGAGAGACGCGCACCCGGCGCGGCAGATGGTGCATCCTCATGGCTCCACGGGCCATCCCAAAGCACACCCCGGCAGCGGGAGGGCTCTCGGGGCTCAGGTGAGGGGAAAGGGGATCCTTGGTGGAGCATTTGTGGGGATGGAGCCGGAGGATGAGGCAGATGGCCGGGGTTTGCTTGGCGGGGAGCTCCTGTTTGTTTAATTAGTCACCGGACAGGCTGAGAGCTAAAAGCAAACTCCAGGTGTGGTGAGATGGACCATTTGCACTTGACGTCTACGTGGTGATCCTCATCTTGTCTTCCTGCAGTGGGATTGATGCTCCAGCACATGGGACCCGGTGCTCCCGGTGATTTTGGGTGGCCTTTGTTTCCCCACTACTATTTTTTCCCCAAAATGGACAGATTCAGACATGTGTTGCTTTAAAAAGCAACCAAAGGATGCATAAACATGAAGTTTTCCTTTCTCCAGCCCCCACCAGAGCACACAGCTACTTGGAGGGGATGGATTTTAAAAGGAGCTCCAAGAGAGCTGGAGAGGGACTTTGGAAAAGGGTCCAGAGTGACAGGACAAGGGGGAATGGTTTCCACTGCCAGAGGGCAGGGATGGATGGGATATTGGGAGGGAATTCTTGGCTGTGAGGGTGGTGAGACCCTGGCACAGGGTACCCAGAGAAGCTGTGGCTGCCCCTGGATCCCTGGAAGTGTCCAAGGCTGGATGGGGCTTGGAGCAGCCTGGGACAGTGGAAGGTGTCCCTGCCATGGCAGGGGCTTGGAATGAAATGAGCTTTAAGATCTGTGATTCTGTGACTCACTGGTGGAGAGGTTCAGCCTCCCCTTTGCCATGTCCCCCTCGTGTCTCCCTCCCAGACCATGTCCTGACACCTGGGCATGTCCCCCAACTCTGAGCTTCCCTGTCCTCAAAGTAACGAGGATTGGGAGATGCTGCAAAGGTAGAGTCATGGAATCATAGAATTGCTAAGATTGAAAAAGCACTCTAAGATCATTGAGTCCAACCTTTCCCTCAACACTGACCCATGTCCCCAAGTGTCACATCCACATGGCTTTTAAATCCCTCCAGGAAAGGGGACTCCATCACTGCCCTGGGCAGAGGTACCAGTACCATGGATCAGATATTTTGGGGATTCCTAAATGGGCTCTGAGAGAGCTGGAGAGACACTTTGGACAACAGCCTGGAGTGACAAGACAGGAAGAAATACCTTGAAACTGACAGATACTCCCATAAATAAAAAGCCCACACATAAAAGCACTTTACACTTTTATTTTTACTTTATAAAATGTTTTATTATGTTCAGTATTTGATGTCTTCTTGTGAACATTTGAGCTTAGGGGTTTTTATCCCCCGTTTCCCTTCTTACATATACCTGTATCACTCCTTGAAATGGGATGGAGAAAATATGAAAAAATTAAGGGAAAGAAAAAAAGGAAATAAATGAGAAGTGAGAAAGGGAAATAAAATCTGCACAGGAAATGACAACCCAAACACAAATCCTGTGTCTGCACAGTGAGTGCTTGACGGGGTTAAATGTATATTTAACACGTATATCTCACATGCAAAACTCGGGGGGAAAAAAAAAAAAGTTCTAAAAATTACCATTTGGGGACGAGGCCAAAATCACCAGAGCCCAAAGCGGCGCTTTTATTTCCCCCACCCCAAAAACCTCCCGTTTTTGCCATTACCCCGCAGCCCACTAGAGGGTGGCTTCCTCCAGCGGGAGCTCCGCGGGCCGGGCTGCGGCGCCGGGGAGGGGATCCGGAGCGTGTTTTTCCAGCATTCCCCGTGCAGGAGGAGCGCCCAGAATTCCCGGGGGGGAGTGGCAGAAAGGAAGGAGGGAAGGAGGGGGGACACGGAGGGGACACACGGGGGACGCGCGTCCCCCCCTCGGG